>VZSV01000033.1:2810946-2869740 GCA_013398735.1 Nothocercus julius
TTTATTTTTACAGTGGAACTCTTGCTTAAAACAATGTAATTTACACAGCCGTTTGGAAGCAGGTGCAAGCTGGATTTGATTGTGTTACAAGCCCAGAGGTAAGTTAGTGCAGCTCAGTGCCTAAGTTAATAAATCCTGGAGGTTATTTCGGCATGTGTTCAGCACCAGACTAACATATGACTGCTGGTCAATTTGCAAGCCAGGCAGAGCTTTCTTCCCCCTGGCCTGTCTGCAGCCATCTGGCAGTCCCAGAGAGAGTTGTTCAGGACCTGAACGGCAAGGTCTCGGAGGAGGTTTCATTCAAAAACGTCACTGCGCTTTGACAGCTGGCTAGTGGCCTCTGCCGCACACCGTGAATTGCTGGTCATGTAGCAGTTCCTCATCCTTTGGCTTGACTCAGTGCCACAGCTTTAGCACTGCATGGTGCCCAGTTAGGTATTATTAAGAGTTCAAGGGAGGAAATACACCTCTTGGTCTTAAACTGTGGTTGTGTTAAGCGAGTCCTGTGATTTCACTGCTCCCTTCCTACAAGCTCTGCAAAAAGATTCAGGAGGCTCTGAGGAAGTTCTGTGGATTTTATTCTTCAGGATAAACGATTCTGAACAACACTGTTGTTATAGGCTTTTTTTTTTTTTTTTTTTTTTTTTTTGTAACAACTACAGAAAGTTCTCTTTCTGTTGCTTATTATAGCTCCTTTAAAGCTTTAACATCTAGCGTTTATTCCAAGGAATAATATACTCATTCATCAATATCCCATTAGTAAAAGAGTGAAAGGCTTAGCAGACATCTGTGGAAAATGTTGCTGAAAGGACCGAGATGGTCAGCTCTAATGCTCCGTAGTGCTGCTCTGATGTATCGAGCTTGCAGAATTTCTCTGTGAAATACAACCACCTGCTTTCCCAAAGAAGGTTCTCAATTGTTTCTATTGCTTGATTGCATTTAAGTATGTGTGTATGAATGTGTAAGCACACATGGAAAATTTTATACCCACATATCACTGAGGCCTTTCCTCCTATAAATTAATTTCAGAATTTGCCTGGATAGCTTCACAAATGATATTCAGAACAGTTTCTAATTTAGAGTGTTAGACTAAGCTAGGAGTTCGAAAGCAATCTGTGCACTAGTAATGCTTCTTTTATTTCATGCTTGCTTTTTACTTCTTTTGTCGCATATGCAGATGATCTGCTCTGTTCAGTGAAGGATATTGAGCATGCTAAAAACTGACATCAGGAGTAAATCTCCTGAATAAAGGAGACACTCTGAACTACAGCTAGAATTTTGTGTTTTACAAATCTATCCTTTATCAATGGTATTGACATTCCTACAACAGAAAGAAAAATCTTGGAAAGAGGTTTCAACTCTTTCGTCAGCTCTAATGCAGCTGCTTCAAGAATTGCATTATTTGTTGATGACCATCTAGTAGATAAAACGAATTGGCAGTGACTTCAGTCACTCCTTGGGCATGTCTGTCACCTCAGTACCACTAGTGCTCTGTAATTGGCACTGAGCAGGTGTTACCTGGACACCAAAGAGAAAAGAAACTCTATAATGGCGTGGTTCTTCCTCTGCAGGGTTTCAGGTACCTGGCAAAGACCATGCTTGTTTCGCAGAAAAGTACCAATTCCTGTCACAGGAGTTCTGGCCTTAAGCCTAGTATTAAAAGGGTCCTAAAATCCTAGTCTCTTACTGTCCATCAGCTTTGGAATGTCCCATTTAGATTATTTCACTAACATATAATGTTCAGTATCTAACTCCTCAAGCCCTATTATAAATTTTATGCCCCTTTCCAATCTAAATGTCCATTTCAGTTATCTGGTATGCTGCTCATCAGTTCAACAAAATTTTCATATGATAGCACAGTTAAAAAGATAAAGTTTTTTTTCAAAAACATTAAAGCATTTGCTATGTATCCAACTATGAAAGTTCGTGTTTGCTTGCAGTGAGTGTGTGACCTGATATTTTTTCCCCTTTTACATCTGCTATATACTTATAAAATGTAAAAAATTAGTTTTAATTATGCATGTAGATTTCCACCTTCATGGAATTAGATTATATGTAGCTTCATGTGTGCTGACACATTTAACAGAAATTTTCTCCATGTGATCTCAAAATGATCTTAAGTTATTTCTGGCATGTGCGGGGAATTGTTTTCTGAAAGATAGCAGAGGAAAAGGAGAGAAAAAAAAAAAAAAAAAAAGAGTCTCCTGGCTTAATAGACTCAGTAACCTGTCAAGCTGGAAAGAGCCTATGCCAAATTCTAAAAGCAGGCGATCTCTGTTAAAGTTGTCTTCTGTGATCAGGGAGAGCTAGAAGTGATACACTGCCTTCCACAATGACCAGAAAATGGTGTGTAGCTAGCAATATAAAAGTCAAATAGGTTGGAACTGAAATTCAGAAGGAAAGACACAACTATGAGATAAAAAGAACTGCAGTATTTTCCTATATAGATAAAACTTGAGAAGAAAGGGAAAACTTTTTTTCCCCACTGTTGCCTGTATAGAAAAGTAGTATTTCCTGGTGCACAGACTCAGTAAAGAGGCTTTCTCTTCCTTGATTACAAATAGCAGAAGGAAAAGGCTAAGGGTCCTTCTGTGCCCTGCAGAATTAGTGATCGCATGATTGATTTCATCTTGTTATCACAAGTAGACTGCTGGTGAATTCTGTTGCATAGGGGCCCTTGCTTCTCTCCATCACAGTCTTGCCAGAGCGCTCTCAGTGCAGTATTGCTTCGTGCTTGGTATAGAGTCCTGGCGAACAAAAAACATAATAAGTGGCTGGAATTTTTGCCTTTCCTCTTTACTATATTAATTTTTTCATTGCGTCTCTAGACACATCTGTGTCTGGCCATGCTAAAATACAGTGTTTATAGTCTGCCTGGATTTGACTCTGGTGTAAGTCTCATATTTTTGTGGCTTCTGTTTCACAAATAAGGTGATGTTGGTAGATTGTAAGCTGTTTTCAAGTAATATTCTTTTCTGTGCATGCTCCAACAAGTCTGGCCAAGTGTTGTTTCCTTTGTGAGATCGCCTTCAGCTTTTTGCACACTCTTTGCTTCCTTGTTCAAATAGCTTTTTTTCCCTTCTTTGTATTTGCTGGCCTTTTTTTCTTTTTTTTTAGTTAGTTTGTGAACTGTATCTAGTTTCTTATTAATTTGTGATAAATACTGCTGCTGCTTTATTTATGCACTCTCCTTGGTTTTTGGTGCAGCCAGAACTAAATCTCACTGTTTTGGAAATGATTATGTTTTGCAATGACTTAGCATTAGTCATCTCTTTTGTGTCCTGGTTGCATCGGCCAAAAGCTGCCCAGTACTAAAGAAGACTAGTTTAGTATGCCATCGTTATTAAATTGAGAAGGTCATACTGAACTTTACAAAATTTTTAGAAAGCCAAAATGTTTGGCACTCAGCATATTTGTTTTCATGTTTTATAATGTTTCATGTTCAGATGGTGGTTTCTATCCGAAATATTCAAATCTCATTTTTTCTTAATAATTGACACAATTTTGCTCTTTTTGTATTTAAGTGGCATGTTGTGGGAGATGAACAATGCCTTATTCCCATTGCTGGAGAGAATTCCTCATATTTCGTGTAGTTTCTTTTAAAAGCTTGAGAAAATATTTTTTTGTCTTGATTTTTTTTTTTTTTTTCCCCAGTAGCCTGTTGTTCACTGTATAAACAAAAGCACGTGTAACATATTCCTGCTGCATAGGTAGTTAGCAATGAAATTATTTTCATCAGTATTGAAACTCAAATTGCCCAGCTTACATGAAAGTTTAGGAGGTGGTGTAGTCTGCTTGGGAATTGGCAGGAGATTTGGAAGAAACAGGGTGCATTTGCTACTCCAGTGAGATTTTGCTGTGGGAAAAGAGGATTCCCTGGGCCATGTTTCCTTAGCTGCAGTGTGGTTACAGAAGGACAAGGGGCTGTGATTAACGCTCAGCAGGTGCTATAGAACTGCTGTGGTGGGAGCCATCTAAATATTAACCGCATCCAAGGGAGTAGCGGCATGTACAATGAGTCGTAGAATAATAGCTTGCAGAAGAAGCTTATTCGTACCTGCCTAATAACCTTCAGAAGAAATGAGATATTTCATCTTATTTGAAAAGATGCTGGTCACTGTGCTTGTCCATTCAGTGTCTTTGTGTAATCTTGGGCTTGAATGTCCCCCACCACGCCACAGCATGAAGGGTGTGTTCGTTTTTGCCCCGAATGAAAAGTCATTGAAATCCGGGTCCCTTGTGTAATGGGTGGCTTGGGGTTCTGTGTGTCTGGGGGCGGAAGAGACTCTTGTTTTGACCTAGAAGGCAGCATTGCTTTCAATGAGGACTTTTCAGTCTTGTTCAGATTTTTTTTTTTTTTTTTTTTTTTTTTTGTAGGCAAGGTCAAGGTGGGTCCCTAACCAGAAAAATAGAATGTTTCTATAAAAACAAACAGACAAAACAACTTGCAAAACCCCCAAAGCCTGGGCCAGATTATCATTAAAGTTACCAGTATTTGCTCAGGGAGGAAAATGAATTGCTACTGTAAAATAATTTTCATTTGATAGCTCTGGTGATATCTGACTCTTGAATAGCTTGGAAACTTTTGTGGGAATAGAAACTGTACCAGATGCTTACTAATTTAAGCTAGAATTGTTAGAGTATTCTTGGAAATGAAGGGGAAAAATCTCAATGTCCTCTTAATATACTTCTGGATATACTTAACAGGTTTTACTGTTGTGAGTTACTTCTGAAAGGCCAAATGACGTGGGCAGGTATTTCCTTAACAACCTTTTCCGTTTCCTTTCCTGAGTCTGGCCCTTCACAGTAGCATTACTGCGAATGTTTAATTGGTCTCTCCTGTATATCTGGCAGTTCTCTCCAGCAGTTCCAACTTCCTGCTTGCATTACCTCCCACTCACAGTGCCAGGAGATTGTACCTGCATATACCTCTTTCCACTCCTCCCCCAGCTCTATTCCCCCATGTTGAACTCTTTAGGAAACTACAGAGGCAATCAGGCCAGGTTTATGCGTGGTGCTAGCTAATCTTGTGTTCTTCAGGTGTGAACATACTGTGTGTTAGCAAAATAATTTGGTAGAATTCTCAAGTGTCTTGGCACTGCTTGTGTTCAGCTATGGGAGTCGTCTCCCACGTGGGAACATGGCTCCAGGTCTGCATGGGGGCCTGGAGCCGTTGGCACCTGTGTGTGTACCTGTAAGGAAGCTCATTAAGGTCAGCGTGGTTCTCAGAGTTAAATCTTGCAGATGTGATGCCTGGGGCTGCAATTTTGAACATGACCTTCCCTAAAAATGCTGTTTGGATTTGTTCTTAATTAATGTGCCTTCAAGGTTTAAGTTTGTCACTTTTTCAGTAAGCCAGTTTTGCTTAGGAATCTGCCACTTAGCTGAGTAACACTAAACTGCAGTGTCAAAAGCTGATTGATTGCAGCTTTCCATGGACTTGGATGCAGGCCACCCAGTGGGTAATAGATTTGCATTTGGTGCAGAATTTTCCATGCTGCTCTATTTCTGGCTCATTGATGGTCATTTCTTGCTCTCTTCTCCACTCCTTTACATCTTTGCAGAGCTACTAGAGCTGCATAGGTTAACTCATTAGCCTCTCCTTTTTGCCTTGTTTCAGGCTTCCTCAAGTCCCCTTTTTGTCCTCTGCACCCCTCAAGGGTTAATCTTCCCCTTCTGCTTAAGCCACAGTATTTTGCAAAATTATACAACAGAAAAGAGCATGTTGCTAAATCAAATGTGGGCAGATCCAGGGATGACCCAGAGAACACAGGGATTGGGATTTTCAGTGGCTGCTTTCCTGCAAACCAACAGCAGCGACAGTGCTCATAAGGGATCCTGCAGCTTTCGGTTTCACATGCTCTCTGAGGTGGATGTTTCTAAGTTTTGCTACATCTCTCCCTTAACCAAAGAGTACCTGAGTTTTAATGAAGAAACTCTTAGCTCTCACGGGACAGTAGGTGGAAGAACAACTGTGGGGAAAACAAAGCTCCATCAGGAGGGTGTTCTTTCACATGTGAGAAAGCACTTTCACTGGACTGCCGAAGTGTCCATCTCAACTCTGGTAAGACTGGTTGATTTCCAAAGGTCCTGTCTCACAGATACATAGACAAGTGTATGAGCGTATGAACAAGCAGGACACCGTGTTGGTATTTGTCTTTATAGACCTTCCTGAGAGACTTCAAACAGAAACTTAGCTTCTCAGCTCTGACTCCCAAAGCTCACCACCTTTATTAGAAGGCCCACAAGAGGCCTCCTTCCCACTTCACCGGACACAGTAAACGTACAGGTTTTATTCAGACATTTGCAGGAACAAAAAAATGGGCCCCAAACCTCTGCATTTATGAACTAATAGGTTTTACCACAGCAAAGCCAGAGTAATTTCTGGCAAACTACATCTAAATGCAGTATTCTGGTTGTACTCCTTTAATGTGGTAAAGGTATATCATATTCACTATTGGGACAGAATTATATGAAGCAGCTGCCCTGACAGATGAGATTAATTATCCTGTACATTGCTGACATTTACCCCTATTTGTCCTTAGGGCTGTAAGAAGAGTGTTACCCTTATCAGGTCATTCTGTGAACACATTTACTACCAATATGTTATTTAAAAATATTATAAAATCTGATCCATCAGGATGGAGGCCGTCATCTGCAGGTTTCAATCAATGCTTTAGATGATCATATCTCATTAGGAGATTTTAAAATCAGGTGGATAAATGCTAGCAGCTATTAGATAGACTTCAGAATTTCCATAGGGCATGTATACCTTAGATATTCTTGTAAAGTGATTTCAGTGAACCTGAGATGGTGTCACGAATAAGATCCGCATCTCTAGAAAGCTACCCCTGGCTGTAACTATTAGTTCTGCTTTCTACAGAGATCTCGCTCAAAGACAGTATAAATTAATTGAGTGCTGCATAGGAGTCGTTCTTGTATTATGTCCAGTTGTAGAATCTCGTGTGAAAAGCCTATTCTAGCTTCATTTTTGTATCTATTTATCTGTCCTGGTAACTGGGGTAATGAGTTAAATATTTGCCTCTAATATTGGAGCGCAGTACCAGAAACTGTGACCTTGGACTATGCTGACATACAGAGCTGGCCTGCAGGTCTGTTACACACCTAGGTGAGGTGAGTGTCACCTCTGTGGCCCCGGTGTGTGGGTCGGGGGAGCCCTGCTGGCAATGAGTGCTGTGCTGCCAGCCATCTGCAAAGAGACGGAATCTCTTTGTAGTATTATTGATAGCAAATCCCCATATGAATTCCCAGTAGTGGGGAATAATGCTGAACTGTTGGCCTCCTGTCACACTAAGGACAATTTTAAAATGAGTTTGGGACATTCTACACAGATAAAACTCCATGTGAGGAGGAAAAAAAGCCAAGTGCATTATGCCATTAAAAAAAATCTCTTTAAGAGAAGCATTATTTTATTTAGCAGATAATAATTACAATAATAACTGCAATTTTTAGCAGCCAACCCCCTAGCTTTGCAACAAGCTAATTAGAATTATGAAAGCCATGAAGAAATGTAAAGTGTTAACTTGATTTAATTGGGAATGGTGCTGCCCACCTGTTGGTCTAAATATAAGTGAATTTGCAACATGACCCAATAGCTGTGCGAGGATGGGGGGAGCCGCCGGGAGCTCGTGCTGAGCATTGGCGCAGGCTGGGCTGGGCTCGTTGTGCACGAACGGGGGCAAGCCAAGGAAGGCAGAAGTCTGCAAAAATGTTTTGGCATAACTTCCTGGCTCCCACACTGACCTTGGATACATATCACTTTATGTATTTTTTTTTTTTTTTTTCAGATGTGTATAGTCAGCTTTAACGGTTCGTTGATCCCAGCTAAGCCTTTTGGCTTGGCTCTACTGTCAAGTGCTCTGGTTTGCCCAGGTCTAGCAAGTTATGTGGCTTGAAGCTACAGGCGTTTCCTTACTGTATGGAAATAAATTCAAAAGCTCTATTGTGATCAGTTGTTGAAACAGCTCTGACTTAATCACACCAAGGTTCCCTGATGCTGACAAGCTAAATGACTTTCACTTGCTGCAAAGCCCTGCCAAGCAAACCTGCTTCCAGATCTTATCCGCAGTGCGAAGGAGGTGTCTTGCAGAAGCTCATTTAAACAACTTCACACCATCCTTCTCAATAGAATTGAGTCTGCATAATCCTCATGAATCTCTTGACTTAAACATTGAATCTCAATGCATCACTGCTTAGGGGGTGACAGTTGCCATCCAAGTACTACTAATTAGCTTTTTATTTAAATGAGTTGAGGCACTAAAGTTTTGTGAGCCTGGTGTGCTTGCCAATTGCAACTCAGAGGAAAGCTCTGAAGTGCTCTTGTTAATTCCGAGCACGCCTCTTAGCCACATTTTCCATCTTGTTGTCCTGCGGATATCTTTCTCTGCTTTGCAACTGGTGTCCTAAAATACAGGATACGCATTATTTATTCTCCCTAACATGTATCAGTTTTCATTGGGGGCCCTTGCTATCAAGTATTAAATATCTGTTTTGGTGAAGTAATGTTATGTTTCCGTTGGTGCTGTAACTCTGTCTCACTGCAGTGACACTGCGTAGGTTGATATTAAACCCTTTAGGGTACAGCGGCTAGCAGCTTCCTTTTTGAATCTGAGTATTTTCTTTGCTGGGGCAGTAATTTGCAGAAGCAGCTCATCTTCTGGTGATCATGCAGTGCTCGACAGTTACTTGCAACTTAATGGTCTGTTGACATTGAAATTGTCTTCACTCCAATTTTATATATTTTATTTATATATATCCTATGTGACATTTGTTACTGGATTAAAAATTGTATTCCTCATGACTACCGCAGCACTTTTGAAATAACTGTATATGTTGCATAAATAACAAGCCTTTCAGCTGAGAAATGATTTATATATTCCCCAAGTTGCGTGATTTCTTTGTAAGGCTTATTAAAACTCTCAAAGGACATTTTATTTTTACTTCCCCTCCCTTTCCCTGCTATTGTATCTGTAATTCAGTGCTCCCAGAAGTTGCAGGGAAACACAGTCCTCTTGCATGCGGACAGGCTGACAAGTAGCACTGGCTCGAGGTCCTGCTCCAGAGCCTTTGCTGCAATTGTAACTTTGTGCTCTGCAGTACCCTGGTTGTTTCTTCCTGGACCCCTTCTAAATAGGGACTAAGAGCACAAAACTGCGTTGTGCAAGACTTCTTTATGGTGATTTTATGCTGTGGGGAATTCTGTTAGAGATAAGCTTTTTGGACCATAAAACTCCTTTCAAATCCCTTCTGAGCTGAATGTGAATTCTACTTTCCTGAGGTAAATAAATACAACTTTCCAATCCTGTTCCGTCCACCTGCCAAAGCTGGGTCCGTAAGGGCAGCCAGAATCTATTATTGGTGTACGCTGAGGCAAATCTTCTGATGTTAAAGGTTGAATCCTTGTAACTGAGAGTGGAATTTGGCTTGTGGCCTTTTTATTTTAGATGGCATGGGTGAAAGCCTACAGTTCTGGGGCAAAACTCCTGTGACCAGATCAGGATGTACGTAAAGAATTAGGTGGAGGGACAGTCATGAATAAAGATATGCTTTAAAACAAAACAAAATATACGTGTATGTACAAATGTGTGTAGTCATATGAGCATATATATGCTTTAACTGCTTATTTCTCCTTTGCATATTAATCTCTATATAGTATTTTTCCATAGTAAATACAACCCACAAATAAACATTTATTTCGACTAATCTGTTGCTCCTGGAAGGAGAATACTTTTTGGAAACATTTAACACATGTGCGTGAAATGCCAGCCCTAATGTTTTCTGCAGCCTGGTGAGTGTTTGGGTGGCAGCTTTGCCAGTTTGTGCAGCATGTGATGCCCTTCTGGCAGGGCTGGAGCTGTGGTTCCATGACGCTAATGAATTGGGAGAAATGCACTATTTCAGATTCCTCCTCCCCCGCCCCCCCAGTCTTGCAGCTTTTGTTTCTACATCCATCGTGACTTTTAAAATTTTTTTTATTATTTTTAAACTGTGACATCTTGATGTAACAATCATAATCTTTTCCATTAAATGCTTCTGTATTCAATAAAAAAAAAAAGGCCATGGGAAGGACACTGTACTATGCATATAAAAAGTTGAAAATAATATAGCCTTGTTCCAAAGAACATAGAGATTAGTAGAAATTGTCGCTTTTGCTTAAATCTGCAGGAACAAATTGTGATTTTTAATTACGTTGTTGCAACTGTAGCAACTTCACAGAAGCAAAAGGAATTACTCCAGATTTATGCCCTGCCAGTCGCTTCACTAGCTTTACACTCGTTTGCTGCTGATTTTTCCATAAAGCTCAGGACTTGAAGCTGCATGTTCATGGGAAGAGGAATCTTCTGAGCAGTGAGATGTAAGAGAGGACAGCTGAAGCCTGACTGGTTAAAAATCTGTGGTTTTTAAGCATCTCTTGTCTGAGCACCAAAGCTTTACTGTAGGGGAAGGTGGAACACAAAATGTGTGAGAGCAAATGGAGCTGTGTCCTGGCCTGCAGCTCCTGCTGCTGCAGACAAAGTAGGTTTGTGCACCTGTCAGGAGTGCGACTGGCATGAGCGACGCTCCCCCTCTGTTCGACATGAGTGGTTAGAGTCTAAATTTTAATATAGTAGAAATACAAATTGTGACTTTCACATAACATTTAGATGTGTGTTAATCCAATGGATTAACTCCTTAACATTTTAGCTTTTGCCTTGAACTTGGCTTATCTGTTCTTCACAAATACTTATGCATTGCTTAGAGAGAGAGAGATATATACATGTAACTAAATGCACACAGCATATATAGATACACACATATATATTTTTATATATATATATATAGAGAGAGAGAGAGAGAGAGATTCTCTTTCAAATTTTGTGCTAGTGTAAAATCTAGCTTTACATGAGAATTTTTTTTTCCATGGAACTGTTATCAGGGTCTTTCTGGATATGCTGGTTTATTTTAATTCAGGTTCTTAAAAACTAGCCTGATGGGATGTTTTACTTCCCGTGGGAATTCAGAATTTGGCATGATTAGTGGATCTCTCTTTCCTGAATCTGAAAACTGAAATGTCAACAGCTGTCCTGATGGTCCCTTGGGTTTGCCCTGTGAACATGGCTTCCCAGGCTCGGAGCCCCGTGAACATCTTCTGCCATTTGAGCTGCCCTAACAACTGTGCTGAATTTGTGCTGGGACAGGGAGAAGTGCTGGGTCATTCTGCTGGGAGGGGGAGAGGAAAACAGGAAAACCCAAGAAACAAAGTCACACTGAAACTTGTTTCTGCTCTGCTTTCGACGGCTTTCTAAAATGTTCTTGTGCTCGTGTTGGCTTTCTCAGCGTGGTTTACGCTGCACTATATTGCTGCGCTTTGTGGGGACAGGTTCACCTTGCCGTGGGTGGGGGTAGAGCTACTAGGTGGTTAAGGGGCCTGATTTCATTAGAGATTTGATAAAACTGTGGTGACCTTTGTTTATTTATGTATGTTTATTTGTATATTTAGAGAAGGAATTAATCCAGATTATTATCTTATTATCCCTCTCCTTGTCCACAAGAACAATATTGGCACCAAACCACTGCTTCTCATTAGCATTTGCTTGGGCTTAGGTGACTGCTGAAAATACAGCCTAAGTAAGGCTAAACAAGGATATGAGGGCAGAAATGCTTTTGAACAGGATCTGGTGAGTAACAGGATTTTTGGCTTATGCTTTGGAGCTTGGTGACAAAGTGGCCCTGAGGAGCAAGAGGAATGTCATCGCTGGGCAAAGCTGGAGTGGCCACTGCTGCCAGCACTAGTCAAGGCCTCAGCCAGAGGGATGTCCCAGCGGGCCAGTGAAAGTTTTGCTATCTCTCCTTCTGTTATAGGACTCTGTAAGTCTTTTATTTCTCAAGCCTCTCTTTCAGTTTGCTGGAAAGAGTACAGTAAAGTGTTTACCAGAGCTTTTGGCTGCAGAAACCCACGTTCTTCTTAGGCCTGTGAACCCATCTTCTGTCTTCTAGGAAAGGATTTTGATAAACACTAAATTAAGCTCTCTGCTGCTGCTTGCAAATCTGAAACTGCTGTAAAAAGGTGCCCAGCAGAGCTGCTGAACAGTGTGGGCTAGACCTGGGCAGTGGCATCACTTGCAGGTTTCACCAAGGTCCCTTTGGAGATTTTCTTGGATTGTGCTAGTTTTCTACAACTAGGAAACAAATAGAAAACTCAAAAGGCAACCAGCAAAGTTACTTAAGCTGCTCATGGGCTAATGAGCTTCTAAAAAATCAATAGATGTTCTGCTGTAACCTTTTGTTCACAAGGATACCCGCAAAGATGAAAGTGAAGTACTGAGTCATGTTCCTTTTAGATTTGGGGTTGGTGGAAGAGGGAGAGATGGTAAAGATGGACCACTCCTGAAGACCAGTCGTTCTGCATGTAGCCATGGAGCGAATACAAAGGCAGTAGTTGGGACAAAATACCTGATACATGGGTGGTTAAGGTTTTATGTGAGACATACTTCATTTAATTCATTATCCTGATGCATCTACCATGTGTGCAAAACCATGCTGAAATCATTCACGAAGTAGGTGTAATGTTGTATATAAGGTGGGCCACCAAGTCATAGGGGAATCGCACGCTGTCGGGGAACGGAGGCTGTTGCAGATGAGTGGGCCTGTGGTTCTTGCCCCTGGATATGAAAGAGCAGGTATTGCCACTGGATGAGGAAAACTGCTGTAGAGGAGGGGATAAAGTCTGTGGAGCAGAATGACTTGTGCTAAACTTTTTAAATCCAAGTGCTAGGCTATTGGGCAGGCAGAGGATGTGTTTTATGGAGGCTCAAAGCAAGTCGAGGAATGATAGTGCATTAGCATGGTTTACTTCAGCTGTTAATTTGTCTTTACCCATTAGATCCAGTTGTACTAAACTGGTGGAATTTCAAATTATATTTTCAACAGTTTAGATATTTATGCATGTGTCACTTCTGTGTTGTAAAGATCTTTTAAATATGTAATTTATATATATATTGCATGAGTCTATAAACAGTAGGTCACTTTTTTATCAAATTACTCTGGAAATAGTTATAACAAATTGATTTTTTAATAGAAAAGGTTTTTGATGCTTTTTGCATATGAGGTAAAAAAACCTTTGATTCTTTGTGTCAAACTGAGACTTATATACCCCAAGCAAAAAATTAAATTTGGCTCAGTATTAAAGTATAAATTTATTTTAATAATGTCGCACAAACATTTCAAAGAGATTGTAGTTGTGAAAGGATGAACTTGGACATGTAATTAAGTATCAAATACTATGCTACTGGAAAGGTAATTTTCCCCTTTTGTTACAATAAGGTATTGAATTTTTTTTCCCCCTAAGAATTTTGACTGGTTTCAAGAACAGTCTCATGATTGAATTCTGAACTTTCTCATACTGTAAATAGTTCAAAATCCTTATCAGCACTTCTAAAGCAAAGCCAAGGTTAATGACGGGATGCTTTGTAGATGAAACAGGTCTTTCTCCTCTTCAGGATGGTATCCTGACTGTCTTGTTGGCTCACAGGATTATTAATAGTCTGTCTCTGTCTGTAGATGACCTGTGTGAATATGGTTGAACTTGACAGCATCTAAAAACTGCTACCATTTGACTGCTATTTGGTGGCATATATGGACTAAGCTTGGTATTCCCAGCTTTTAATGGGCAGAAGTCTGTGGTACTGGAGCTGTATTTACAAGTGGCATTACTGTTGGCCCTGTGTGTGCAGGCACAGGGTGAATGAAGACAGGCATGCAGCTGACCCCTGCACATAAATCCTCCAAGTCAGATATTTCATGCGTCACTGAGGCAGTAGTGTGGGCTCCCCCTTTTTGTGCCTGTTTTGGGAATCTCCATCTCTAAGGCCTGTGGTTAGGCAAATGTCACATGAGGCTTACCTAAGATAGGAATTGCCCTCCCCTGCCTGAACAGCCCAGCAAGGGAGTTGTGCACATTCAGAAGGTCGAATACTTAAAGCAAATGCCAGAACTTTGGGCCGTCTTTTTTTCAAGGCAGTTGATTTGTTTCCTTTCTACGTGGCTCTGTTTGCCTGACTCTCCCCTCTGAACTGTAGCTTCATGAAATAGATACTCCTGCATAGTGGGATCTAGCACCCATTGGTAACAGAAAAGTAAAGACAGTAGCACCAGCAATTATAGTGCTTTTTTGTTTGTCAGTCTGCTAGTATTTTTAGGAAGCTGATGGAATTTGGCTTGTCATCTAATGCACTGATCTTCTGCCAAGTGTCAAGTTCTCTGACCAGCCGCCCAAGTCGCTCTACCGACGGTGCCCCTCCCTTGCAGCAAGAGGAATGCACTGGAGTCGGCAACTTGATGAAGAACTTACAGCCTCTGCCAGCATGCTCTAATTAAACAGTTCTATAGACAACAGCTGTGAAAAATTCATCAATCACAGAATGTTTGTTATTGGAATTAAAACACCTCATAACTAATGCATAGATTTGCATTGATTACTATCTCTTAGGAAGAACAAGCTGTTCCAGCTTACTGTGCCTGGATATTTTGACTGTGTTGTTGGTACTGTCACCCATCTGCCTCTGGACTGTCAACTCTAGTAAAAGTTTTGATCAGCTTCTTTGCAGCAAGTCAGGTTCTACATCTGTAGAACTGTAGCCCTGAATGCTACAAGGAAGTCTGAGTTCACTTTGTCTGGTCCATGGGGTGTTTCAAGACCTTTATTCAGTGCATTGGTCTTCTAGGCAGATGGACAGCACTCTAGTTTCATTCATACTTAGTATTTCCTGCCTTACTTCTGATTTGCTCAATAAAGTTCCATTGACCTAAACCCATACTGAGTTCAGAAATGAGATCCCAGCAGCTCGCTGTGTCTGATTTTCTTGTGGTATTCTACAGTCCAGCTAGTGTCAGTCATGTCTATCCTTTTTTTAATAGGATTTGTCTTCCTCAGGCAATATATGTTGCAACCAAGCCAGAGCTGAGCATTGTTAGTGTGTGCAGACATATTTGATGAGGTATTTGGAATAGGACAGTGTTTACTTTTGCGTGATGTTGTAGTAGGACATCCAGTGTTTCTGATGTACAATAACTGTTTTAGGGCAGTTTTTAATAAAGAAATATTTGAGAAACTAAGGTGAAGTACTAAATAACAGGTTCTTGAGAGAATGGTTGGGACCCATCAGGTCAAGTGATGGAGACTATGATCTGTCTCAGTATAGCAAAGAACTTCATATCTTAGCTAATGGCGTAGGTGGTATTCATGAGTGCAGAAGGAATTCAGGAAGTTTAGTAGCTCTTTCTCTAATGGACAGAGTGAACAAAGATCTTCCAACAAACTGTAACAAGTTTTTCTCTTTCTTTTGACAGGTGCTCTTCTATGGGCTGTGCATCCCAGACCTTTGCGTCTTTTTGCTTGGGAGAGGAGAAGGACCTGTCCAGTGGGCCTTTGAGCTATTCTGTTGTCAGCTGCTTTTCTTCTTTTGCAAAGGTTCGATCCTGAAGCTAGCTGTAAAGGTAAGACAAGAGATTTGCCTTTTTTTCTTTTCTCTGTGAAAGCCATCAGGGCACTTCCTGTGTGCCGCCTCAGGGATGGAGCAGTACTGGGACTGGCGTGGGCAGGAAGGCAAGCTAGCAACATAGGCAGTGACATGTTCGTTCCTACAAATGCTTCATGAGCTTTGAGATAACACCTGAAGAGCTTAGTCCTTGTCCAAGGTGAGTTTCCACTCCCACGGACAGACATGAGCCTGGTAGAATGTGCTTTCATGTGCGTGCACATCAGTGCTCCTGAGCTTTAGGGCGGGAGGAAACTTCTTAACTCTAGAGAATAGATATTGCTTGTTGATGAGACGTGCTTTGGTGCACCACTCATACTATTCATTTCTTCTGGGTAGAAGAATGTATTTCTTAACTACTCTAACACATATTCTGTCCCCCTATGTGTGCTGGAGGGTTTCAGCACCGAGCCCAATGCGTGTAGGTCTCAAAATGTCCAAGGCTTCTGTGTGCTCTGTAGGACAAGAGACAGATTTTATGTCATCGGTCTTGTGTGCTGCAGTGTTTGACTTTACTGCCAGACTTGCAATGCAATATTTCTTTAATTTAAGAAGAGTAAGGAATGCTACTAATTCAGCAGTAAAGTTAATTAGCACAGACTGTAAATGTTTATTTGTTTTTTAATGGCATCAAGTGCATTATAAATGGCTTCCATGCTCATCTATTGTAAAATCCTGCTGTTACAGTAATTTGTAACATAACTTTTTCTTATGATAGCATTGCAAATGCAAAATATGAATCTTGCATTAACTGAGATAACCAGCCACATAAAATATAATAAACCTGCTGCTTTTTAAATTGGACTTACCATGTGAAAAGGATTTTTAAAAAATGATAGATATCAAATTAATTAACGTATTCTTTATTTTTTAATTATCAGAAACCTGCTTTTGTAGGCTTTTCAAATCTGAAATAGTATGTTTTTCATAAATTTGGATTCATTAAATCTGAACTGTAAGCACATTATGCTAATTGCTTAAAGTTCTTGGCTTTTGAAGTAGAATTATAAAAAAAAAAGTATATTTTAAATTTTATCTATTATGTTGAATGCAGCTTCACAGATGTTTATGCAAAATTGATAGTGTAGTTTAATTAAATTTTGAGGAAGTTTCAGGATTTTTATAATATTTTTAGTAGTGAGGACTACTTTTATGGCATTATAAGTACCTACTAGTGTTCTGGAGTGCACAGTTGTTCACATCTGAATGTCACTAAAATAATGAAATTGACTTTAATTTACCCTTTCAGTTCATGCATTTCTGTATGGATGCACTCTGAAGTAAGAGTGCTTATTTCGGTGTCCTAATTAACAAGAATTTAGACTGATTGTTTGTTAATTAACTCATATTTTACAGGCCAGTCTTGCATAGAACGGACACAAATTTTTTACCAGTATAGCTCAGCCACAGCTTTGTGGTCTTCCTCCATGTTTGCATGCAGACGGGGTTTTGAACTAGGATACATAATCTGTACTGAACCAATTTCTATCTGTCTAAACCAGGAAACTTGAACAAAGTCAAGATTAAGAAAAAGAGCTATAATTAAGGGGAGAATTAGTGAGGTGCAGTTTTGCTAAGAATGAGGTGATTGCTTTAGAGAAGTACATTTCAGAGAAAGCGGAATGAAAAAGAGCAAGATTGGCTTTCTGAAAAAGGAACATCCTTTGGTTCAAAAAAATGAGGAAAAAAAAAAGCAAAAGGAAAAAGAGTACAAGGAGGCCCAGGTTGGGGGGAGTATCAGGGCAGGCAGGTTTTATTGGCAGAAAGAAGGTGTAGTTACACATACTTGACTTGGTTTGAGCTGAAAACTGTAAAATTAGATTTTTTTCACTTCAGTTTTAAATATGCTTTGCCCTTAGGTATTATGAAAGAGAAATCTTCACTTTTTATAATCTAATCAATGCAGTTTTGTTTTCTGCATCTGCAGTCTTTTCAGTCTTGGCTACTGGTCAAACTTTATTGAACTGCTTGAAAAAATCAGTTTGATTTTTCCAATTTTGTGATGTTATCTTTAATGCAATGGACCTAAAATTACTAAACATTTTTTTTGTATGCTGTTTCCATCTCTTTTTAAGAAGAGAGGGTTGGAAGGTTATGTGCTTATTGATTATTCTGGATTCTATACTGGCAATATTTTTATGAAAAAACAAAAAGAGCGCTTCTGTGATTTGGTATAAAAAGCACTGAACTTTTTTGAGGACTAAGACACCATATATTCATTCAAGTGCATTATGGAAGATATCACTGAGATATTATAAAGATTGAATATAGTTTGCTTTTATAGCAAATATGGCTTTGGTGTAAAGACCACAGAAACTGCTACATGCATTTCAGGGAGTTCTTTGCCTAAAGCTTGCATTTTCGGAGGATTACCAAGTAAATCTGTTAATTTTTTTGAGTAAGTGTGTTTGTGTATAAGCAGAAGTAATTATTTTTGGACTTCAGTTACGACTTCCATATACATTGCGTACAACTCTGGCTTCTGAGAAGGTTCCTGCTCCAGAAGGCAGTTACTTGTTTGTTGAAGAAATGCTCTCTTAGTGAGAAGGATTCTCTTTTATTATTGGCCAATATCTGCTATATGCTTTTCATGAAGATATTTGGAAATGTCTCCTTAAAGTAGGTGATCCAGAACAGTGGAATAGCATCATCTGATCTAACACTCGGTGGAGCCGGTTGGACTCTTTTCACTGGCTCAGTTAGGAGTTCATTTAAATAAACATTTAAATAAAATAAGCTGCAAAGCTATGGGTCAGAATTTCTTTTTAAACTTACAAGACTAGGTCTGACAAAGCCAGAGTATCATCTTCAACTGTGACTAAAACCCCCAGAGACTGGTCTTCATTCATTTCCAGTGTTGCCACTGAGTTAGCTAAGGCAGGAGAGGGAGAAGAAAGGAGGAAAACATTGAAAAGCCATTTCATCCTTGTTTTTTGACTCTTGCAAAAGAACTTTTTCATCCTTATGTGAATACCTGAGTATTTGGGCGAAGGGGTTAATCTCCTAAATTTGCACTATTCATTTATGTAAGAGGTTTTAAAAATTAGGATTTTACCCAGAACCACTTAATGTGCTTTGCAGGCAAGAGATGGACTTTTAATCAGTGTGCCAAGCTGGCAAGAGTGGATTCAACTCTCCACAAATACCTTTTCTATCTGTGTTATTTCTGTCTATGGTGCTATTTACTCTGCATTTTAGTGGATAAATATAAGACTGTGTTCATCATGATATTATTCAGTGTTTCCCCGGAACACTTTTTTTTTTTTTTCTCTTTCCTTTGCTTCTTGTAACAAAGCCTTAAAACCTTGTACATATATCTAATAGCTCAGTATGGTGAGCCGCAAGCTTTCGGTTGCACATGTGGCACTCCTCTACATCCCATGTGTCATAGTTGCCAGTGTTGTGACTTTGTGTCTGAGACTGAGACATAGGAATCTGGCCACCCAAAAGAGATGAACCTCCTGATCCATACGTGTCTTGGTACAAAAGGTAGGTGTATCTGCAGAACAAGACAGATGCACCCGCAGCTTGCCCCTGTGTCCTGCACTGAGATTAGCTCACAGCAAGCAGACTTCATACTTTTATTAGAAAGCTGAATTGCAGACAGCATAGAAGTAAAAAGCATGATATATATGTGAATCTTTCACATTCCATCATGTGTATTGGAATGGATACATAGAAAATGATTAAAAGACTGGTGAACCTTCATAAAATAGAAAATGCTTCAACAGTATAGAAAGCAAATGCCTAGAATAAATTTCCTTTATATAATTCAAGATCTGCCCTCTGCTTTAAAGTTGTGTCTGGGTGATTACGAAACGTTCCAGTAGCGCCTTGAGAAATGATTACTCTTGTTCACATAGTACTGTGTCCTTACTCCACCTGCCTTTTCTATCAGAAGTGCTGGGATAGGAACAGGTTAATGCTAGAATCATGAGTTGAATGACTTTCTGGAGTTGATTACTGCAACTTTCTTTGCTGCCATATCCAATAAACTGTTGGATCATGTGCGTGTGTTAGAATCCTGCTGGCAGGAGACTGTTGCCATTCATGTTGTTATCTCTGCAGTTAAGTCCTCTTTGCCTCTTTAGAAGATTCTTATTAATTAGTTTATTGATGACAAAATTATTCTCTTATTTAAAGCTCCACGACTGTTAGTATTTGGTGATTGAGTTTGCTTTCTTTAGGACCAGAAACTATCCTACAACTGAAACTATCCTAAAACAGCTCTTATAGTAATACTGATCCTGTTCTGCTCTTTCTTGCCTTGCATAGAGATTATTATTGTCTCTCTGCTCTCTGTGCATTGAAGTTAGTGTGGTAAATAATACTCAGCATATGCATTTTATATTCAAAATATCATGTATTTGGAGTTGTTATTTTCATCCCTCAGCTCTGTCAGGTGCTGTAACATTAAGGAGAGTTTGACTTCAACATTTCTTCATTGATGCTAATTCATCACTGAAATGCATTTGATTAATCAACAATTTTTAAAAGTTGAATTCTAAAGCTTAAAATTTAAGTTTAATCAATCTAAGTTTAAAAGGTTGAATTATCTATAATGCAAATACTCAGTTATAAATAATAGCATAGTATCATTACACCGTATGTTACCATCTCATGTAACCTCAGAAAAACAGATATTGGCACAGATGGGAAGAATAATCATAAAATGGTTGTTATTAAAATGCCTTAAAATGTTTTCAGAGGGAATTTTATATGCACATGTAGTGTGGTTGTCCTTCTCCCAATTTGATAAAGAAAGCAATAAGGGTTGAAGCCATTTTAGCATCCTTATGCGGAGGAGCATATTGGGAAGAACTCATGGGCTTGTGCTGCTCTGCAGAGAGGCTTCTGGTACAAGTGCTCAGTTGGGACATTCAGTTAGTGCATGAAAATTCACTCGCAGAATTACTTTCTTTGAAAGAAGCAAGTGTTTTCTGATCTCTCTGTTTCCTGTGACTTAGCAGGATTTCTAATTTGTTTGTGACCGAGGGCCAGGATATTCTGCTTTGCTTGTGCAAGTGGCACTTCATCCTCTGTGGATGCTTGAACCTCCACACTGCATATCAAAATAGTAGTGCTTGCACTCATATTTAGGGTCAGTTTTATTGGGAGTTAACGTGAAGGGATAACACAGTGAGCAGTATAGGCTGCAGTTTCCAGAGTGTCTGTGAATGGGAGAGGCTTTCACCCATGCAGGATTTGTGTGTCTGTTTTGGTTTTTCAGTTGTGTTTTTTCATTTTAAATGAATAAAATTTAGACATAGAGTTCAAGAAATAGCAAACTAAATTAGTGAAACCCTGCTGAGCAGGTGCTGGCTGAAACCCTGGATAGCAAATGAGGAGAAAAGTACATTATACCTTAAGTAGTCAAATTTTATCTCCCATTTAAAAACTCTGTACATATATCTGTCAGGCAGCCTGACAGGGAAGTTAAACTGCATTTCAGCACTGCAAGAACTCCACATTATATTCCTGCTGAGCAATAACACAGAGTGGTATTTTTATAAAGTTTCTTTCAGTTTTTCACAAAATAGTGATGTCTAGAGCTAGTCCAGGGTCACAAAATAAACTGGGCAGGTTTCTAGAAAAGCTTGATGTTCCTTAATAGAGAAATTAAATTAAATTAGAGATAGGACTTTTCTGTAGTCGCATGTGTTCTGTACTCCTTTTTAAGGTCCCTTTAAAAAGAGGAAACTTGCACAAGAAGAAAGTTACTGCAAAATGATACAATTAAACTGCCACTTATTTTTCTAACCATGAGGTAGTATATTCTGTGACCTTCTGGGATGGGTTACTGTCAACTTCCGTTAAACATGGTAAGAGAAAGAGATGCTGCTATTCTGCTGGAACCATAATTTTACCCCTATGATTTTTACTCCCACAAACAGGTATATAATATTTTAATCCAATAGCCATATGTATGCATTTCTGTAGACAGGCAAGCTCTCTTGAACTTTGATTTATTTAGAGAGGAGCTGTTATGTACAGGTTCTCAGATCCAAGTGTTGTTGAAGCTGGTGATGTTCAAGTCTAGAACCACTGCCTATCTTTGCATCTCTCTCTGTTCAGGCACTGAAGAGCCTCTAACTTGAAGCAGCTTCAGACCATTCTCGAATGACACTGAGAGCTACAAGTGCTGCAAACAGGTCTAGAGCTGCTCTCAAGCTTTGTTAACTTCAGCCAGCCATTCCATTAACATGAGTTTCAGGTTTTTAACAAAGTCTGAAACAGGGAAAGTTTTCTGGTGTCAGTTTTCTTTGCAAGCCTTCTGAAAAGATGTGCCTTAATGAAAAAAATATGTATCAAGTGCATATGAATTTGCATGCATCTTGGTATAGACAATTAAGAAAAACCTTTAGCATGTGCATTTCTAGGTTTTTTAACATAAGGCAGTTAATTCCCTCTCTCTAATTTTTTCATTGCCTTTTTCAGAACAAGGGCATTTAATATTTTCATATAATACCCATGCATTCTTAGACCAAAAAGAAAAAAAATAAAAAAGACAAAAATTCCCTTCCCCTTGGATGTTTTTTTACAGTCCTTTTCCAGTGGGAGCATTAAAAGCCATTGCTCTCCAAATGCCTTGTTTATATGGAAGTTAAGCATACCTTTAAAAAATAGATACAAATGAATGCAACTGAAAAATTAAATAAAGAAGAAAGTTTATTAGACAAGAAAGGGTAATGTTGTTTAATGAACTGCGTCATTTTGATCTGTTTTAAGAGCCATGTTCTTTCTCAGGAGTAAAATGTTTCTCTTACTGGCTTCTGCTTTACACATTGCATGCTTGCCTTGGGGGATTTGAAACCTAAATAAACCTTAACTCACAAAAGATCTAAGTATAAGAAATCTCATACTTTTTCTGGAATGGCTTAAGGGCAGATTGTTTATTTAACAAGCTGGTGCCCTGATTTTGCCACTGCCACACTTTGACAAAAATCCCTCACAGGCATTTAAAGTTGTAATAAGGAAAAAATTGGAAAGTAAGATGCGAGTCAATGCTCAAAGCCACAAAGGTGTGTTCAATATTTACTAACTATATTTAAAAGTTTTAGAGCTAGAATGGTCTCAGAGAACAGTCAATGATGTTCTGCTGTAATCCACCCAAAAACCATTGTCCTCTAAGCTGTTGTTGGTCACTTGAGCTATGATGCTTACTTTGAGGAGGAGGGAAGTCCCATCTATGGCAAGACTCAGAAGAGGACTTCAAGGAGAAAATCGTAACAGAATGCACTAAGGAATGGGAAACAGGAAAAACACTTCTCACTATTTTTTTGGAATCAAGTAGGGAAGAGTTAAAACAGGGTTTACACACTAGTTTATACTATATCTTACTTGTATAGCTGAAAATGGCAAAAGGAAGCTGAAAAACTTTCCTCCTCGAGACTAAGCTATCATGTTTCCCAGAATGAGATTTCCTATGCTTGTCTCATTCACAACCATGGAAAGAGCTTCAGCAATCACTTTTTGAGTCCCCATGCTAAATTTTGATTCTTCAAAATTTAGACTGTACTACAAGCATTATATAAAGATTTAAAACAAATCAAAATTGCCATATCTTTTCACTTATCTGGAATGGTTACACTTTTTACAGAGCAGTATTGCAAAATGATTTCATCTTGTGACCAGATGAGTTATGCAATTAGTCAATGTACAATTAACAGCATTAGTAAAGCTACTGAACCACAGGGAATTTGACCTTATGATTCTGAAGTGTGTAAACAGATTACATTGTTAAATGATAGGTGTTTAAGAGGATGGACATCGCAATTAAATTTTACGTTACAGTGTCCTGATGGTTTTTTAGATTTAAGTAATAGTCTGAAATTGACCCAGACTTACTTAGAAGTTTCTAGATTGCAGAATGTCAATCGACAAAGAAGAGGTATGTATGATTTTTCATATTGATTGCATTGGCTAAATTCAAGTGCCCTTAAGATACATATCTATATATATTTATATTTATATATGCATATATATATTTTAAAGATATATATATTTATATATTTTGCTTAATATTTGGCAATAGAATGAGAAAAGGAGAGAAGAATGAAGGTTAATACTTTATTTTGGGTTTGAATATCGTCTGAATGATATAGTTCACTTAACTCTGCTTACATTATTCACTGGGGATATATTTATTTGAAATATAGTTTGAAAGTTGCAATTATTTTAAAAGTATCATACAGCTTTATTCTAA
Source organism: Nothocercus julius (assembly GCA_013398735.1). NCBI lineage: Eukaryota > Metazoa > Chordata > Aves > Tinamiformes > Tinamidae > Nothocercus > Nothocercus julius. The sequence goes on from VZSV01000033.1 coordinate 2,834,689, forward strand.
GCTGGCATAAAAATCATCATCTTAAACTCTTCTCAGCCAAAAATGTTACTCCTCCTTGCTTATTCTCCCCCTAAAAATATGGACTTCGCTCAAGAAACTTGGTTAAAAATAACCCTTTCTTTTGATTTTCATCTTTTAGAACAAATGACTACAAATATACTAAAAATCTTAAGATTCAAAATGGAATAGAAAATGTTGAAGATTTTTACATATCTATGTATTTATTTATATTTTAATTTCAATAATGCAATTTCCTCTTTTGCTGTGAAAAATTTTGCATATGGTGTTTTTATTTGCCTGGGCCAGGGGCAAACAGAAAAATAAAGTGAGGACATACCTATTTTAATGAAAATTTCTCATTCAGTTATTTTCAGTAGGTACTCATTTCTAGTTTTGGTTTTCATCAAGTAAGGGATTCTCCCGCATATCTTCCCAGCACATTTGTAATTGCTTTGTCTGACCTATTAACTAATGCATACAGCAGATCTTTTATTTTTCAGTACTTTGTGGATAAAGATCAAAATGGCTTTTCCAGAGTAACTGCAAAATGAGCTTTAAATTCTAATTAAAGATCATCTTATCAACACTACATTTCACATTGTATAGTTATGAGTTTGATATTTTCTGAATTGGCTATGCTAGATTACTTAGTGATTGAAGGGGAGCATGATTTTTTTTGAACAATTTCTCTTGCACAGCAGGGTGACGTAAATTAGTGTGACTGCCATCCTCCTAATACACTTAAAAATCTGTGGAACAACTGATCTGAAACTTGAGCTTTTTCATTCTGATTGGATGAGAGTATGAGGGAAGCAGATGAGTGCACCGGGATACAAGCAAAATCACACAGCTTGGTCTCCTAAAACCTGATTAGGTGCCTATCTAAGCATGTGTGTAAACGTGGCACTTGAATATCACTGAATCAGATGGAAAAATTCTGGCCCAACAGAACAACTTTACTAATGGGGAAAGTGCTAAAATGCATATGCTTAATGATAAACAGCAATATCTGTAAAACATGGAGAAAATGTTAACATGGTTGAGAGTCTCCTGAATGAAGGATCTTGCAAAAATTAATATCAGACATTCTCTCTCCAGACTGTAATAGGGTTTTTTCTCAGCAATGTTGCTCTTAATTGATGAACGTCCCTTAAATCAAAGAGAAAGGAGCCCTACTCCATGCATACATTCATTTTGGTGCTTATAGAATCTGCAACTTGAAATATGCTGTTTACTTGGCAGGGAGTATCTTGTGTGAAAAACTGTTGCCACCTTCCTATCCCAGTCAGTATTTTGATTCTGTTAAAAATTATTATACAAAAAAATTGTGCATTTAGATCTGTAAAGAACCTGTCTGTTGTGACTGGCCAGGTGAGTTCTGTGAGTTGTATAAGTTCTGTGAGTTGTATATATTAGTTTTTTACTAATTTTTTCTAAACTCAGTGCTCTGAATTATATGAAGTTGGGTTATCACCAATGGCCAGGTGATAATCTTTTAAGAATTTTGTCCTTTCAGCTATTGATTATGTGCCTATATTAAGAGTCATCCACTATGCCAGTGCATCCACTGGTGGGGAGAATCATGAGTTCATAGTTAGGAGATGGAGAATGCTTCAACAGAATAAAGCACTTGTCGAAATTGAGTATTTCCTGTACTCTGAAAATCTGAGTCATCTTCTATTTGCACAGCAGTATTTAGAGCATATTGTTTTTTTCTTTTTTAAGATACTTATCTCAAATTAATGGAAGCAAAACTTGAGTGGAAATCCACGTACACCTTCTAATAAATTTCTACATTGAACACTGGTGTGATCAGACTTGAACAACATTACTAAGCTTTCTAATTATTTGTCTGAGAGTTGAAGGGGTCAGACTTTTGGACTAACAGTTAATTGTTGAACTTTTTCCATATTGTGAAGTCAATTCTAGACAATTATTAGACCTGTTCAACAGCATTCCTTTAAGAACTTGCATCCTAATGCTTCCAGGTGCAGAATTTGAGAATTCCACAAAAACATACACCAACAACTACGGTATTACTCTGGCTATACTTGTGTCTTACATGTTATTGGAGGTTTTTAATTTAGGAAAAGTTAATTGTTATTAAGTCATGATCTATTTTCTCAGGCACTCAGAAAAGAAAACTCTGTGTGGAATGTCTAATGTTAAGATATGCTATTGCAGTCAAAATAGTTTCTAGTAGCAGCGTGTGTCCCTCTGTGGAAGTAATATCTCAGTCTTGCACCTGACTTACTAGGTTGAAAATTCTTACGCAGTGACCCTCATGATACTGATGTGACAGCACTAAAAAAAAAAAAATACAGTCATTTTCCCCTTAATCCACTTCTCTTGCTGTTTCTCCCACAAGACAAAGGCTCTCTCACTGGAAGTAATGTGTATTGAAGGGGAAGGCAGGTTAGTAAAGGTTGGTGGGTTGACTGAGCATGTCTGTGTCCTTTGGTACCTGGCGCAGGCTGTGTGGCTGCTCAGTCAGCTGAACAAAGGTTTGGAGTTCAGCTGGTATTTAGCACAGATGAAGTCATTGTACGTACAGGGTACATGTCCACAGCAGTGCTCAAAGGCTGATGCCAGCCAACTATTGATATGCAGTTTGTTATGCCCTGCATTACGTTTATGCACTGCTAGTCGTAATGCCACTAGGAATGTATTATGCATCATTAACAATAATGCATTTTGTTTTAAAAAAAAAAGACTTAGCAAGCGCGTGGGGCTGTGGATTTCCTAATCATCAAGAGACAGGTGTATGAATGCAGTTCTTGTGACATTTGCTATAGAGATTATCACCCTGTAATTCTTGTCCCTGTGTTCCATGAAGTAGAGAGTAACTCTAGTTCAGGTTGGACTTTTTGCAGGGGAAGAGATGGGAAGAACAGAGAAAAGAGCTGGATAAGAAAGGATTGTGTGAAGCATTATGGCTAATCTGAAACTTCTGTTTGTTAACTTTGTTAAAAAATAATTTTAAAAATCAAGTCTAACCTGGAACAGTTTTCCTTAAGGAAGGTGCTACCTGTAGACAGTTCATGTGCTAACAAGGTAGGAATTTCTTCTTCTTCATTCTTCTTTCATCTGATATGCATATGATCGGTGGTGCTGTCTTTTCCCCACTACTTGGTGAAAAGAACCCATTATTCTAGGGTTTTCTTGGTTGGGTGGTTGGTTGGTTTGTTTTTGCTTATTAATAGTAAAAAAAAAATCCCTTCTTTTATGTTTATTATGGTGTATTTACTTCTGGTTTGTGCAGGAAGAGAGCGCTCTCCTGGGCTAGCTTCCAAAAAGAACAGACACTGAACTGCCAGGTTAGACATGTAAGTCCAATATACTGACCCTTAAAATCCTCCTCAATCTTCATCTGCTCCTCAGGGCACCTGTATAACACCTGTACTTCTACCAGTAAAGTCCTTTGTGGGCTTGCCTTTCCTGCTGCAAGTATACTACATGCTCTCAAGAACTATCTGGGAACTACTTCCCTTTTTAAAAGAACCTGTTGTATTCACAGGTCACCTTGTGGATACTTCATAGCCTAATGTCTACCTCTTTTTCTTAAGTAGCCTAGTACTTAGTGCACTTCTATACTATGAGAAGTCTTGCCTCCAAAAGATAGAGCAGCCTAGCTGGCCAATAAGCAAAAAGTTAATATGATCTTTCAACAGTTAAAAATAAATCTTTTGATGTGTATAAAATCTGACACCTAATGAGACAATGCTGAATCATGTGAATCCATTACGTTCAGCAATGGATCGGCACTGGGATGCTGACAGCTCTGCAGCTTTTTTTTTTTTTTTTTTTTTTTTTTTTTTTTTTTTTAGGAAAAAAAAAAAGGGGGGAGGCAGGGGCTGGAAGCAGCTCAAATCTTATTAGCTTCTGAGATTTCATTTGTTTCTTTGGGAGACTGGGATAAATGTCTTCAGACATGATGCCGAGCTTGAACCTTTATGAAAGCTTGGATGAAAATTTCTTCCTTTCTTTGACCCCATGTCTTCTCACCTTTTGTGATAATTTACAAATTGAATTTCAGGGCTCAAGAGGTAAAATTTCTGCTGTGGTTGGCAAAAGTGTTGTCTTTCCATCTGATTACCCTTGAGGTCAGGAGCACGTAATATATTCAGGGTGTTTCTAATCGAACGAAGCTCAGAATATGTGAGGGTTGTAGACAGCAGCTGGCCCCAGCAGAGACTAACATATTTGCTGAGAACCTGTAAAGATCTTGGCAGGATATCAACAAAGATACTGCAGGGCTGCTAGATGCCAGGAAAATGAGATCTTTGGTTTGCAGCAAGGAAATGGTATTTAGGGAGGATAGGATGTAATAAATTACAATAATAGCACTGAGAATATTTTTCATCCAAAAATATTAGAGACCGTCATGATGGTGGGCAACTTGTATACTTGGTTTTGCATATGGGGAAGCTGAAGTAGAAGTAAGTGAAAGAAAGATGCCTTCCTACAGCAGCAGAGTATTTTCAGAGTCAGGAAAAGAAGTCACAGGGTCCTGCCTAGGAATTGTTTTTGAGAGAAGTGAAGGATGAAGGGAACCAAAGTAATGATGGAGAAAGGGTTTTAGCTGACTTAAGAAGAGAGGAAAGAGAAGAATGGAGACTGGGTGGATAAAAAAGAGGTGCTTGTGGAGAACAAGATCCCAGAAGATGTAGTGGTGCGTGGCCCACGGTGCCTGACCCTTAGATGTGGCTGGAAGATTGCAGGTCAGTCTACAGGAAACTCTGTGTGTGATCAATTATGCTGATGTGTCCTCCTTGCTCTCACCGGACCTGTAGTGAAAACGGGTCTCTCCAGAGAACTCAGGCAAAATTAGTATGTTACTGAAACAGAATTGTGGCATTTAAAGAGCCAGCTTCATAAGGAGAGAAAACAGATTCTTATCTAATTTGCGCATTGAACATGACACAGAGATTAGCAGCCATAATGGGAAATGCCTGCCTGAAAAATTTCAGCCTTGGTTTTACTCACAGCTCCGTGAATTTGATGTAAATCATTCCTGAGATATTTCCTCTGCATTTATCTGATTAGCAATGCCAATTATATTATTTATCACTGTTCTTAGGACCTGATTGCATGATATCCTCTCTGATTACTCTATCAGGTTAAAGTCTATGGATTATTGACTGTTCTGTGTTAACTAGGTGGCTTGGCTTTTTGGCAGAATGCCAGCGGGAGGGGGAAGCAGCTGTTTGTTGGGATGGGAATAATAGAAAATGCCAACTGAAAAAATCTTTCCGACTTCTGCAGGACTGGAAAAGGCCATTAGCAGCTCTTGGAATTCCTCTTCCCCCCCTGCCAAAAAAAACCAAAACAAAACAGGAAGCAGGATACCATTGAAAATGTCACGTGGTGGGTACTGGTGGAAATGCCGGAAAGGGGGAAAGTCTGAAATACAGAGGAGCAGGAGAAGACATGGATAACAGGCAGTCTCTTACTCATATGTGGGTCTATTCCCACTGGGAGACAGCGTGCATTCATTTTAGATCTCATTTGGGCTAGTGTCCTTCTGGGCTATCAGCCTCTCAGAAAACATTCACTTTAAACTGCAGGTTAAACCTCTCTGGTTTTGTGATAGTTTTGAAAGCAGATATAGAAGTTCTCTACTATCGAGTTATTCTCCATTTCTCCCTCAACTCTATTCCTCCAAATGATGCTTAGGTGTGAAACGCCGCTTCTAGCAGAGGTGTTAAACCTCCTGTAATGGCAGGCAGCACTGGGGAGGGCTCTGAAGTGCACCAGTCATGCAAATACACAAAGGTTCTTCTGCAGACGGTCTCTGTGCTGAAAATCCAATTTAGAAAAGAGAAAACTCTGGAAGTTTCTGAACATTTCAGCATAAACTTCTGTCTTTTTCTGAGATCTCATTAAACAGGGAGCAAGTGGAAGCAGAATGGCCTGGTGGCTTCCAGCGCCACAGGGAGTTTTCTGCAGCAGCTGCTGCTGTGTCACAAGACCATAAATTGACTTCCTGCCATGGGAGGCCTCCAGCTGGTTCCTCTGGAGTGTTACTGGGGGAAATCCTTGCCCTTTATCTTACCAGCATCAGGCGATGCCCAGGACTGGGGAGGAGTTGGAGCTGGCAGATTTCTCTTGTCAGCCAACAAGATTTTGATTAATAAAAACTGATGGATGGGTGCAGACCTCAGCATTTTGCTGAGGAAGCGATGGTGTTCTCCTTTGAGTGGTGTATGCAGATGTCCCTCAAGTACTTTGTTTCCAAAATCTCCCAGTACAAGCACATGTCTTTCATCATATTTCAGGTAATGTCAAACAAAGCCCTTCCCTTTTTTATATTTATTTGTCTTCCAAGGCAAAACCCAGTGCTACCCCCCCCAGGGCAGATATATGTTCCCCTTTCTGTCATTCAGTTCCTCTCACAATAACCCTTATCTACTGGTCTTGGAAATGTACTTCTCTGGGAGATTTCTTTCCATTAATAATTGCACTCTCACTGAATCAATAACCAAGCAGGAATCTTTGGCAAAGAACTAAGTTTTGGTGCAGGAGAGGTGTCTCTGGATTTAGTGGCCTTTTTCATCATCTTTGCTGGAATTCACTCTTTCCTTAGAAGTTAGCTCCTCAGCTGCTGCATCTGAGCCTGTTGCATTTCCTTTCTTTCCCCACAGGAGTTGCTGTATTCTCCCAAGAGAGGTATATCACAGTCTCAGTAATATGTAAGGTTTATTTATTTATTTATTTATTTAAACCTGTCTGCTGTATTACTGAAATTCTTTACTCATTCAGAGTATTAGATATTGCTACCCTTCGTGCCAAGCTCAGCAGCAGGTTTGAACTTCTGTAGGTTAAAAAATGAACCTGAATATGCTGTTTCATACCAAGAGTCATTCTCTCGCATATCTGTGGTTTTCAAATGCAGTCATGAATTCTGAAATGAGGAGGAAAACCCACAATGAGATATTTTGAAAGTTTAGCCTGGCACGTATCCATCCTTAATTCCTTTGCTGTGCAGGATAGGCTGTGTTTGTTGTGAAATGGGAAATCCAAAAGAAAGCTGAATGAGCCGTGTGGAAGTTGGTGAAGCAGAGGAAACTTGATTTAGAAAAACAAAGTGCAATTCCTGACTGTATTTTAGGTTTGGATTGTTTAAGCCTCACAGACTCTGGAAGTTGCATTTAGATGCAGTTTAGACTGCATCAATAAATTCAATACTGCATTCAATAAAACTTTTAAAACTTTGTGATGTTGGTGACTTTTGGGGTTAGGAGGGTAAGGCATAAATAGTATGGGGTGGATGGGGAAAGTTAACCAAGCCTTGTGGCAATTTTAAAGCATGCTCGTTGGAGTTGGGGTCTGCTTCGAGAGCATCCAGCTCTAGCAGCTGCTTAGAGGAACCTTTTTCTGAGTGATGACAACAGCTTTCCTGCTGTTTGAATCACAGTTTCAAATAGCCCCAGTCACCATTGATTCTAGATATGAATCTTATGGCTTTTTGCCATCTCTGTAGCATAGTCTTTAAGCAAGTGTGGCTGTGTGGACTGTGTTCTGTGGCAGAGATAGCAGGGTCTACCCTGCAAAGGCAATTCAATTAGTTACATACTGGGCATATTTTTCTGCCCTTATTTTTTTTTTCTGCTTAAGAAAGGGGGTTCAAACACAATCTGCACTGCTTGTCAGCACATCAGCTTGATCAATGCTGTTGTCAAAGTAATGCTATTACAGAAAAGAGCACGTATGTCCAACTCATTTTCAATTGATTTCATATCAGGGAAGGGCAGAAGATGGGAAAGGCTTAACTGTAAGACTCCTCTGTGGCATTTTGGTCTGTGAGGAGTCTGTGCTGTCTATGTGTGTGCATAGTTTGGAAAGGTGATATCACAGAAGGGGTCTGAACCTCGCTTGGCAGGCAAGTTCAAGTTCACAGGAAAACTCTTATGTCCCCTCTGCATTTCTCCCATCCAGTTACCTGATATTCATATTTGAATGAGTTGTGCATGTGTAAATGCACAGCTCTCATACAAAGTGTATGGATATAATTTAGAAAGCTCTGAATTTTTGGCTTATATAGACACATTCTGTGGCCCGACAGGATTACTCCCGTTGGAGTGATAACTAGAAGTTTTGCTTATTTAGGGCCTGTTCCTACTTCCTTTGAAGCCAATGGTGCAATTCCCAGTAATGTTTAGTGCTGCAAGGTCAAGCCTTTAAGGATGATAGAATTTGACGCTGGAGGACTCAGTCAGTGCTTGCTGAAGTACATGAGGCTTTCCCCAGTTATTCCAATGTGCAAATTGCCATTGTTTTGTAAAAATAATTATTTTAAAAACTACTTCCATAGAGATTATATTAATTTTGAACAGGAAAAAGAAGAAAGTAAATCATGAAATGTTTTTGTAGTGGCTGATATATAGCTGATAGTGGCTCTTTTTATTACATTAAAACAGGTCAGCTAGGTTCCCAGAACTTTGGACAGCTACATCCAAAAGCAATAGATTTGCTAAACTGAAAAGGACACCTTGTGTTGCTGCCACATCTCTTGTGAATTTCAGATACATTTTGCTTCTACTTGTAGGAACAGCTATTCAGGTAGTATCCTAACCTTTATGCTTCTGGTCCCAGCTGGTGTGACCCTATGCCATCTGCAGGGGAAAGGAGATGATGAAGAGAAATGTTGCAGCCGCTTGAGGAGAAAGCTGGCTCTCGCTAATCACGAAGGTCAGTACAACTTAGAACCATATGAAAAATATCCCTGGTTCTTTCAGTAGGCTTCCTGACACCCAGAGTTCTGAAGTTGCCTTCACCTGCCTTTCTCATAGGCTACTGGGACTTCAGCAAAGCTCATTTATTTTTATACTTAAGACTTTGCTACTTCAAGCTTGCTAGGCTAGATCTTGAAAGGGATGAAGCAAAAATACAGGAGAATGAGGAGGAGCACAGAACACTACTAGAGAGCATTTGTTGGAATTTTCTCTTTGTTTGGTTCAACAAATGTGTTAATCGAAAGGGCATGCAGGAGAGCCCATCTGTTTTCTCAGAGTTTTAAAAGGAAAGACATAAAATTCATTGAGAGTGCATCAGTATTTAATTTGGATACTGCTGATCTGCTGGGTGGCTTTAACTGAAGGACAGAATATAATTTTTCCACCTTGTTTTCTTCTGTTTGCATCAGCCCTTACGTGCAATTATGTATTATATGCGATTACAATTTAGCTAACTACAAGAGCAACCTAAATAGTGTGACACTCTAGGTGTTAACCTTCTTTGTATGGGCATTATGGGGACCTCTTAATTTACAAGTCATTTTGCCTATGTGTCTTAAGCTTCTTCAGCCTGTATGGCTGCAGCTTTTGTTATTCCCTTTGCATATTTTCTGGTCCTTCCACAGGAGCAGGGCCCAATGACCCAAACATCCTTCATCTTTCAGGGACAGTGTTAACCCTTCAGACCCTCCTTTACCTTGAGCACTGACTTTGGGTGTATGGCCAACTGAAGTAGGGTGGCACCACATTCCACACTAGATGGTAATATGAAAAATACTGAGTTCTGGACAAGCTAATAATTCTTCCACCCCTCCTCCCTTTACCCTCCGAACCAGGCAAATAAGCAAAGGCACTTAAACTCTGCAACAGCACAACTTAACCACTCTAATTGAATTATATTATAAATGAGCTATCACAGAAGTCTCTGGGGAGCTTCTGGTTGAACCCTTCAATGTGACAGAGTACTGCTTTTCTCAGTTTTGTTTTGAAAATGATTTTCACATTTGCAGGAAAGGAGAAAGGAAATGAAAGAGAATCTAAAGTCACAAATTAGTCACAGAAAGCTGCCCCAGTAACATAGTAATATCTTTATCTGCACCAGTGATGAATGTGCAATTGTGGAATAATATTGAGGAGTTCTAAGTGCCCATCGAAGCTGATGGATCTGATTTTCTTTTTATTTGTCTCATTATACCTGAGAAATGTGCATTAAGAATGTGAAAAGAATGTAGCAATGCTTTATACTCTCATTTTGCATAGGAATAAATAGCTAAACAAGTCTAAGAAATAGGAAATTAAGTATAGCTAGAGACATACTGTGTCTCACAATTTTAAAGTGAGGAGGTCAGTGTCACAAAAGCAGACCCAAGAGACAAAATATGTTAAATAAAGGTTGTAATAAAGGATGTCTGATGCTTGTCAAAAGTATGGGCAGAAATGACTGAGGACTGAGTTTTACCTTGCTGTGACCTAGGATCAGCTGAGGATATTGTGTGCAGAAGCTGACCTTAAGTTGGTAATGCAAGGTTGCTTGTAGAAAGCATTTCTTGATCTCAGATGAGAGTAAATAGGTCTTTCATAACTTAGGAAAATTTTCAGGTTGTTTCTTTTTGGAACCATTTAAAAATACTATGCTAATCATGCAATACAATAGGTGTTAGCAGGAGTCACTTTCAAAATGGTTTCTTGTAGAACTTGATTAGATCATTTCATATACCTGTGTTCACTCTTTATGTAACTGTAAAATAAGGAATAGTCATCAAGGCATACAGATCACAGGGAGCACCAAAAAAAAAAAAAAGGTTTTGATTTGACTTGAACTTTATGATCTTGCTCTATGTAGTCTGCATGGCAGTGTCCAGTGTATAAATCATTGGGACAAGTAGAGCTTGAGGTTTTGGGCAGACTAGGAAATTACTTTTTTTTTGGAGGGGAGGAAGGATGGGGGGAAGAAGAAATTTTCTTTGTGGTACAAACCTTTTCATGAAATAGGAGTGGGGAGAAAACAAACAAACAGAAACAGGATAGAAGCCTGATTAGGTGATGTGCATTAATTGCATTTGCATGAATTTTTTGGTTGGTTAAATTGGATGAAAGATCTTTGGAGTGGGATTACTGTCTTGTTCGCAGTACTGTGATCTTCTCTAGCGCAGTGAATGATGACTCCCCTTTTGCAAACTGCTGCTTCTTAAGCATGTGTACAACCACATCGTGCATTCATAGGTACATGGGTAGGGTATCCCTGGGAGGGGATAGGTTCACACCTGACCCACTCTTTTCTCCTTTAAGCTGTATATGAAACCGATCTCGGATGTGTCCAGGACACTTTGTATACAAAGGGTGTTTAAGAGTTGTAATCTCCATCTCTTCAAACCAGTCCACGTAAGTGCATCCCAGTTAGGGAGACAAGCGAGGTTGCTGCATGCAGCTTCTCAGGAGGTAGGAGAGAGCTCCTAGCAGGAACGTGGGTAGGGTTGATCAAAAGGCATTTCTGTATTAGGCCAGACTCGGATTCTGTCTGGTGCTAGCCTTCTACAAAAGGCAACATCCTGTTTTTCGTGGAAAGTTGATTCTTTCCCGCAAAGAATTTTATTAAAAAGAGAAAGTGAGAAAATTTCTTAATTCTTCTTGACACTTTTTGATTTCCTCAGATACTGACTGCCTTCCCTATAGTACAAATCAATAATTTGATTTTGATTTAACTCTTCAGGCCGATTCTGACACTCTTATGTGATGTGTCAGGTTTTCTCACACAAAACCCTTAGAGCCCTTAGAGCACAGCATTATTAACGCATGTAGTAAAACAAATAATTCAAAGCTGGTTTTGTTATGGAAGGGAGGGGGGAGAGGAGGGATTTTTTTTCTTGCCAAACTGAAGTTTTGTTGAAAGATATTTGCCCTGAGAGATATTTCACTGGTGAAAAAAAAATAGGGATATACTCCATAAAGCATTTGTAAGACAAACTTTCCTTTCCAGCTCTTGCTTTTATTTTGTTTTTGGGGCAAACAAACAAACAAAAAGGGCAAACAAACCATGTTGCCTCATTTGATCTTTGGCAAACTTAAGGTTTTAGGTTTTTTGTTCTTATTTGCGGATGTTAAGATTCCCACCTCTCCCTAATTTTAATTAAAAACACAGTTTTTTTCTGTTTCTAATAGACAGAGAACAGAATTAAAAAAAAAAAAAAAAAAAAAAAAAAAAGAGCAATGGCCTCAGATTTTGTATCCCGGAAATATAACTATTCATAACAATGTAATCATAGTCAAGCTTCATTCTGAGAGCCTTAATGGGTGTGTCAGCATTTCCAGATTTTCCATGATGTAGCATTAAGGGCTTTGCAATTTTCCTTATTGTGAAAGTAAAAGCTAGCAATACTGTTTTGAACATAGTGCTGCAGGAATTAAGGATAAAGACTGATTCTTTAATATGGTCCACTGCAAAATTTTACAGACCAAAAATTGAACAATACTAAGAAGTCCATAGGAAGCTCATCCAATCTGAGGAAAATTGAAAAAATCAGTTTCATCCAAAAACCCACCACATTTGTAGAAGATTAATGTAGTACCTAGCTTCTGAATGCAGCCCAGGAAATACCTCAGTAATTTACGTGAGACAAATGCTAAATCTAAGAGGAAAGATCATAAACATTTAGTTGATACAGACAGTAAAATCTCCACTATTTCTCTCCAGTGTTGCTATTACCTGAGAATCCAAGATTAAGCAAGAATTCAGAAGGAACCAGAGACTGTGAAGCTTTATATATACACTTATATATGCTTATTAGAAAATGTGAGTGTGTGTATAAATATATATATATGTATACATATTTGTATAAATTTATTTTTTACCTTAACGTTTTTTGATAAACTTTGGGTAAGGAAGCAATAAGAAAAATAACATGTAGATGCTTTCCCTTACCAAGAAATTTTACCTATTGGACTTTCTGACTTTTCAAAGATACTGTAGTTTTGTATGCATCTCTTAAGTGCATCAATATATTTCTGAATGATGCAGGTGTAACTTAAAATTCAAAGGACTATGCCCTGCAAATACAAGCACTGCCAGCCATTAACTGACATTTCCATTTGTTATATAAGTCCTTTAAAATCCTCTTTTTTTTTTCCTTCCTCCAGGAGGAACTACAAGGATCCCCAAGTGCCAGGGATATGTAAGGAAAATAACTAAATCTTAAGTCATCCAAATGTTTCATCTAGTTGCGTTCATGATACCATAATTTTTGCTATATTTTCCTTTTCACATGGTGTTTATTTTCAAATGTGTGGCTGGAAAATGAAAAATGTTGTTATTCAAGAAAGCAAGCTATTAAGTGTCGCATGCATGAAAGTAGCCTGTTACAGTGATTCTACAAATCTATCTAAACACTGTAAAAGTCAAGGAGAATGAAGTGAATAAGCACCAGAATGCTTAGTCATTCCTCATTTGGATACAATTTATATTCATAAACAATAACTTGATTTTCAAAGTCTGCTGGAAAAAATGATTTACTCTTTCCTTTCTGTTTTTTGTGTCTAAGGCTGAAGAACACCCCTGCAGAGTGTAAATTTAGTCATCTAACACAGTGGATTTTTTGCCAAGCATTTTCTTTTTTTTTTTTTCCCCTTAGTAACAAACTCCAGTGTTAATAACTGTAGGAGTTCACAGGGCCAAAGTAGTGTGTGCTCCTTGCTATTTGAAGTAGTCGACAAACAGGCAGACCCCAGGCTTTGGCTCCTTTTCATACATCATTGGTGCAAATCAGTTGCAGACAGGATTGAGAAACCTCTCTGGTGACATTGTTTCAGAGGCTCCTTATGTGAGCAAAACTCAGAAATTTAATTGCTTATGCAACATATTACGGCAGTACTTCACATTGAGTGGCACTAAGTAATTACACTGTAACTGCTGCACAACTGTTGTAATTTTTCATGCAGCTATGTTACATGATAACACGATAACGCTGATGCTAATGCTAATGTTGGGTTAGGCAGCTAAAGAGGGGATTACAATAGAGAAGTGCTAATAGTGTGTTGTTAGGAAACAGGATGCCAAGAAGCCATTAGAAATGGGAGTAAGAGAGAATAAAATGAAAAGTACAGTGGGAAAATGGAAAAGATACAAGGCAAACTGCAGGCAGAGGAATCTGTATTCTTTAGCTTGGGGGTGATTTTTCTGTTGCGCTGTTGTTAGTGTCTTTAAATCCTTGTTAAATGGTATAGACTGAAAGGTTGAAAAATCCTGATGATGTGAAAGGGAGTGGGAGGTGATGGACTTAAGAGCAATCACCTCGTTTAATGGCTGGAAGGTGTCTTCACATAATGCATCTGTCAGGCTTGTGGAGTATTTTTCTGGCATACATACAAGGATATTTTTCCAAAAAGAGTAAATTGATATTCCTAAAAATACCACACGGTCTCCTGAGTACCATGAAAGGAGGCAGAGGGCTCCAGATGGTGGTGGCAGGGTTGAGATAGCAGGCTGTGTTATGGGTCTGCAGAGTTGGAGATTAAGAAGGTCAAGGAGTGTTGTAGTTCTGGGCAACCCGGAGGCCTCGGCACCCAGAATGCCGTGACCTCGCCTCAGTAACCAGACTAGCTTCCTTAAAAATGTCACACACAAATGCTAGTGCGTGAAGATTTGGATTTTCGCAAGTACATTGAGAATGTGATAAGTTTTCTGCCACACTATCATTGCGATGACATCTATACAGAAGTGTCAGCAAGCTTGTTTTATTCTGCATCCATATGTGGCAGTGGGAACAGTGCAAGGCTCCTAAATGGGACAGGACAGCGAGTGCTTCGTGCTGTGCGAGGAAGGGGGCCTCTTCCCCCAGAGCCCCCGCGAAGCTGCTGGCGTGAGGAGACAAGGAAGTGCTGAGGCTGGGGGCTGGAGGGTGTAAATGGCAGGACAGGAGTCCTCTTGGGGACGAGCACTTGTGCATGCAAGTATCTGTGGGCACATGTTTTGCAGGGAAGGCTCGATGAGAACAGCAAAGTGTGCAGTTGCCCCTCTCTTGTTTGCTCTCCCCTGGACTGCTGCTTTCACACGCCTCCCTGTCTGCTGAATCCGTCTCCCTCTGCACGGAGGTGGTGTTTGCTTACTCCATAGTTACACCCACCACTTGCCTGCTTTGAGCGCATTTTCTAGTCACACACGGTTATGTGCGACGGATTTTCATGCTCGTCAGAATGTGGGCAATGAACAGTCCAGTCCTTACAAGGTTATACTCCAAGAGAGTCAGGTGTGCTGGGTAAAATTTTCATGGTGAGTGTTTGCTATTGGGTGAATATCTTGGAACAAGGAAAAGGCTTTTTAGGTTATTGAGCCCCATTTTACACAAAGCACTTTGGAAAAGCATATCCTATAATTTTTGATCCAAAAATGTGGCGAGTTCTGTGGGGAAAAATAAGTACTAGGAAGTTGTCCTAAAGCCCTGACTAGAATCTTCCCGCTGTTTTGTATCCTAAATGCATTCTTGTATTCATGACTAGTTAATAATCCATGGGTTACCTAAATGATAATGCCTTGCATCTATATTGCATTTTTAACTGAAATCCCTTCCTAATGTTTATCCATTCAAGTAAAAAGAATTTGTTCACCTTGTTTCTTTAGTCATTTTGAAAAAAAAATAGGGAAGAATATAGTTTTTCCTTGTTAAAAAGTTTTTGTTTGTTGATGGTTTTTATACCTCTTTTACCCTAGAATTTCTTTTGTGTCACTAGGAGAACTGGAAATATGGTAAAGAGTTGGCTCTAGGACCAGGGATGGCTTTTGCTGTTCCTTCAAGAGATGGTGTGCCTTTGACCAAGTTAAAAATTATCCAAATGTTTTGTTTCAGAAATACTAGAAACTTGCTTGGCATATAACCTTCTCAAAGGTTAAGCACCACCCTGAGCACCCCTGCCCAGGCCTGCAAGGTGCTGTGTTCATTTTTCCCTGCATTTGCATCCCTGGCTAGGCCACAGGAAGGAAAGACAGAAGGATACTCTTTAATGCCACCATTGGTCCTGCTGTGGAGCAGCATATCGGATAGTTTGATTCTGTTGCAGAGGATAGGAAATGAAAAAAATGGGTGATACAATGATGAGGAGACCGGGAGCAATGGCTCCAAGATGGGAGAAGCTGAGACTGGACCAAGAGGCAAGTTGATCCCTGATGGGATGAAGTTGAGACTGTGAGTGGGAACCAGTGGCTGTGGGGGGAAGCTTGAAAAAAGGACCTGAAAAGGAGGATTGTGCATGAGGGAGAATCAAGATGAGCTAAGGTGCTTGAGAGCTGGGGTAGAAATAGGATAAGTGACAGCAGTGCAGCAAGACAGGGGCTTGGATAGATGCAGTGGCACTGGATGCTGGAGTGGTTCATGTTGCAGGTGAGTGTGTGTTGTGTCTTGGCAGCAGTGCCCTCTTAGCTACGAGCCTTGCTGAGATTCCTGGGCAGTGTTAGGCTTATCCCGTTGGGATTGTACTGGGCAGTGCTGTTCAGGCTTTGTGGCAGGACAGGTTGTGTGATGCTGTGTGAGGCTGTGCAGCGTTGGGCAGCTACCTACCGTGCTATTTTTCACTGCATTGACATACCTGCAAAGTCTAAGTATGCAGTCTAAATTCTGCTTTTGATTAAATTCAGCTCAATTCTGAGAGGTTAACTGAGTAAATCAGGGTAACGTTTGGTGAACCTGTCTTAGAATGTAATTTCCTGTCGCTAACTCTGTTTTGCTCCCATATATTCATTATACTAAAAAACACTCCAACTACAGCAGCTAGCCCAAAGGCTACAGCTGCAGTCTGATCATAAATACAAGCTAATGAAAAGAATTTTACTATCTATAGCACATTTCTTTATTCTGATGGAGCAGAAACACATTTTAAATAGGGCGTAGGATCTAATTTTCTACACTAAGTGCTCCAATTCAGTGGCTTCCTGAGGAACTAACAAAAACACTCTTAAGTCCACAAGGAACTCCTCCGCTCTTAAAAGCATCTTGTAAAACACTAATGTGAGTAGTAGAAATTGGAAACTGGAAAATTGATAGGATTGCTACATAAGTGAATGAGAAGCAGCATTACATCCTCTGGGAATGGGAACATCCTTTCGGAGTGAGACAGTGTCAGCATCCCCTGGGAAGTTGCCCCTAACATGACTAAAACCTGCTCTATGTGTCCTAATGGGACACTGAAAATGAAAGCTCCTCTAAGATATTTCTGGGAATAGTTTTGCTGGAAAACAGAAGTTAAATACAGTAACCAACAGCCAGGACAAGTAACCTGTAATACTCCAATTCTTAGAATAATTAGTTTTCTAATAATTTTTTGGACTTGGATATATTATTATTCAGATAATTCAAAAGCATTTGTACAACAGCATTTCAACAAGTACTTCTTTCAGCAACAGGATAATAAATATTATATTACAGTGAAATTATATCTGTCAAACTTGCTGAATAATACATTTAACAAATATTTTTTTTCTGTTATTCCACTAGGCCTAATTATCACCTGAATTTAGAGTGTGCCACTTCACATTGTATTATTGCTGCTTTTGTTGCTGCAGATGTATGCCTGGATTGAGAATATGTTGACAATACAAAGCCTTAAACTGCAGATTCCCATGGGACTAGAACCTCTCTTTTCAGTGTGTGAAATACCAAGTAGTAAAAGCACTTCCTATACTTTCCTATTCCTTTATTTCCTCTGGGGTCATAATAGGCACAACTGCTAAAGATCTAATACTGACAAAACCAGGGAACCAGAAAAGCCCATCAGAAAGCTTTGCTGGACCCCTCAGCCCTGACTGTCCCTGCTGTGACACTGACAGTCTGTTTAAGGGTGTCCCCCAAGCAGGGGTGAACACCCGGCTCTTGCCAAAAGTGTCCCCAGGCCAGAGCCATGACTGACCCAGAGCTGCCTGGACTGTGGCTCCGGCCTGGACGTGCTGACTCTGGATAAGCAACCCCTGGGGCTCTCGTGCTGCAGCCAGCCACACATTGCTCAGAATGGCAGCAAAACGACTTGTGTTTCCTATGGGCAATGCAGGGTTTGGTTGCAGCCAGGTTTGTGACCCACTGAGTGCCCCCTGGCCGTGCTGGGGCGCGCTGGGCCACACTGCTGGGGCAGACCGACGTGGGGAGGCACGGGCAGGGGGGGCAGTGCTGCAGAGCGGAGCACGCGGCCTCGCCCCCACCCAGCGCTGACAGGTGACTCCAGCACTGCTCCGTGCCCCTCAGGGTTTCGTGCGCTCCCCTACAGCCTCCGGCAGGTTGTTTGGGGGCTCAAGGCATCCTAGGCTGCTAGTATGAGCTAGAGGCCAGATATAAGTGCCAGTTGTGCACCCATGTCCTAGGGCCAGATTATAATGCTGCAGGGCTTTGGAAGTGCTCCAGTTCAGGCTCCTAGACAAAAGGGGGTGGTTTCAGTGTAAATATGGAAAGAATGATCTGTCAGTATGTTGTTGTGAAGGATGTTTTCTGGTGTACCCCAAAGGCTGAGCGAAGGTGGTGCAAGAGCCCCAAGGGTGCATAAATATACTGAGAGTGAATTAGCTCTCCTGAAAAGCCAGAAAGTGGTGGTTGGAAGATGTGCTGCATCTTTCTCCCATCTGCCAGGACAGCCCCCAGAAGGGGCAGGCACCGCCTCACGAGGACAGCACCACGGGCCACTTCTCTTTGCGCGAGGTAGGTGAGCGCAGTGGGGCCTCACCGCTTGTGGCTGCTTCTCCCTGGAGCCTGGCCTGTCCCTGCTACGCCCCATAACTAACACCCTGGAATACGTCTGAATCAAGTGAAAAGCCAGAGTTGGAAGGCTTCCAGAGAGCAACAAAAACATGCTATTTTCCTTTCCGCTTCTTGTTCCCCAAAGACTTTCAGGTGTTGTTTGAGGCAGAGGAATAAGCTCATTGTCTCATTGCCTGTTCTTTCCCTCCTGGTGATTGACTCTTTTATGACTTCCCAGCACTAGGGGTCCTTGTAGGTACCCCTGCTAAAGGGGAGGGGAAAAAAAAAAAAGATTTTGAAGGACTTGTATAGCAAATGGAAATGTTGGTTAATGGCTGGCAGTTCTTGTATTTGCAGGGCATAGTCCTTTGAACTGCTGAGCACTCTTGATCTCTTGATAAAGCCAGCAGGCTCTTCAGGTTGTTCAGCAGTGCTGAAAGATGAGGTCAAGAATGCCGAACTATTTCAGGAATGGATGTAGCTGTGAAGTGGAGCAGGGTGCACAGAGACGTGACTGTCACATCACCCTGTGTTTTTTTAATCTTGGATGATGCCCACAAAGAGGATCCCATTCCTTGCCTTTTCCTCCATCTTAGCAAGCCTGTCTGAGGCTGTTACTCAGAAAACAAATGGCAGTTCTGAACTGATTGCTAAAGAAATACTAGAAGGAGAACCACCCAAAACAGCTCAGAGCAGGGGGGGAAAAAAAACAAAACTGCAACCATGGCTACTAGATACCTTATCGTTATCTCTGGTCTTAACTAAATCCAAACTGTTGGTGCATACCAAAAAGAATTTAAGTCTTACTCATCACTTCCTATTTGTCTCAAAGTGAACGACTGTAGATGGGATCTGATTACTGTGGCACAAAAAGCTTTTGTTTAGTTTCATGGTGACACAATTTTGCACCAAGATCGTATGCATTCTGTTTTCCCAAGAGCCGGCCCGTGGCAGCTGGGATTTCAAAAGCGCTGGAATACTTTCCAGCACAAATGGCGTGTTCCTCAGCAGCCTCGCAGCTCCCACAGCCCGTGAGCAGTGGGAGAGCGGAGGCAGCTGCACGAAAGCCCCTCTCGTCAGCCGAGGTGGGAGGCCGTGCCCTGGCAGATGGATAAGGTGCCGCAGCGGATTCCTCAGTGTTGCGTGCTCCTTTTCACTAGTGTGAGTTGAAGAACTGGTCGTAGTATGTCTAGCAGATATTTTTTGCCATTTTTCTATTCATCCAACTTTCTGTATCTTTGTAAGTGCTTATAGGTCAATATAGGGGAATAAGTTTCCAAATTGTTACTCACATTAGCTGTGTGCTTATGTGTAGAATGTGATTGACCACAGAAATCCCAGGCTGTTACTTGCTGTGAGAAACAAACTGATTTTACAGCAAGAATAATGAGCCTGAACTAGGAAACAACAAATAAGCAGGTAGAACGGACGTATTCAGGCATGAATTCTCTCCACAGCATTTTAATGTGTGCATGTGTATGAAGAGCTGTTTCTCTAATGTTGTGAACCAAAACTTCCAAACAGATATTTGTGTGCTGAATGTGATGAGGACATTTAAACATCTGGGATTTGACTGAATAGTTGCATGCGCTTGCTTGTGCCATTTCATCAGAGAGAGCTTGGAGGGTGTTTTTCAAAGGCATAAGGGCATTGAAAACAGAAGAACCAGCTGAGACTCAGAAGTTTTATGGTGGGGAGGAGTGGTGGAGGAAAGAGAGCTCCAGCATGCTTTTTGTTCTGAATTGGAACAAAAAGTGACATTTCAAAATTTTCCACTGAAAGGAAAGTGGGAAAATTTTCAGTTCGGGAAAATCAAAAAATGTGTTTTGAGTTTTTCTAAATGAAACAATCAACAGCTGTCATAACTTTTGACTCCTGGCTCTGCCCCGGCTCCCTGGGGCACCCTGGGAAGCTCCCATCCTGTCGGAGGCAGCTCGGGAAGCTCCCTGAATTCGGAAGGATTGCTCAGATCTGAGCACTGATGCCTGTCAAGATCCAAATGTGTGGCAGGAGATCTGCAAACCCTGACGATGTCAGCTAAGGTTGCCAGGCTTCCCAGCACTGTGCTGCCAGTTTGGGCAATTGCAGTCTCAGTTGTTCTGGCAGTCAGTGGCGAGTTGTCCAAAACAGGGTGCAGGAACCTGAGCTCACAGTAGGGTTTCAGGAGAAGTGGAAGGAACCAGCCATGATTCTGCTTGTTTGAGAGGGCCCATATTCCCCAGTGGGAAATTGACTGGAAAGACAGGGGAATTTGGGTACCCAGTTGTCTTCATGCCTTGGCAAATTTCCCTTGAACAAGTTAAAAAGAGTAAATTACCAATTACTTCAAATCAGCTCAAACCTTCCCGATGCTCGTCCTCTATGTCCTGACTGGGAAGTGCAGCAATTGGGCTTGTTGTGTTTTGTGTTTTTGCTTTGCACCTCATCTCCCTCCCGGCTGCACCCTCGTTCCTGCCCTGCGTAGACTTCAGGGCAGTGGAGCTCTTGTCTGTGAAAACATTTGGAAGATGATTTCAAAAAGCTCTGCTGCTCGGCCCGCTGGGGGCTGCTTGTTTTCTCATTAGGGGATAATTACGGCCTTGGGCGGTGTTAATAGGAAGGGGCAGGTAAAGATTCTTGATGATTTATAAATTCACATTGTCTCTGCTATCTATCTGATTTTTATAAATACACAAGGAAAAAACTTTTTATGCCATTGGGAATCAGGGGGAGCCAACCTGTCCATGTGGCAACGGCACAAAAAGTAGAAAAGCGGTGCAAGGAGGATAAGGGATCCGTTACAGAAAGCTGTGGGGGCAGGCGAGGTTAAAGGCGGGAATGTAGCAGCCCGCTCCCTTGCAAATGGCGTCTCGCGAGATGAAAAGCTCGTGGTGCAGGCAGAGCGGCGGCCGCTGCCCGCCTCTTTCTTTCCCGCAGTTTACCTTGAAAACAGGAGCTATTTTTCATCTTTACTTTCCCATAAAATAAGCAGAATGTTCTGCAGGGAAGGCGTGCTGGTGGAGTTGTTGTTTTAATAATGAACATATGCCTGCATGTGTGCGATTTCTTTTTTATGCTTCCTAATTGGCATAAACTCCTCATGTGACAGGGCTTCGGCTTTAACTGCCGAACTGGTGCCGACATCAAAAGTCATTTTGGAATTTCAGACCTTTGATGTCTGGTTTAACAGAAGAGCTGATGGCTGCTAAGAAGTAGCAGGAACAAACAGATTTTCTAGGTCTCATCAGACAAAACTTATTTTCTGCTGGTTTCTGGTGTTTTTTGGAGTTGCACAAGCATTCTTCTTGCTGCCTGTATGTGCACTTTTCCCAGTGAAAATTTGGCAGAGAAAATATCCTTAAAGAGGTAGAAAAGCTAATTTAGGGTATTGAAACTAGCTGGAAAAAAAAAAAAAAGACCTAGAATTTCACAATATTTTGTAATGACTTTGTAACATTTTTAGTTTGCTTAGTCTAGCATACCATATTGTCCCTAAGTTAAACATGCCTGACCCTGTAGGTGCTGATGGCTGTATTCAGTTGCTTTTCGCAATGTAGCCTATTATTGTTGCAGGAAATAGTAAAAAAAAAAAAAAAAAAAAAAAGTCATGTTTACTGTTTGAAGTGTTGCACCTGGATTTGTTCGCACTTTTTCCTCCCATAATATCTCAGTAATAAAGGCTGCTGTTTTGGGATAGGTCTGAGCAGACTGACTGCTGGAGGAGCCTTGTATGCATGAACTGTTCCTGAGGCAGAGCATGTGCAGGAAGAATGAGCTATAGGTGGTAATGAATAAAAAATTGTAAAAAGCAGGGGGGAAAAAAGCAACGCAGCCAATAAAGAATGAGGATGAAAGATTAAATAAATGAAAGAGAAAGAAAGAAGAGAGAAAAAGCAGGAGAGAAGACAAAGAAACAGATGTACTGAGCTGTGCTCTTGCTCTTGAACAGTGGATCCTCATAGGCTTCCTGCTTAGGCTGCTGTTCAAAATCCTCTGGAAAACAGTGATATATTGGGTGGGCCCAGCTGCTTTTGTTTAGTAGATTTTGCAAGCAGAAATTCTCCAAGGTTCAGAAAATCTTTTTCAGAAATAAAAATCCATTACAAGGCTTAAAAAGAAAAAAAAAAAAAAAAAAAAAAAAAAAAAAAAAAAAAAGTGTTTGCTGCTGGGCCGGGACGCAGACTGTGTGGGAGCCTCCTGAGCCGCTTCCAACCGCACTATCGCGGAGCAGGCCGGATGCCTGGCAGCGCATGCTGGGTTGCAGCGAGCACATTCACCTGCCCTCCATGCGCTGTCTGCTGGCACAGAGCATGAACTTGCTTGGCTCACAAATGCAGCCATGTCTGCTTAGTTCCTTTTCACCTACCTTTGTACAGGCATGGATTGTTTCTGTCAAATACAGCAATAAGCACCTTAGGAGATTTCTGTGCTTGTGCATGTTTAAGTAAGAGGATTAAAAAGAATATTTCAGTACATGGAGTCTCCCAGAACAGTGTCCTTATGTGGCTCCTTGCAGAAGTGTGAATATTTTTTGGGTAATGGAAGATCAATTTCATCAGTGTTTCTAAGAGTCTTCAGGCTGAGCTGTGGTTGTCTGGACTTAGCGAGTGAGGAATATGAGCATATGTTTTTGTAGTTTAATGTGAGATACACAGTACATGCGCTGGTTTCTTTCTTTAGAAAGAGGCCATTGCTATATAGCATCTTCTTCAAGACATGTCTGCAATATGCTTGATGCTATTGACTGCTAGTATTTGTATAGACTAGTATAGACTTTAATAGGTCTGTAAGTGCAGGGACTGTCCAGTGTCCCCAGCAACAACTGCTGATCATCTTCCCATATCAGAGAGTATTGAGTAGCAATTAACTGAGCTGACGGAAATCTTCTGCTACATAAAACCCAAACTTGCACAACTGTTAGGTAATAGTATCTGTATCAGCAGTGTGGTAGTAGGAAGATATTCCCCTTTAGACTGCATGGGTCATTTCATAAAGACTTCATAAATGAAAGTATGTTGTCCTCTTGGGAGATAGGAATACGTGAACAAGGCTCACTTGATCAACTTCAGATAAAACAGCCTATGCTTTGCTTATTTCAGCTCATCTCCAGGTACATTACAGACCCATGAAGCATATAGTAGGGGCCCATGTTACACTCCTGAACTACAGGTAATACTTTCAATTGACTGCGCAACAATCTCTGCAATACAGTCTTCTGGAAAACAGAATGTAGATGCCTAGGAACAAAAATCTGCAAGATTGGAGAATATCACTAGTCCACCATGGTGGCATTAGAAGTAGGCAGTGCGGTTCTCCAGAGTGCTCCCGCCCACCCTAGAGTAGGTGGCCCATCAGGACTAACAACACACAAAGGGATGATGTTGTACTTGCTGGTATTCACTGGTCATTCCCTGAAGCAAATGGGTGCCTTTCAGGTGAGGAAACCTTGAACAAAGCTTTGACCAAGGCAGCCAAGGCTATGAGCCTTTGGATCCAGAGCAGTGCACTTTGGCTCTCTGCCTCTCCGTCACTGTGCATGGGGTTTCTAATTGTGTGTGTTGAGTAGTAGCTGGAGTTGCACACACAGTAGTGTCGAGAGGAGCAATTTGAAGAGGCAAAGCAGAGTGAATTATAGCCTGGTAGTAAAGGCTCATGCCTGACAGGAGAAACAGATGGGTTTGAATTCTTTTTGGCATAAGCAGGGTAAATCAGCTCAGGTGGAACAGTATGCAAAAATGGCCATGTTGCTTCTGAGGAGCAAGGTGGCTTGTTAAGGACTATATTTTCAAAGTAACAGCCTAAGTTTCCTCTGACAGTGTCTTGAAGGGCTTATACCCCACTGAACACCCGTTTTAAGCTCCTAAACCACACATTGGAGTTCTCAAAACCCTGCTTTACCTTCTTACCTCCGGAATCTGCTTTCCAACGTTTTATAGTATCGCCCAACACTTAATGTTCTGCTGCTGCCTCGTGTTGTGCTCTGCTGCTGCCAGGTAGCCAGAAATCTGCCCACGTTTTGTGCCTTGACGCAATCTAAACACCTGGTTTGCTGAGGAAGCCCAGCCTCAGCTGCCTGATGAATGTTCAGCAAACAAAAAAATATGTGCAAAACACAGATCTGTGAACCTTTCCTTGCCATCAGTTTCCTCTTTAATTTTAATGGGGCAGACAGCTCTTGTGCAGTTCCTTCCCCTCATAATTTGAGGGGAAAGATCTGTGCAACCACTGCAAGCTTCCAAGGGAGGTGGGGAAGGAGGGATGAAGGTGCTTGTGCCTACTTCACTTTTGCTATAGATGGCTGGAGCTCATGTCCTGCCTTGCAAAATGTGAAATCAGATCCTGTGCCTGCTTGAGAGGGCTTAAAGTTTGTTCCCTCCCATGTGCTCTCCTGCAGGCTCTAAGCTGTTTCAGCACAAGGCAGTGGGATTAGGAGTCTCTCCTTCTCTCTTTTCAGATTTGGTCTTCTTCATGCTTCCATAGGTCAGAGGGAAACAGTAACTGGTACTCTTCACCGGATCGTCTGTATGCTTTCATCGGAGGAGGCAGATTGACTTTTAGATGTTGATTCAGAAACAATTTGTGCATTTTTGCCAGTGGATAGTGTAAGATATAAAAGTAGCTGTTAAATCATGGAAGGAATCCAGGGATTCCCTCCCCACAGGTACCTTCTATCAGCCTATGGTACTCAATCCACAGCCTGTGTTCCCCCTAGGGTTCTCCTTTCCTCTCTGGGACATGTGCTGTGTAGGGCTGTGTGAAGTGGTATTGGTTTATTTTTCCAGGGATATGTTTTGGTGAACATAAAATGGTGTATGTACTACCTCAGTCTGCTAAACCATCATTCATAAAAAGTATTTAATATCAAGCTTCCCTTTTTATTGGTTTTAAAGTAAAAGACTTGAGCTCTTGTATTTTGTTTTGATTTTTCACAGCCAGCAATTAATACTACCTCCTGCTGGTAAAGCTCCTCTCAAACTAAATCTGCAGCTGAGCTAAATTCAGTCCCTGCTGCCATTGAGGAGCATGATTTGATCCCCCTCAAATCATCACCATCCTGGTTAAAGCCTGGCAGCATGATGCCAGTGTAAGCACTAGAACATCTTGGCCTTATATTACTTTTTCAAGTGCTCAAAATAATTGTATTATCCTCACTAAAAAAAATAAGCTTCTATGAGACATAGAGCGTATTCATGAGGGTCCACCCATAATCAGTCAGGTTCATTAGCAAGTGAGATGGCAAGACAGGAGTTTTTCCAGGAAACAGTTTTTACTTCAACTTCGCAAACACTCATAAGACAAACAGCTGACAAAGTAACATGAAAACTCCATAGTGCAATATTCCTGTTTATGTCTTCTGTATCAAACCAGAGATGAGGATGTTAATGGAAGCATGTGAATGTGCTCAGCACCACAACACGAGGAGATGAAGTAAAAATTTATTATAATCCATTTTGCAGGTAAACCCCACTAACATACATACGTACATACAGAATTTTTACTATGGCAAGAATGAGAAAATGGTAGAATGTATCTGTTGCTAGAGACTGTCTGTTTGTGTTTATATTGAAGCATTCCTTTCCAGACAGCCTGTGATTTGCCTTTATCTAAGCACAGCCTAGAGTGAAGCCAGCAGTATCTCCTCTGCTGCATGTAATGGGGCATGACACGAGGAGAGTTTCAGGAAGCGGGGTACAATTATGAAAATGCCTTGTGATGCTTTTCCTCTTAAACACTCAGCATTTTGAGCCTTGAACCTGTATTTGAGTATGTACAAGTAGGTCGAGTTCACTGACTGAGAAGACAGGTTACACATCTATAATTTTTACCTTAATGGCTAGGGAATGGATAGTTGTTGTTAGTTGCCTGCAACATACAGAATGTAACTATATTGTCCTTTTGTTAGCTACAAACCAATTTATACTTCTCAAAAGAAGCTTCAATATGACAGCCTGTGTACTGGTCGTTCTCTCTCTCTCCATGCCTTTTTTTTTTCCTTATCTAGAAGCAAGCATAGAAAACTGATATGCCATTGGTATGCCTGATGCTGCTTTTTTTTTTTTTTTTTTTTTAACAAGACACGCCTAAAGTTGGTTTTTATTTGACTTTTATCCCCCGTTCTCCTTTCTCTGTAGGCACAGAGAAGGGGACTAATCCTTTGCTTTATCTGCCCATAGGAGATGTAGTAGTTCTTTACCCTAGCTGTTACAATGGTGTAGGAGATTCTCTTAAGCGCCCTAATCTGCCTAAATATTTTCTGGGTATGGAGACCCTCAGATCTGTAGAAGCTGCTGGACCAAAGGAATAAAATTAAACTATAAACTAGCCAACACATTTCCTACATGTGAATGCTGATGAACTTAAAGGCCACCAACAGTTTCTGTGTTTCTGTAAAGTGGATATAGACATGTCATCATTCTTTGCCATGGTTCCAGTTTGCAGATTTATTTCTGAATGGATTTTGCAGGAGTCTTTCATCGCATATTTCAATTTCACAGATTACAGGCACTATAGGAGCATCTGATCATTAAATATGTAAGCAAAACTGAGATATCCAATCTTTGTATAAAGCCAGATCAATTAAAAAAAAAAAAAAAAAGAAGAAGAAGAAGAAAAAAGAGAAAAAGCACACAAAAACCTAAGATAGTTGTGAATTTGCTGCATAGGAATGGCATCAATCCAAAAATACACTGGACACTTTGATAGAGGAGTTTTTAGTGCTATCATTTCAAATGTTTGCTTTGTTTCACAGTGCTATATTTTAATTGGCATTTAGTGAATTACTGAAGCTTCTCAGTTTCTGATTTGATCAGCCTACCCAAAATCTGATTTTTAAGTGAATATTCAAGCCTTCCATGTTTGCTGAGATTAACTGAAAAGCTTGAAAGATGAAGAGAGTGATAGTTTCAAAAGCAGGTGAATTTGGTTGGCTTTTTGTAGTCTGTTTTCCTAAGGAAATGAGGTTTGCACAGTTGTACTTTATGGTTGGTTTCAGTTTCATGGGGATGAGATCTCAGAAATAATTTAAACCCAAAATAGCTTAACCCCGAAGTTTTGTCTAGTAGGTGAGAGAAGTATAAATAAAGATCCCAGGCTGAGCTCATACATCTTTTGACATAGTGTCTCTGTAATAGAGATATTTTATAAATATCCTAAATGCAGAAGAAAACTTCTGCCAGAATTTTACTGTTTTTCTTGTCATGGAACGGCTTTTCTGGATATATCTGTTGGCCTCATCTGTGGAGACAGATGTTACTGAGTAGATGCTGAGTCTCTTAGAAAAGTCAAGCCAGTCTCAGCTATCTCATATGAAAGTATTTTACTTAACTGGGCACTCCTAAAAGACTTTTGCTATTTCTAGCAGCAGATTAGCTTGCGTCGTGTTAATAGCTAAGTAAGACTGGCGCATTGTGCATGAGCTGCTAACTGCAGGCAATATTTCTGTTGAATATCTCTGTCATCATTACAATCCTTCTTGGAGTTCTGCTCAGGGGTAGCTAGAGGAAATACAATTGCTTGCCTTAGGTGTAGCATTCCCCTTCTTACCATTTAAATATTATTGATCCATGGTGGTTGTATCTAACACAGTCTCCAGGGCCCATGGAGGAGATAGTATGTGTTCTTTGATAGGGTTTTCTATTCTCTGTACCTTTTTTAGCCCAAGCGGGTTGACTCTGCATCTTTTACGGTGTCCGGATTGGCCAGGATAGTGGTAGGTCAGATTAGTGAGAATACAATATCTTATAATTAAAAGACAAGATCTAATTTCGTTGTACAACTCAGCCAGTTGTTATCGCAATTGTCTTTCCTTAATTAATTGTATTTCAGGGTAGGCACATTACAAAGTAATCAGTCTATTGTCACATGCCTGTTAATTTTGTAATTAATTATCATGGCTAGAGCCAGGAGAATAATTTCTAACAAATAACTTTGTGACTTTCGGCTCTGCGCAAATAGATCGTGATTTTTTGAAATTGGTTTGTTTTTTTCACTGTTACTCTTTGACTTATTCCTGGTAGGTAAATAGCAAACACACATTTTGTTATAAGGCTTTAAAGCCTAAAATAAGATGCATTTTGACTGTATTCAAATGTTTGTATGGTCACATGTTACTTATCAACCCCCTTTTGAAAGAGTGGCTCTTGGAGCTTCTTGTTTTTTGGCAAGAAGGATTGTAATCACCAGTCTAACATTTGCTTCATGTTAGTATTCTTCCAACATTTAGTTATTGTTCTTTTTTATTGGGAACATTCTTGTCTGCCAACTTTGGTAGAACATCGAGGTAAGGCAGACACAGTGTTCCTGGGTTTGGGAAGCAGCAAGTTCCAGAGGTTTCTTTTGCAAGGCTGCAAGGAGTGTAGTTGTGCTGCTGGGCACCGTACCCAATTAAATAGTTTGGGGCTCTGTCCCATGCCACTGCAGCTGTGCTTTATCCTGATGTGAACTAAATATCTGTGACCAACTAGTATCTTCATAATTAGAGGTGCATTTGTAGCCTTGCTGAGTACTACCTCTGTTATTGGCAGTGACTTTTTGGCTGTGCTCTTCTGCTGTCAGCCCGTCCCTCTGTAGTTGCTGTTTGGCTGTCTTGGCAGAACAAGGCTACTGGAACAGCGGGTCCTCAGGCCAGGTTTGCATTCTGTGTTTGGCTTGGGCTTGAACCCATGTTCATGTCATTGTTTACCAACCATCTATGCAGTTAAATAAAGAGTGTCATTGGCCTAAGGCTGATTAATGACACCAAGGTGCTGAAGTTTCTCTTGAGAAGCAAAGATCCAGCCTTCCTGGACTTGAGGTCTCCTCATGTGATTTGATACCCAAAATCTGCATTGAAAGCAGAAGGCAGCAGCTGGGGAGGAGTGCAGTTCACCTGACTTGAGCAGCTGCTCTTGTTCCATTTGGCCATGAGCCCCAGAGATTCCAGCTAACCAGTCCCGACCGTGCACTGGAGCTGCGGGGGAGCATCCACGCGCTGGGATGCTGATTGCAGCTGGGAGGTTATGGGCTGTTCCTGGGAGCCGCTCGGCTGGGATGCGTGCCAGTTGTGCTAATCTGCGCTCCAGCGGCACTCAGGCAGCAGGTCTCCAGGCCAGAGCCCCTGAGTTAAGGCTTCAGGCTAAATATGCAATATAGACATGCCCGAAGAGACAGGAGAGAAACTCTAAGCCCTGTTTTCACTGGCAGAACCTGCCAAATGATTCCAACCCTCCGTACCCAATAATTCATTGTGAGGAAAGCTACTTCCCCAGTGGCATGTGTGTGTCGTTGCAGTGTGACATTCCTGGTGAGCCCCCAGCTCCCACACTTGTGCTCTGTTGCCATAGCTCTGTTTTGCTGCTGTTTGCCATTCCTGCTAGATAACCTTCTGAGGTTCCCATTACTTCACACTCTCCATAGCTGCCCAGAATTCACTTCAATTGTTTCCCAGCTTTTTCGATACGTATTTACAGCTCATGAGCTCCACCACTGCCTTGTCAGATGACATTCCAACTCCCTGGCTCCCCAGAGGCTCTTCAGTTTCCAGCCTACCTATGGTGTTCATGTTTCTTGGTCTCCTTGCTCCCAGCTAGGCAGAACTTTTATGGAATTGACTTGTCTCATTTTGCTTCTCTTATCTCTGAAGAGCTGTTTGGGATGGTGTGAGCCTGGTGTGTTAGGATATGGTGTCTTTTGTAACCATCGAGCAGTCCCAGAGGAGGTGGTGCTGCTGTGATATGTATTACAGGATGACATTTCCTTCTCAGAATGACATTAACCTAGTGACACAATGGCTGTGGTCTCCTGCAAGGTGGAACCAGTACATTGGACTTGGGAAGGGAATTAGAATCTATCATTAGAATTAAAATAAAAGCCAATGAAGATAAAACACCAGTGTGGGTGTATAGTTTGTAAGTCAAGATAAAACTTTCAGAATAGTGTGTTATTTATGAGTGTTTTGGGATTATGGGATATTTTTGTTGGTTTCTGGCCTGGAAATGTTTTGGGTTGACTTGAAACATTTAATTTATCATTAAACTAAATATTTAATTCCATCTTCATATTGCTTTACCCTTTTAAAACTTATTTTTTAACAAAAGGTCATTTAAAACAAAAAGCCTAAGTGGTTTGTTTTGTGTACCCTTTTCATAGTTGGAAGAATTTCCTAAATCCAACTTGAATTATAAAACCGGTTTTTGCAGGTATACTATTTGCCAAAATAATCACCCTAGTCCTGCTGGACTAGTCATT
This sequence comes from Nothocercus julius, assembly GCA_013398735.1. Classification (NCBI taxonomy): domain Eukaryota; kingdom Metazoa; phylum Chordata; class Aves; order Tinamiformes; family Tinamidae; genus Nothocercus; species Nothocercus julius. The sequence goes on from VZSV01000033.1 coordinate 2,865,332, forward strand.
TACTTTGGTGTCTGTGAACATTTTATGACTGTTTCTGCATGGCAGATTTGCCATATGCCTTTTTCAAATACAAGAAGTGCTTCCTTTTTTTTTTTTTTTTAACCAAAGAAAACAAATGACTTTAGCATGGTATTTAGCATTAAATACATTAAAAACTATTTTTAATACACACTTTTAATAATGACATTTTGCATGATAGATGATTGTGATGCGCACTAAACATAGAATAGCGTTGTGTCACTTTGCGTGTGATTTACCCCCATAAATAATGAACGACTCCAGAGCTGTTTACCTTTATGTGCTGCACGCATAGCAGCTGCTATGAGCTGCGCTAGCAATCAAAATTTTTCTTGTGCTTCTGCCCATATTACAAAAGTAACAAGAAGAGAGAGTGATTAAACACAAACAAAAAGCTCTTACAGGACCACAGGCCTGGATAAAATGAACCAAACCCGGTAGGTGAGGCAGGGACATCCTGGAACCAGCTCCTAGACTAGCTGGGTGTCCCCTCCAATGCCACTCAGCGCCCAGCTGCTGTGATACCTTCTGGGAGTGCCATGGGCTGGGTTAGAGGCAGAATAACAGCCTCAAATTCTGCCTTGCCTGACTGTTGTCACATTAATCCTGGTGTCATATTAATCCTCATAGTAATAGAGGTGGCGGTTTTGTTTGGTTTGTTTTTTAAGCATTTCGGGTAACTGCAGCCTAAGTGTTCACCTGAATGTTTTTGCTTTTGTGACAGAACATCCATACACGTAGTTTATAATACACAGATAATGTCAGAGAATGTATTATCACTTCTGTTATTTTAGAAAATGTGCTGAATTACCAGGTACATCAAAAGCAGGTATTGAAGTGAGGTGAGAAAATCATTCCCTGATGGGAGAGCGTGCAGCTTCTTCCTTGAAGACAGAGGTTAAATCCAGCTTCACTTCAGTCAGTGGGAGCTTTTCAGCAGCCACAGGTTAGGAGACTGTCCCAAAGCTGGGGATGTGAGAAGCCATAGCAGAGAGCTCCCTGTGCTGCAACCTGTCCTTTGGCACAAGCAATACAAAGTCTGCTGCCCAAGTCAAAGAAGCAAGCAGTTAGGTAGGCAGCCAAGTCATGGATTCATGGATCAGGAAATCATTTTGCGACTTAAACAGGCTGCTATTGGGCATAGCTAAAATCAACTGCCCGGCCTCGTTCCTGGAGCCGGTGTTTGTTACCAGGCCTTAGCCCTAACTCAGTCATCTGCTCTCTGCCACCAGTGGGAATATGCAACCTGAAACAAAGTTGTTTTGGTTTTTGGAAGTGCATGGAAAATATTTATTTAGGTAATGCCAAATGCTTCTCTCTTACTTATAGATGTGATCCAAGCAAACAGACACAGATACGAAGGCACACACTTGCATGCACATCTGTTTACATAATACAGACTACAAAAAATATATTTTTTCCATCACTGCGAGAGTGTTTACTCAGTACCTTTTCACAGCTGCGAGATTTACCAGAAGAACATAAAGCATCTGTAAAAACAGGCCCTGGTTTAGAATTCCCTGTGTAGTTTTAACTGAAGCTAAAAATACTTTTGTGCTGATGTTCAGATGTCACCTGTTACAGAGGGTTGTAGAGATGAGTCTCTGTTCTTTGCGCTGATCAATGACTGATCAAAAAAGAAAGCTTAAAAATTATGTAAATGCTTTTGTTGCGGTCTGAAAGAAAGTCTTGTTTCACCACGAGAAATAGGGCATCTGACGTCATGTACTGAACTTGCCTACCTTCCCGAATTGTATTTTGGATTTTCAAGGTAGGAATTTTACATTCCTGGCTAAAGAGGTGGCCACCTTGGGGCACTGGTGACCGCAGAGCACCCAGCAGCAGAGGCTGCTGCTCCGCAGCCAGGTGCTGCGGGCAGCGGGCCAGATCTGGGCTGATTCCTGAGTGGGCTCTGCTGGTGCTGCACAACTGGCAGCCTGCTCTCAGCAGTGACTGAATGTGATCCGCTGTCCTATTGACTTTTCTCACTCATACTAATATTTTGTCAGTATCATAATAGGTATTTTAAAGTGAGTAGCACTTTTTTCATCATTTCTCTCCATTGCTTTTGCTCAGGGCCCTGCGCTGTGCCTGCAGGCGGGAGGCAGGCAAGAGCTCTGAGCACAGTGCAGCACGCGGATGGCAGGAGCTACTTGGAGTTAGCTCTGCTTTACGTGATCCTTTCTTTCTTCAAAAGAAAGGCACTTTTTTTTTTTTTGGATATGTTTTCTGCAAAATGGTCATTTTTAGCTTGAAAGTTTTGCTTATTTTTCTTGTTGTTTTAAAATAGCTTTAATTTCTTTGGATATGACTGCTATATGTTACACTTACAGCATCACTTCAGTTTTGAAAAGGTGTTACATGTAAATATATCAACCACAGATGCTAGCAGAAGCAGGGCTTTCCTGCAGTTTTAGTAATGAGTAGTCAGAATTCCTCATTCTGGTGGTGGTATCTCATGGTTCATACATGTTCATATATATGTGTGTGTGTACATAAATGTGTGTGTGTGTACATAAATGTGTGTGTGTGTACTGATGTACATAAATTGATATTTTTATATATATACAACACAGATGTGTATATGTCTGTTGTGTATGTATGCATTTATGCTAATTGCTGTAACTGCTGTGGTGAAGTGAATGCAGAAAAGAAATGCAGACAGTTCAGTTTCAGGTGTTTATCAGGTGTTTGATCCTACAAATTCCAAACTATGAACTGATTTGTATGAAACAGGGCACACATTTCCTACAGAGTAAGTCTGGCAGATGTGAGTATTAAGGTGATCTGTTTTCAGTACTTTTATTATTTCTTAAAGCTTTAAATTTCTTTTGTAGCCAACACAAAATAATGTAGAAGACTTGCAGCTTTTTAAAAAGTACTTCCAGTGTAAGATTGCCTTCCCCTTAAATATTTCTGTATGCTTCTGTATGTTTTAAGATTGGTTTGGGCATATTTCTAACTGGATGGAGCCTTCTGAGGTTTAGTAAACTAAACATCAAGGAGTGGCAGAAGTGCATAACCATGCTTTGCAGAATGTGATCGTGTTCCTTGTTTTTTTAAGAGGTTTCTGTATCAGATAACAGGATTAGAAAGATCTGATATGTCATCAGTTATTAAGGATCATGAAGTTAATTGATTCTGAGCCATTTATCATGAAATCTAATGGGAATAAAATTGAGCCTGATGAAAAAAGCCTGATGAGCAACACTTTGAAATGTGCACATCTAATCTGAAAGGTATGAATCCAGCCAATGATCTGATTTTCATAGGCAAGCTCACAGTAAATGTAATGGGGTCTGCAGATAATTTGGTATTTAACAGATGCCTAGCATCAACAGCCCTGAAGAATGGTGATGGGCAGTGGATATTTGTTACTGACGTGTTCTTGCGATCATTACGCTGATGGGAATATGGGAAAGATGTGTTAAGTAGTCCTGGCACAATGAGCATCTCTTAGTAATTAAGTGAAATCATTCTCCCACAGACCTTAATGTTTTCTAGATGCTTGAGTTTTGCTTATGAGCTAGCTCAGAACTGCTTCAGTCTAACTGAAGCAATCTTGAATGCTTCTCATATCCAGAATTGTGAAGTAGGTATTTGGAGTAAGTCTGCTTAGAATCAAATGCTTTCCTAGCAGATCTACTCAATTCATATATCCCAAATATCTGTTCAGCTAGAATAGTCTCCGTATGGTTCACAGATCCAATGCACAGAAGTTATTGATATAGTGTTTATCTTGCTAAGTAAATCTGATTAGCTGAGGCTCTCTGAAGTGCTTTTGCCAAGAGGAGTGGGGGAAAAGAGCATGTCAGGCTTGGGCTTTCTAGGCCTGTTGTTAGAAATGAGGCCATTAGGAAATAATAGGACTGCTAGCTTAATCTCATCACATTGTTGAAAGTCTCTGAGTTTTTTTAAGTTTGTTTGGAATCTTAGGGTCTAGTGCTGGTGCTTTTCTTCTGCAGTCAGGAATCCTTTATGCTGACTGTGAGGCCCTGTAAAAGGGCAAGGTAGAGTGTTGAGGACAAAAAAAACCACTGTGGCCTCTGCCTACAAGAAATTAAGGAAGGAAGAAGACCCAGAGAGAACCAAGTCATTAATGGTAATGAAAATCACAATCATTAATGATAAACTGCTTTTTACTGAGACTTCTCTGAGGTGTTATCCCTCAAAGCAACCTCAGGCACTGGAAACCATCAATCCAAATCCAATCCTGATTTGTCAAATCTCTTGTTATAAGTAAACACCAAAAATCCACCACTGTTAGAAGGCAGATTCTGGTCACATCCCCAAAGAAAAAATGTTCTATATACTGAAACGTGTAAGGTTTAGTCCGTCAGCATGTGGAAGAACTCCAGTATAGAATCCTCAGCTCAATCTGCTAGGCAGTA
>VZSV01000033.1:2869820-2883484 GCA_013398735.1 Nothocercus julius
TGTTCAATTGTACTTGCAAAGCTTCATTAAAAAAAAAAAAAGTCTGTTATTCCATGATTAACCGTATCGTAAATTACAGCTGAATGAAAACATAACATCTCTTCCTTCATTGTGTATATGAAACCAAGACTAAAATGAGAAAACTATTAAGATAAGTGATTCCACTCCAAGCATCTTATTTATACAGCCAGAAGTATTTTTAAAACCACAATTTTTTTTTTTTTTTTTTCATAGCTCACCCATTTCAGAAACTCTCTTCGTGGAGTTGTCCATGAACAGAAGGTCACAAACAATGAGACAAGCAGATGGGGAGATGTGAGGTTTAGTTATCAGAAAAAGTGGCATGTATGTTTTCTTGGTCAAAATAAGGGTGTTTTTACAAAAGCCCTGACCTCACACTGCAGTGTTTTTATGAGATGGGGATTGCGCTCAGTGCACATGTCACTGCAAGCTGAAGTGGCAGCGACTGGAGAGGGATGGTGACGTGACTCAGAGGAAGTGAATCAACATTAGTCAGCACTTGTCTCTCGTGTACTCGGGGTCATGGCCTCTTCTGAACCAACTTATTTTCTTCCTATTCAGTGATGCAGGAAGGAAGATTTAAAGCCAGCAGTCTCCACTTAATAGGGTAATATTATGGTGACAGGGAGAAAAAGGTCACTGGAAATAATATGTAAGCTGATTAATAGGGTCATCCTTATAGGAGAATTAGAATTCTGCAAATGAGTTTCCTGTTTCTTATTCTTTCCATATTGCAAAATAGTTTTATTCTGGGACAGTGCATCTAAATAGGTACACCTGAAAACTAAGTCTTACAGGCTAGTAGAACCTTTTCCACTGAGTTTCCTTTGCGTTGATCTCTTGGCATTAGTGTACGTTGCATCAGAAAGCCCAGGAGAGTTCTAAGCTCGGTGTGTGTTTTGAAGAGGAATCCCTCATGAGTTAGAAGTTTTACTTTCATGCTAATTTTGATTAGTCTTTTTTTTTTTTTTTTTTTTTTCCCTTCTCTGACACCTCCCAAATTCTGAGGACTTGCAAGATTCCTAGAGGGAGGGAGACTTCTATGACAGATAGTAGTTATGTGTGTGCACAGATTATCTTCTCAAACAGGATTTGCAATGCTAACCCTTTCATTTAATTTTCTTGCAGACATGTTGTACTCCTGTGTGCAAAGTGAAAATAAGGAACAACAAAGCATGCATTATTATTCTGTCTAAATTTTATTTATCAATTAACAGGGTATAAATCACATATTTGTTTGTTTGACACACACCTTATTTTTTTTTAAGTGAGGATCTACAAGGAAGTGCAAATATAAAGTTCTATTATAAAACAAAGATTGGGTAAGAATGAATCTTATTCAAATAATGTTGAAATGTCTACAACCAAACCACTGGGGAGTAGGTAGGAGAAAAGATGGGGAGAAAGGAGCTTAAATCCTCTGTGCCAGTCAGGATGTTTCTTTATCCTGCCTTTCATGTGCTGAAGTGTAGCATTGTGCTATTTTCTAAATACCACATAAAGAAACCCTTTTAAATATAAATCTATTTACCTTTCTCTTGCTTACTTTGGGTGAGGAATGTTAGGCCAGTGAAAGTCGTCTCCTACGGTATGGATATTTACAATATATGACAACTACCATCTGCCACTGTGAGAAGCTGAAATGGATTTGGGCTGACACTGCAATACTACTTCAAATCTTTATTTTTTACTTGGTAGCGTTAAATGAATGAGCCTTAGAAGAGCAATTCAGAGTTGTTTAGATAATTTTCAATTGTTCAAAGAGGAACTCATCTAATGCAGCACATACAGAAGGCATATTATATAAGTCTCTATTTGTAGGAGGTGAGATTTGAACTGTCAAAATAGTGAACTTGTTTCTGAATAATTAGATCAGGACAGTATTAATGGCAGGAAGAAAGTATGAGCACATGTAGAGTCAGTATAATTTAATCCTTCGCTATACATGGTGCAAAGAAGGCACCAAGTGAGTTAATTCGGATTTTAAATACAGAAAAATGGGAAATCTCAGAATAAAGTGATACACAGACCACGCTGCCAGAGAACTGAGAATTAGAGACTTAATGAAAAGTTATGTGAAGTGCCTGCTCTTGCTGTCTTTTGTAATTAAGGCCCACTCTTCAGGTCTTAAGTGAGAGAGCAGCCTTCTCTGTCATTTTTTTACTTTCCACAATTTTTGTTCCATTTTACTTCTGAATTTAGCATTGTACTACATTGTACTACAGAAATCTTAAGTCAACAATGCCTTATTTGCTCCTGTGTTAGATTGACATATCTCAGAATTCTCCAAAGCATTTTGTATTTATTACCTTGTATGTTTCCTATGAAGGTTCAGTTTCTAAATTGTGCAAAGTGTCCAGGTCCATTTTTCCCAAGGTTAAATGTAAAGTGCTTGTTTGAAGATACACATGGGAGCTTTTGTGGCAAGTATCTAATTACTGAAATATGTTGGTCCTCTTGCCTCAAGGATTAGTAAACTGTGGATAGGAGCCTGTCATAGTACTCTAAATCATGTTGGAGTAAAGGGACACAATTAATTGTCTGTTTTTGCTCTCTGCTCTGCATCTTATGATGGATATCCTACAGACTTGTAGCTGGTGGTATCTGTAAGAGAAGGTGGCTGGAGTAGTTGACCCCAGAACGGTTTGTAGACCGTCTCTGGTGAACAAGCATGTCGTAACACAAAAAATGTCCACCTTATGTCAAATACACCCCCCAGTCTGTTACTGTCCCTATTGTCCCAAAGTGCCTGTGACCCTGAGACTGGAGTGTGATCTGTGACAATCTAGGTACCAATTCACAACAAAGTGTACCATATGTTACCTTTTGAAAAATTATCCTAGCTTCCTATCAGATACACTTAGCAATTAACTGCCGCTGCCTTGATCTCCGCTGGGAGTTCTGCATAAATATAGTATATCCCTAAGGCAGTAGCAACTCCTGCAGTGCAGGCCTTATAGACACACCTGCAAACAATTCATCTGTGTTACAAGCACTCAGTAGAGTGCAGGTTTGTGCGATAGGTCTTTACATGCAGGAATAAACGTTTCAGGGAAATGTGATGTCATTTTGCTACCTCTCCTCTCCTGTGACCAGCATGCCTGGTGGGGCCTCCGTATGGCCAATTTCTTGATTATAAGCTGATTTAAGGAATCTCAGAATTCTCCTGAGTTTGTCAGAAAAATAAATGAGGACAGCATCATAAAACTCAGTAGAAATTTCACTTTGACAATATGTTGAGGAGGAGACTTTCAGATATAATTGTGATGCTAAGCAAGTCATGCAGAGAAAACATCTGGGAAGGAGTAAGTTCCCAGATAACTATTTGTCTCCATGAGTCACATTCCAGAAAAGATTGGGAAATTGCAAATCAGGAATATTTAGAAGAGTCTGGCATACTGATATTTTTGCCATAAGTGGGAACTGGCCTGTGACCTTTAAAAGGAAAAGGAGCAGAATGACAGCTCACTGCCTGTTTTCTAAACTTGACAGCTGTGGAATCTTCTCCTAGAATCATAATCTGGACATTATTTTCTAAGACCAGTTTTCAGTCTATCAGGACATTTCCGTTCATCTTCCCTATTCTTACAACTCTTGATACCTCAGCGGAAAATCAGAGCATGCAAAGATGTGACTAAGCAACCATCTAAACTTCATTTTCTGAGAGGGGAGGAAAAAAAAAAAAAAAAAACACCGGCCCTCTGTGCTTTGTATCTTGTGGAAATCCTGTGTGGAAAAGGCTGGTTAAATGTGGTATTCTCCTCAGCACAAATCCTGAAGCGCCGAGTATATAACAAATTAAATGATACTTCTTAACCGTCTCGGAGCGTCCCCACAGTGTATTCTTGCTTGCAGGAACAAACTCCATTGTCGCAAAGACTTTCCTTCTGTTGGTAGCCGATAAGGGAACTCTCTCTGCGTGCTGCATTCATCCCTTGCAGAGCGCCGAGCTGTAATTGCGACCCTTGCTCGTTCCATGTACGTATAATACAGCAGAGCCTTTGTCTGAGCTCCGTGTCAAGCAGAAATCGTTGACACTGCTGCAGCTGTTCCTTGGAGTTCATGTTCTGTTTTTCCTGCATCTAGATTCATGTGAGCTCCTACAGATTTACTTGTGTTTGCAATTTTGTATTGTAAAAATGTGCCAGTCCATAGTGGCATGTGAGGACACGCACTGTTATAATGATGAGTTTGCTTGAATGGCTCTTTCTGTCACAACTTCCATTACTGAGCAGTTGCTTAATAATTAAAAAAAATGTCAGCAGCTCCCTATTGGCACTCTGGCTTTTCTCTGAGACAGTAATATTGGCCAGCATCTTTAGCTTAAGATGATGTTGCACTGTATTCCAGAGGTAGGTACCGTAGTATATGGTATCATTGTATTCTCCCTCCAACCCCGTAACGCGCAGCTAGATTCCTGTTACGAGTTACACCCAGAGGGAATTTATCTTTTGGTTTAAGGAGTCAAATTCTTAGGGATTTGGTGAGACCTTTATTTGAATTAGATGGATTAGCATTCAGAAGGAGATAGTAAGTGAGTATACGATAAGATATTTGGTTATGAATTTTGTCCTGAATAGTTAGATTTACTAAAAGCCTAAATCTGTATCACTATTACTCTCTTAATCCTAAAGGTGAGGTGACTGCTCCCAGCTGAGGGATCAGGAGCATTGTGCCTATAGGTGTTGTCCAAGAAACAGGTCTTCGGGTAAAAGGGTATAAAGCTTGTGTATAGCCTAGAGAAACTGAAACTGCAATACAAGGTAGATACGGGGCCTCTAGTAACAAATGGGCATGAAGAAAAGTGGATTGTATTACTGTAGAAGAAATATTTTTTTTTTTAATTATTTTTTATTTTATGACCTTTTAGGGGTTTTATGCAAAATTTCCCAGTGTAGCTAATCTGGGTGAGCATAAATTTCTTGGGTAGCCAATTTTAGGAAAATGCAAAGCATTCAGAATTCTTTTAGTGGGAGTCTATTTTAAAAAGGTTTCTAAGGCTAAAATTTTATTGAAGAACTGTTGAATTTCTTGGCATGTTTAATATCAGCATTCTTAAAAAAAAAACCTTCTTTGATGTTTGAAACTACTGTTGCTTTTGAAATTGAAGTCCAAAGTAGTAAATAATAATAGTTAATAAATAAAAAAGCTGACTACTAAAATGAAGCATACTGAAGTGCAAATGTTTTGATGAAGCTAAACTACAGGTATCTCTACAGATGTCTGTAAATATCTTAGCTCCAAAATCTTTGCTGATGTGAATTCAGTTTCTAGTACTCTGTCCTAATTGTTATAAAAATGTAATGAAAGGCAGCAATTGATTTAATCAAATATAATGTCAAACAGTAAATATTAATGAAAGTCTCTGGACCTATCAAAATATTTCAATAAACTGTGCAGCCTTTTCCTGTAGTTGTATATAGTAACACATCCTGGGAGCTAATAGTCAAAAATTTGTTTTAGGAATATGCTGTGTATCAGCTGAATTTTACTCTCCCGCTCATCAATAGCTCTATTTTACTCATTTTTTTTTTCCAAATGAATTTATTTCTAACCTAATTATTTTTGCTAATGTTAGAATCTAACTCTACAATAGTATACATGTGAGAGAATGATGCTATAATGCAAGAGACAAAGTTGAGAAACAAAGAATGTAAATGACTTAGTTAAAACTGTGCAGGACATAAAGTTGAAGGATTGAAAATCTGTAATTCTCACAGTTTTGCGTGATAATTGCAACATCTCCATTACTTCATAAGAAGTTATCTTGTAAGCATTTGAAAGCTCTTGGGGCTATTTTCAGTGGCTTTCTTTTTAATACAATAATTTAATATTATATGCAATTTTACAATTCGCTCCTTGTGTTGTTAAGAGGATTTTGTAGTCCTCTTTTATTGGTTGGTAGGATTTATTTAGCCCTTCTGCCACTGGAATGAAATCTTTTTGGGTATGCTAAGTCTTTTTATTATCCTTTATAGACTTGTTATGTGCTGCTTCACTTGTCTTCAAGCTCTTTTAATGTTTTTCATTTAAATATGTTGTCCAGTTTTAAAACTTGACAATGTGAACAGTATTCTCCTTTTGATGTGAACACATATCCTTTATTAACACTAATGGAAGTTGGGCGTATGCTGAGGCTAGAATAGACCTGATAGAGACTATTATGAAGTACTAAAAGAAAAAAAGGATCTTTTATTTTGACTGAGGAAAGATAATGATGCATGTAAATTTGCTTTTTCTTTGCTAGTTCATCCTCTTCTTTCTCTGCTTCTTTTTTCTATAGAGTAACCTTTCCTTCTCTTTATTTAAATCAAGAAATCTTGGAAACATTTGAGGTAAAAGAAAAAAAAGAGTAAAGAGAAGCCGAATTCTTTTTTTTTTTTTTTTTTTTAACCATTCAGCTATGTATAATTCCTATAATTCCTACAACAAAGAAAGAAATCTCATATTTTCATTTCTTATGTGCTAGCAAAAAAATTACATTTTATTGCAGAACAAGTTTGGATAGCAGTGTACATCAGGATTTCTCTCTCTCTCTCTTTTTTTTTTTTTGACTTTTTGTGTGAAATGATTTCTGGGATAAATAGCGATAGATTACTTAATAAATGTGGAAATTTCTAATTTTTTTACTGTTCACCAGTGGCAGATTTAGCTCCAAAGATTCCATGTCTCATTTTTCAATAGCATCAAAATCTTGATTTGCTCTCAAATATCTGGCACTGGGGTTAAGTTTACACTTACTGAAGCTTGGGCTTACTCTGGCTTACTCTTCATACACCTCACAACCAGTCTGTTCACTGTTTCACTAGAGAAATTGTAGGTATCTTCTGCATCTGAGGAGCTCTCATGTTGCTACAGGTGTTGTAGAGGGGGGAAAGGATTTTATCACAGGCTGGATCATGTGGTTGCGCAATTGGAGCTCCATCCAACCACTGAGATAGTGGTCTCACACCTCCAGCCTCTACTTCGGAGGAGCTGCAGGAGTGTGCGGAGATGCTGCTGGTGATCCTGGCTGGATGGACCTCTCACACCCTAAAGTCATAGGAAATGCTCAGAACTTGCTGGTGGCAATATCAACTGCAGATCCTCATGGCAGGGAAGCTAGCAAATTATATCAGAGGAACAGTGGATGTGAGGATTGTGATGAAAGTTCACTTAAAATACAATGTTTGTTTAAGGTAGCATCCTTGTTTAGTAAAAGGAGTGAGAGAGCAAGAACTGCGGTAAAATGAAGCCTAGGTATTGCATTTAGATAAATAGATGACGTTTTTTGGCCAAGTGTTGACCTTATTCATTATGACTCAGTGATTCTTCTTCCTTGATCATATAAGCAGTGCGAGGTGACAAGAACATTCTTCCTGAGAGTTAAGACAGAAAGCATTTGCAGTGCTAACTTGGTTGTAACATACACCAAAGTCAGCAGTCATTGCAACAAAGGACTAGGACTAGTATTTCAATAAATGTGTTATCTTGCAGAGATACTTAATAACAGCACTTTGGTTCATATCAAAAGCCAGTTTTACAGATTTATTAGTTTGAAGAAGTATGTTAAAACTTGGATAAAATTGTTCATTACAAGTTATTTGTAGAAGATGCAGAATTCTCTCTGAGCACTGATAACAACGTGAAGAATCACATGTTGTTTTGAACAAATGTTAAAATTCCCAGAAAATTCTGTGAATCTTTGGGTTAAGCAGCAAAAATATCTTTTGCATCTGTTAATTTTATTCCCTCAGCCTACTGTGGCAGAGTGGCAAAGGTTATGTAACAGCAGGAAACTTTATATCAAAGAAAAGAAGAGCTTTCAGTGAACATCCTGAAGATTAGAGCTTGTCTACTGCCTCAGCTCTCCCATTCGGGTTTCACAGTCTGTGCGTTTTCATCATCTTCTTTATTGACTCCAGGGAAAAATGAAGAGAAAGTAGGATCGCCTTCTCTTAGTGCTGCGTAACTTCACAGGTTGCAAGATTTTCCTATTTGTCCCCAAACAATTGGCTTTTTTTGCTTTTGTTTTTGTTTTTTTTTTTTTCTGTAGGTCCTCATCCAGCTTGGGAAATGAAAACCTCATGATAAACCCTTGTGTAAACCCTAGGGCAAGCAGCCAAGTTGCAGACATGTTGCTGCATTTTGATGTACGTAGGATTTAAGATCAGGCCCAAACCATGACTTGTCTTTCTCCTTTTTGAGAACATCTCTCATAGCCCTGCAGTGGGGTCCATCAGGGGAGAAAGGTGAATTTATTTCTGCTCTTGTACCAGGTCCTGGTCCAGTGGAGTAGATGCCATGACACTTCTCGTTGCCAGAGCTTCACGATTCTAGAAGAGAGTGAGAGACAAGGGGGCTTTTGTGTGTATAAGATGTGGCAGTTTGCAGTCACAGTTTTCCTTGTGAGCATTTGGAGCTAAGCCGAGCTCAGATTATCTACAAATCTTGTTTTCCCTCATCACAGATGATATCAAGAGCCTTCTAGGAGGATTACAAGGACTTTGATCTGTCTTCTGTGTTCATTTCTGGTCATGTGGCATTGCCTGCTATAGAGCTGCTATACCAGACACAGCACATTGTCATCTGTCTGTCTAGCTGTATTGCTTTTACTTATCTTAGATAATATTCCGTTGGCAAATTTTTGTATCAGCCAACATCTGAGTCAGCAGAACTATCTCTTTCAATCCAAAAAGCACTGTCAGTAATATATCTACACGGAAAGTAAAATTTGTCTTCCAGAGGAAACTGTATGGTCTTAAATACCACTTAAGCAATCCAGATTAAGTATGTAGTAAAATCTTGATGTAGTGAAGGCTATTGCAATTACAATGAACATTCAGCCGAGTGACATAAATCTTTTCTCTCCTCTAGTCTTAACTTGCCAATATAAAAATCAGACCACCTTCTGTGCATAAGACTTTATCCTGCACTAGTTAGTGTCTGGTAGTGAATGTGTCCTGTCACCATATATACACATCGTAGTCCAGACCAGAATCCACTCAGTTCTTGTTAGGCAGTGATGATAAAAAGGTGAGGCAATCTTGGAGCCCAACTCATTTTGCATGAGAAATTTTGATAGTCTTGGGATCTACGTTACCATGGCTTGCTGGGGCTGTCTGACAGGTACAACCCCATTCCCGTGTCTGGGTGGTGTAGGGTGATGTCCCACCAGCCTTCAAGGTGCCTCTTCTCCCGGCCAGCACTTGTGTGCTGTGTATGTCTGTGGAGGGCTGGCAGGCGTGGGAGAGCCTAATGCTCTCGGAATTTTCTAGTGGAAGACCTGGGTAGAGTTTAAAAACCCCTTTTGATACTTTGAGTTGAACTGAGCCAGAAAATGGTTTAAGTTCCCACTTAGATCATGAGAGTAAATCAAAGGATCATTTTGAAGCAGGAATCAAAAATCACAGTTAAATTTCTGTGAAAAAACATAGAGATAATGTTTTGTCTCTAGGTTCTAAAGTGCCAGAGCTTTTTATTAATTTACTGCTTAATACTGTTTAATAATTTTTAAGAAAAAATGCACATTTAATTTTCCATTTATACCACTACATAATCTCTAATTTTCTTTTATTTTACTCTTATTCACCTGGCTTGTATCCATGAAACCTCAGAACTGTCTCTATAAGTTAAGAACTCACAAGATCTTGACCCTTTGAGTATTTCTCGAAGTCAATATGTGGATGATTTCTGGAACCAATGTTAGACCAATCATGTAGCGGACTTGGAAGTGTTTTACTCTTCACAAGTAGTGAGGGGTAAAAGGCGTTATGGGGTGAGGGGGTATGTTTGTAGCCTTTTGACCTTACAAGTAAAGGTCTAATTTTTCATTGGTGTAAATTAGGTAATTCCACTTCCTTCACTGAAGTTTTTTTTTAAAGATAAGGATCTGGACCTAAATCTTTAATGGATACGACTGTGAAACTTAATTCCTTAATAGCTGATTTCAAAATCCCGTGGGAGTTTGATATTTCTTATGTTGTATCTCCTCTTTGCTTGAGAAAAGATTGTCCTCACACAAATATGGTGGCATTCCTGTCTGTGTACTCTCTTAAAGCTAGTTTACATGAAATATTAGAATCAGGGAGTGAACTGGAGACTGAGTCTTCTGTGTACTACATGTACAAACCACATCTTTAAATTTTTTCATCTTGAAAATTTCTAGGGCTAGAGAAATTAGCTCAAGATTTATCACCGAGAAAATCTAGCACTGAAGAGTGGGGCTGGGCTGCCACATGATCCAGGAATAAATTAAAATCCAATGTATTCTGAAGATTTTGAAGTAATATATTTTTATGCTTCTACTTCACTGAATTTGTTGAATAATTCAATGTGAACACTAGCCTTAAAGAATATGAAAAATTGGTATTTCTGCTGAAGAGATGTTTTATTAGACTTTGCTGTTTTGCTCGCCCTGCCATTAGCATATTAATGGCTATGTATTTTAAGAACTGCAAAATACGTGTCTCTGTAGTATACAAGATAATGTGAGAAATTAAAAACAGTGAGTTCTCTGTTTCCGTCACTAGCTCTATGTAGTTGTAGCATGTGACCTCATTTTTGGGCCATAGCTATAAAAATACTCCATCCTTTAAACACAGAGGTTACCTTGAATAACCCATCCCTACACAGAGTTATATTGCTAGCTTTCCAAATCATACAAATTACTCTGAAGTGAAAACCGCAGTGGAAGGAGTCCAAAATCACATTCTTGGCTCAGCTCATCATACCCATATTTATTTGCCAGTTCTCTTTTCCTTGAGCTTGTGAAGTTTATAAAAAAAAAAAAAAAAAAAAAAAAAAAAAAAAAAAAAAAGTTTATAAAAATGCTTATATGTGCCATATTGAACACTGGAACCAATGTTATTTTTTTGCACATTCATTGCTTCTGCTACCAAGATAGATGAAGAAGGAATAAATCAATATGAATCTAATAGCACATCTATAGCTTGAGTTCATTTATTACCTTAAGCATATGACAGTTTTTATTGTTTCTTTGTTGCTTGTAGTAAATGTTATAATGCAATACTTGGGAAAAGAGACATGAAAGTCAAAAGAGATGGAAATCAAAGCTTTATAATGTGCCACAAGGTGTCATGTGGTTGTTCAGACACTCATCCAGTCACTCAGCGACTTCTGCCTTGTCTAAGTGCTTTTGAGACATGGGATTTCAATGCAAGACATGTGCATAATCAGAATACTCAATCTGTGCTAAGTATATTTCAGAAGAAGAAAGAAAAGAGGCCCAAAAGGTCTACATGTGTAACATTGCTTAGTGGTAATTCTGTGTAGCTTATATTTCACTGTACGTTGCACAAAATTGCTCCTTAACAGTATGGATATGAGAATTCCAAATATTTGGAAGATGAAGACCCAAGAAGAAAAAATTCTCCATGTTGTTTATTTATTTATTTATTTTTGATGGCTAAATGTCAGGAAGAAACTTCCTGGTATCCTGAAATGAGAGAGGGAAGTATGATCCATGCTGCTTAAGATGTTTAGAAGTAGCTAAGAAGCAGATCGTGCTGTCCTTCTGTCGCTGGCATGTCCCATGAGCCCCCAAACAAATCTATTAAAAGCTGGCTGGATTAGGAAAAGAAGATGTTATTCTGTAAAGGTAAGTGTTTCATAATCTCACTACTAAATGGTAAATCCCCTCCAGTTCTTAGAAACAGATATGTTATTACTATTGTTAACGAAAATAATATAATAGGGCTGAATTATAAAGACAACTACTTTCCCCTTTAAAAGTACATAATTTCATTCCAGATTCTGAAAAATGAAGCAGTTACAGGTTTCATCCCAGTGTTTGCTTTCTTCTTCATTCTGAGTAGTGCTGGTGAATGAGTGATGAGCGGATTTTCATCCGCTCGCACCGCAGTCTGTTCTTGTTCTCTTTTTCTGCTTCACATTAATGATCCATACAGCGTCGTCTTCAACGGCAGGAGACTGCACTTACACACACTGCTTTGGATTCTGAATCCGTAGTGACTGTTAGTACAACCTTTTGGTATCAAATGCTCATGGGTATCTGCACTTCCATAAACACTTAGAGGGTGCTTGTTCTTCCTATTGCTTTAGTCTCATGTGAATATGGTTACCCATTCATGTGTAAAAATTATTCACTCTTCAACTATTAATGCTCCAATTAAAAGATTGCTGTTATGTAGGTCAAAAGCAAAAAAAAAAAATTCTATATGACTTGAATGACCAGCTACGCAGCCTAATAACAAAGGGGGAACAGACCAAGTGAATATTTCACAAACCCTTTGGGTGAGGTTTGTTGTGCTTTTGCATAGCCCACAGAAGATAATGAGAGTTTGGGGCTTTGGCTAAGGAACTTCAATTGTCTATTCTACAATTACAATAATAAACACAACAGTAGTCTGTTTGCAAACAACTGGTAATTGGAAAAAGGGCTGAATTTGTTAGCAAATGTATTTGTCAGCACTGATTTGACCAATTCTGCACGTTACCTTAAATGACATTTCTTCCTTTCCGTGAGAGATTCTGGAATATGTGTCTGACTGGTTTCCTTGGCGACTGTCATGCAGAGAGCATATCATTCAGTGGCATCTGTCTGTTGAACATTAAACACCCTACAGCATTTGCTGTTTATTAGCCTGTATAAATAAGTTGTTTTCCAATTGCTTTATCAAAACCCCGTGCTGGTAGCGTAGCAGATATGTATTTGTGACAAGTGGAGTAAGGCAGCTCTAATGACTTCAGGTTTGTCAATTGATCATAGGAGATTTTAAATAGTTCCTCTTGGCAGGAGAATGATGACACTTTTACAAGCAGGAAAAAAAAAAAACACTTATCCACACTATGCTTTTTATTATTTTTAATAATTTAATTGAAGAGCTATTTGATTTCTATAAAGTGTTTTTTGTAAGTGGGTGATGAAGTGAACTCAAATTAGGCATCCCAGTCCACAATCCGCCATGAGGGATCAAACTTGTGTGGTAGTTGCTGAAGCCCGTAGAGATTAGTCAATTCCCTTGCTTGTTTACATGCTGTTTTCCAGTTCCAGTATCTGCCCTGAATTTATCTACATTTCCAGAGGTCCTTCTGCTTGAGAATGGTGCCGATTTCCTGGCTACAGTAGTGCGCTGCAGAGCGGCAGCACCAGCACCTCCCCTGCCCGCCTCTAGAAGTGCTGCTCTGGCAGCTTCTCAGGGTTCCTGTTTAAGGTGGCGAGAGCCAGGCAGCTCTGGTACGAGCTGGTGGCCATGCTCCTGTTGCCCACACTCACTGCGCACGTGTGTGTGTGCGTGCTTCTTTTTAGGAGAAAGTGGATGGAAAACACAAACTGTAGTCATCAGGCACATTTGCAAGCTGAGGCTTAGATGTCCTTTCTTCTTTACCTTTTGTGCCCACTGGCTCTAATATCAAATATTTGTGATGACCTCTTAGCCACTTCTTGCGGGGGTTTGATGCTTTTTTCCTTCCCCCTTCATCCCTGAGCAGGTACCTCTGGAGTCTGAACATCTTCTGGTAAAAATAAATGATGGCATTCCATTCCTTTGAAATTTGGCATTTCTTTATGGTGGCCCAGGGATAAAAGTGGAGTGGATTACTGGTGGCTATGGCTCAGCCTAGCCAGTGTCTCTCAGTGCTTCTGATGTTTGGGTAGTTATAAAACCAGAAAATATTATGGT
>VZSV01000033.1:2883624-2989631 GCA_013398735.1 Nothocercus julius
AATTAAGCCTTTTGCGAATGAAACAAAGCAATCCAAACAAGGTAACAGCAAAAAATGGTGTGATGCAAAACCAGTTTTGTTCCAAATTATTCATGTGACCTATAGGTTCTCGCTAGGGGATGCAGAGAGCAGAATTCCACACAATGGATTCAAATGCAGATTTGGATTCCCAAAGTGAGACAGAGAGTGGGATGGGGACAAGCTGTGAATTTAGCTGCACTCCTCTGAAATGCCAGGGCGATGATACATAGGCTCTGCTCAGGTGATGTCACCTCTCATGTTTCACACTCCTTTTAATGTTACTGACTCTAGTTGCTACGACAGTTTGCTGTACATCTCATATGTGTTGTTTCCTTGCCTTGTGGAGTTGTAGGTGTTCCTGTACAAGCTGGGAGAGGATTTTGCCTTTATTGTGCACCCACAACAGGCTGGAAGCCCTGAGGTGTAGAAGGAAGTGACTGCCCAGCACTGATGGGAGCACGTGGTCTTTATCCATAGAATCCAATAAGCAACTAGCTTCACTTTAATAGTCACTAGTGATTTTGCAAGCCTCAGTTTTGCAGTTTTCAGGTAGAGCAGTATTTAATGGGATTTCTAAAATACCTGTGCTTCATCATGATATTTCACAATTAAGAAAAAGTTACTGGTGTGTGTTTGGCTAGTTATAAAATCAGCACTCTGGATGTTATGACAGCTGTCTACTAGCAGTGAATGTACATTGCCCCTCCTACGTGTCTTTTTCTTCACCCGAACATTGTAGATGTCACTTCTTACCTTCTCTTTTTCTTGTTGTTTTAGACTTCCCTTTGGACGATTAAAGGTGATGTTTTATGTTAGCAAACTTTTCCGTATGAGTGGCCCGCTTCTGTCAACAACCTGCGATCGGACAGGAGGCCAGCACATAGCCCAGATCACTGCGAGGAAACACATTTATGGGGATGCTTGAAAGGTAAAACCCAAGGTGACTAAGAGAAAAACTGCACACAGAATGATGTCCTCTGTACATGCTCCGTTATTCCCAAATCGAAGCAGGCTGAATATTTGCCTGTCACAGTGTTTCTACCAGTTATTATCATGTCAAGACTGAAAATACTTTATCCACAGGGAACTAGAAAACACTATGCTTTTTTAAATATTCTGTATGCATGAAAAGACTTCCTTCTCTGTTAGCTTGCTTATCATTTTGACTATTTCTTTTGAAGTAAGAAACAGATGGCAGCATTCACTGTAATAAGTGCAGAAAAACATGCCAGCCAATTAGGGAGACTTCAAGTGACTGAAAACCTGGATCCTTTTCCAATGTTTTGGTAATTTTTTTCCCCTGTGTGTCTAGAGGAAATTTTTATTTATCATTTGTTTAATAGAATCATAAAATTGGGGATTAAAGATATGTTGGGTCATTAAATCTGTAATAATGAACGTGAAAACAAAAAGTTGAAATACAATTTACATATTTTTTTTATTAAAGGTTCATTGTTGTCCACCATATAACAAAAACGCCAAAAGCAAATCGACTGGTTAATTTGAACCCCATCTCATGCCAAAGGGCCCAATGCATCTGCATCTGTATATGGCCTTAAAATATTCAGTACTCCTTCAGACTCTAGATCACCTCAGTCATTCTGGCTCATCCAAGAAGTCCCTCTGGAAATATTGCAGGACTTCAAATAAGTCTTTCTTAAGTCTTTTATATGGTCTCAGGTTCTTGAAGCTGTGTGAAATTGCCGTTTCAACAGCTCACTTCTCCACATTTTTGGAGTGGTATGTACCCCACCCGCCTTTGGGAAGGCTTCCTCATCACAGGAGGTTATTGTGCTCTGAATTCCTGTCAAAATCAGGGGGAGCCTAAGGTTCTTCAGGTTTCTTGAAAAATGAAACCCAAAACAAAAAAAAACATATTCTTCTGTTTGACTCTGTGAAACCCTAAAATGAGGTCACTTCAGTAAATGCAGGCTGTTGGCTATAAACTCTTTATGGAGAATCTGGGTTCCTTTATAGAAAGCAGCCAGTATTATTGAGATTGAGACAAAAAGAAATGGCATTTTGGCTTCTAAAATGTGTTTTTATTTCCTGGTTATATAGTACTTCGATCATTTTTGCAAGGTATGCTGAAGACCTATCCTAGCTGTTGCACTATTTCATTGCAGAGGCAAAGCTATGGAGGTTTCACTGGTTTTTGGATTTTCAGCTCAGCTTTTTTTCCTTTATTTTACTACTACTTTCTGCTGCAAACTTTCTTTGTTACTCCTAATATTATACTTTCTAAATGTCTGCTGTAAAACCATTGAATATATTTTTCTACTAACCTTTTGGTATCAATCTTTTTAGATGACTTTGCAATTGCTTCTAAGGATGTAACTTACAGCAACACTGGTGCCACTTAGTAGGCGGGACTTAGTCTATATGAGATGAAATTCTGTTTCAGCCCCTAAAGCCATTTCAGAGCAGCATATCAGCTCTTGGGCTTTGGTGGCTAAGTGAAGATGTTTGGTGTGTTTATGGGTGACTACGGTCACTCTGGGAATCGTTTGATGGTATTTAGGGGTAAGAGAGTGATTGTTCTTCAAAATTAGAAACAACTGGTAGCTCTGCATCTATGATTTAAATTTCTTTTTTAAATTCTTTCAAGCCACAAAACTGTGTGTTGTTCAGTGATTGAATGCATTTGGACTTATGGAACTTTTCATTTAATGCTGTTTTCCATTGTTTTTGGCTGAAGCCCAAGCCTCACATCTTCTGGTTGCAGGATTCCTTTCTGCAAACTCCATCCTTTGCTGAAGGCTCTGTGTAACATGAGTCTGTCCCTGTTTCCCAGCAGGCAGCACATTAAAGATCTGCATGTTGACCAGCTGCAAAGACAGGTGTTATTCTCCTTTTCTTTATTCTTCTCCCTTTACTTGGGCTTATAACTTCCCTAGCATGCTGTCAGGTTCTGAATTAAATGAATGAGTAGACTTTGTTTGGAAAAGCTCTAATTCACATAGTGTGGAGCTGGGGATTTTGCTGTGACGTTGAATGGTCTTAATCTCTTGTTCGCCACATATTCCTTGAGTCTCAAAGACACTGATCCAAACTGGAACTGCAGCCCACGGGACTATCTGCAGTTACTGTGTATATAGAACGTTTGCCTCAGCTGGTCACTTAGCCCCAAAGGCTAAGTACAGAGGTACTGCAGGTGCTGCAGGCTTTGATGCACACACCAGGGCTTGGCTTCCCTGCCATAAGAGAACCGCACACAGTGCCCACATAAAAAAAAAAAATACATGTGAGCTGTCAGTGCCTCTCTGTTGTGTTTAGTTATTCCACACACACCTTACATACACTTGAAGGCTAAGCCCACTGCATCATGAGGCTATAAAAATCAGAGACTATTTCTAATGTTCAGTGATCTCTAAACTAAGAAAGAAAGTAAGGCCTGAGAACAAAGTGCAATGGGATTCAGTCCAAAACTCAGACTCATTTCTGGCCCCTTTCTTGCTGAAATACACCTCTTCTTCCTGCTTCCGTTACTGTATTGCATGCTTTCTGTATTTCAGTTTACATCTCATGTAAACCAGGGCCTTCTCTGCCATGATCATTTCCTCATACTTGCTTGTACAATGCCATGCGGTGTTCTCCAGTACACAGTCGGACATTTCAGGGACAGGTTGTTTCTCAGGGATAGGCAGCTTCTCTATCAAAGAAGAAATGTCAGCTGGAACCCAAACCAATGCAGAACTTCACTTCACTTGCTAGCCAATAGCTCAATGTATTAATGGTCTTTCCATCAGTTACCATCATTTTGAAGATGATTTACCAGTCTTCTCAGTCTTCACAGACATGGCTCATTACAGCCTGCATGTCTCACTATCACCCTGAAAACTAGTACAGGGGCTCTTTGAAAAATACTCTGTTACTTTTTTTACAGTGGTTGTGGCAGTGCAGCCTGACTTTATTACATCCTACAGCATCTGTAGTGGTAGTAGTGATGAATAACCATTATTTGTAGGGGTAAGAGTGATGATCAACACAGGATGGAACAAACAGACATTTTGAAATGTTTGTCTGACTCACACTTTTTTATTCATTAACAAGGTAGGGAACTGAAATTCCGTAGCTGTAGTTAGATTATAGTTGAGTGATTGATTTAATCTTTCCATGATTAATTTGGTTAGCTAGAAATATCCTGTGTATTTGGATATTTTGATGTACTAATTCTGAGTAAAACAAGTTACCATCCTCGAAAGAGTTTCTTACAAAGAAGAAATTATCATTAAAATAGTAGGAGATGGCACTGTCCTCATCCACCCACGTAATTAAAAGCAACAAAGGCACAAACTGTAGCTCCCACAAAGCTTTAACCACACCTGCTTTTCAGCTTTTTATTGCATAGCCCCCTATAAACACAGATGCTTTTTCATATATAAACTCAGCTGATGGGACAGTAATTTCATCCATCAACCAGGCAAACTACCCAGTGCATACCAGTCATACCAAGTTCCAGCATAACATAGGCAGCCTTCTGAGTGTTTATTAACTGTTTTAATTACATTTTAAAAAGTGTATTAAGACTTGTAGAAATGGTGACAGTGATAACTCTGTTTTCCTCTGCCTTTCTTAGGTAGAACAGCAGTGATGTTGTGTTGCTCACTTGGGTTTAGTTTACAGATTTAAGTTAGTGAAATTCAACCTAATTAAAGCAAATATTCATGCTCACAGAAGTATCCTATCAGGATGTCTCATTTGTTGGAGATGAATAGTTATACAATTCTTGTACAACCCTGCTGTTTCTGCTACCAGTTATTGAAATGTTATTCTTGACTTAGGCAATGAATGATTGTACACAAACTTGTACAGAAACTTGTACAGAACTGTAGAGTTTAGTTAATGGCAGGATTCCTGCTAGTGTCAATGGGAGAAAGTGCAAGAGCTGTTGTTGACAGTTACTTTAGGTACTTTGTATTATTTACTTTTAAAACAGAGGACATTTGGGGCCTGTGTGGCTTAGGCAAAATATTTTACGTGGATTTTACTCTTACTGAGGTCAGTGAGTGTCAAACATGCATTTTGGAGTGTATCAGTCCATATACCAGCACACAACTGTTCCTTTAAATCTTTCAAGATTATTTACCCTTAGTAAGTAGAAAATACCATAGCCTGATAGAAGAATATTGGATGGTCATGAGTAGATGTTGTTAGGATGTTTACTGAAAGTGGCCTCCATAGGAATATGGTATTGGTTATGTTTCCTCCTTTTTCTCTTCATGTGGTATAGCTGCTTTTAGGCAGCACATGTTAAGCTGCAGTGAGATATCATACTAGAATTGTGGTGCTCTTCACTTTATATCCAACCCTTGCTTTAAATGTAGCTCATTGAGGAGATAAGCAGAGCTGAGTCAGAACTGCTTTTCAGCCACCATAGCCATCTCTGCTTTTGCAAAACCGACTGGAAATCTTTCCAAAGGGAAAGTTGTATCTTGGCATTACCCAGATAGGATGACAGCACGGTGTCTAAGCCGGGGGAAGACAGATCCTAAGCTCCACTTGTGAAAACATGCTACTTCTCTTCCTGCGATTGTGTTGCTAAGAAGGAAGAGAGTATTATTAAAATGAGCATGCTCGCTCATATTTCACTGAATGCTACAGGGTATTACAGATAGCTTTATTTAGCTTGCCTGACAGCTAAATAAGCTGAGCTAACAAGCTTTTGCGTGCTGATAGGGAAAAACTGTGCTGGCATTTACTGTTAGATTATGATTATTCAGTCAAATGTCCTCCACTGTTACCATTCCTGTTCTATGCCTTCTTTCAATAGCTCAGACTACTCTGATCACTTTTCCACAGCAGCTTCCTTATATGCATATAAATTGTATATTGTTCAGCTATGTTTGGCTGGTTCAGTAGCAGGTTAAGTGCAATAGTTTAAATGTGTGACATACTTTTTCCTAGAAAGCTGGTTCATTTGATCTAGAAACATAACAAGTATCCAGAGTGGACAACATATGATAGGTAACAATAGGCCTAAACCACTAATTTAGTTGTGAAGTCGTTTTGCAAATATTTGATTGATACTGATGTTTGGATAGTTTATTTCCATTCTTTTTAGAGACTTTGTAAAGTTTATATGTAGATCCAAGTTACTGCCAGGTTTCAAGACATATGATGTATCTGATGAATTTAATAAAAACAGTAATTGTGTCTTAAAAAAAAAAAAAAAAAAGGCAGTACAGAATTGGTCTGAGAATTTTCAGTCACATATCATTTACTGAGTCCATAGAGCTGGACTGTGCTGCCGATACGGTCTGGTTTTATGCAAATGAATAAAAGCCTGAGGGTTTCTGGAAGCACTCCTGCCTTCACCTGGTGGATATTTCAACGATCCCTGGAGGAGGCTGCTGAGGAGCCCGTGCCCTGGCTCAAGGGTCTGCTGCTCTGTTACAGCCATTGCACCGTCTTTGAGCTGACAGAGACCAGAACTGCCTGAATCTCTGATTTTACGTCAACTGACCAATGATTTAAGTTTCACTTAGGGAGCGAATTCATTGATTGGAGAGAGAGCAACTGAATTAATATTGGTAAATGTTATTGCTGAGATAGTATACTAAAGTTTTGTTTGAAAAATAAAGCCAATGATTGTGTTCAATCAAAATCATTTTAAAATGGCAGCAAAAGGAGGAGTGAAACTGTTAAGGCAACAAGGATTTTTTTTACAATTAATGTTTGATTGCTTTAACGTGGACCTGCTGTAGCCAAGTGCCATGAAGGTCTGAACCCTGGTACTCCTTTAGATGAATATTTTACTTGAAGCTGAAATGACTTATCAGAATTCCTGTGTATCCATATTTTTCCAAGGCATATCACATAGCTCTTTGGAAGATCAAGAGATGGATGTGCTGACAGTTCTGAAGTCAATTCTTTGCTGGGCTAATAATAGCATTGCTGTGTTCTGCAGTGTTAGCCCCATAAAATATTTGTCTTATCAGAACAAGATTGATATGTGAATCAGGATAATTAATTTTCCCTTACTTATTACAGTCCACAGGTACTAAGCAAAAAAGCAAACCAGCAATATCTTTTAGTATTTTTTGACATGTGCCTAAAGATCAGACGTCCCTCTGAGGCGCTATTCGTCATTCTGCTCAAGCTGTCTCCTTTTCTGAGGAAATGTTGCTTTTCTTTGCCATCAGAAGCCAGGGGTAAATGGGCGAGTATTACACACCAAGCAATGACAGAACTGGTCACTTGGAATCAGAAGGAATTTGAGGAGCTGAAGGATTGCTGAAGGATGTTTGGAAAGGTCACCATACTGGGTTACGTAAGCTGCTTACAAGAAAAGAAAAAAGCATGAATGTACAGTATTTTGTTTTATGTTGCTTTCAAATCAAAGGTTGATTTCTGAGGTTTTGGCCACAGATCATGCTTGAAGCTTTTCCATCTCAATTCTCAGAAATTAATATTTTGATTCAGAGGCCAGAAATTTCTTGGCGTTGATGCTGCTGACATTGGGATCAGGATTTACCCTATCGCTCAGCAACCATAGTAGCAAGAAGTAAGAAGTTGTACCTCCTCCATGACTGTGTATATGGAAGCTGGCCCACACTAGGGTTATATTGTCTCCAAGTCCAAACAGCTGTTCGTCTCATGCTTAATGCACAAGAATGTGTTCCTGTCTATCAAGGTTTAAACCTAACTTTCACTTATGTTGTTGTGCTACTGATTTTGATGATGCCTCTCCTTTGCCTACTGCAAGGAGGATGAGGTCTCTATAGGCATGGAAAAGGTCCTAACATGTCAGGCTTGATGTGCACAGAGAGCAGGAGAGACTGAGGATTTGAAACGTAGTCTTGCAATGTCTTCCTGTTGCTCCCTGCTCTGGGAGGTCCTTGGAGACTGTGCTCAGCTGTAGAATGAGCCAATGAAGGCCCAAGTGAACTGGCAAGGACCTGTGTAAATAGATCTACCAGAAAGGAAGAAAGTTGTTCCATGGTTTGCTACTTATGGAAGCTATGCAATACTCTGTGAAAAGATCAAGTGGATACATATAGCCATGCTTGCTATTAAAGCAACAAACCCTCTTAGCGTCCTACCCTGCTGTGTAGAGAATTGCTAGCTATGCCAATCCGAAGGTTCACTTTTCAGCTACTTAGTTTGCCCCTGTGACTGCGTGAGAACATGTGCTCGAGAAGCGGCGAGGAAGCTGATGGATGCGCACGTTCCTTGTAGGTGCTTTCCATGCCGGGCCTAATGCGCCCCTCAGTTCTGCCCTAAAATAGAACATTGGAATCTAAAGGTATTTAAAGTTCCTTCAACTAGTAAGGGATTTGCTTTGAGGTTTGTGGGAAATACAAGACCCGTTAAAAATTAGGTATGAGCTGAAGCCACAAGCAAACGTGTATGCGTTTTCTAGATGTAGATTTCAAACAAGATTCCAAAGGATTTCTGCTTCCAGGTTTCAATGATCTTGTCATAAGGGTATGACACCTATATGTAGACACAAAAGATAAGGCATTGAACTTAAAAATGCATTTAGTTCATGCATCTTCACAAGATACCATGCATCGTTTGAGTTATGTCTCTGTGTGTTTTAAAAGTACAACAAGTGCAGTGTAATTCATGTTAACTAACACCTTTTCATAGAATACTAACCAAAGTGAATTAAATTTGCAGTGGGTCCATGGACTCATCTGGACAACTATCATAGCGCCGCTGATGTGCAATAACTTGCATGCCTTGCATCATCTGAGCACTCCTAAGCCTTGGTTTTGGGTGGGAGGAAGCTGTCCGCTGCACAAACCGCAGCTGTCCGCAGTTCCACAGGCTGCCTAAAGGTACCTCTGGCCCCTTCCTACAAAAGATGGGATGTGATACTGTTTAATGGAGTTTCAAGTTTATAAAGATACAGCTGCAGAAATAATGTTGATGCTTCCTGGCTAAAAAGGGACGAATTCTGCAAATCTTCTCAAAGGAATTAAGGTTTTGTCTAGATAGTTCATTGAAATTGCTCACAGGCTTATTCTGCATAAGTAACTACTGCTACTCCAATTCAATCTCACGCTGCATAAAAGCTGTGCTTTCAGCTGGCACTTATTTGTCTTGAAAGCATTCATAATTTCAGTTTTGGTCTGTGAACAACCTCATTGGATGATCAAAAAAATGAAAACTTCTCCAGTTTTCAGTTTAGTGCAATGAATCCTAGTATCTGTTTTACTGTATTTTTCTTTGACCAGCCATGTAAATAGTTTATAGGTTTTTTCACTAATAAATTGTTTTAGGTTAGTGTGAGGTACCTTCAAATCACTGGAGATTTCATTGCGGAAAATATTTTGCAAAGCTGCATATCCTCAATGGCCGCCCTCCAAAGTCTGGAATTCAAATCCCATTTACTGTAAATGACTGGCAACCAGAAGATGTATAAATTTAAAAAAAAAAATACTTAATAATGAGAATGTAGGGGGAAAGGTTTTTTGTTGTTGTTTTTTGTTTTTTTTTTCAATTCCCATAGAATGCACATTCAAAAACATTGAAGGAAATATTCCTCAGGTAATAATTAGCATAATATTTGCTGTGCTTGAAAGTGATACTCTGTGGTTTGATATGCCCCCAAAAGTGGGTGTAGAAATCAATCTTTTCTCTTGCTCCTGTGTCTGCTGACTGTCTCAGTTCAGGTGGGATTGCAGAAGGGCACAGTGTTTCTCCCAGTTTAAAGTAGGAACAATTAATGACAAGAAAACTGGAGGTAATTGGGTAGTGAGTATTTTCCAAATTCCACATACAGAGCGTTAATGCAAGCAGTATAGCTGTGACTCAGAAGTGAGTCTAAGGTCAGGCTGATAAATCTATACTTATCATCTACTGTCCTCTCCCCTCCTCCACCTGACTACCTAGCAATCACAAAGGTAAAAAGTAATTTTCTAAATATAGGCTCCACTTGAGAAAAAAAAAAAAAAAAACACACAAATTGCATAAGACTTTGAGTTGTACCACTCCTGCTCTTCTGGTTGTGAGGAAATTGTTTCATTAAGTGTTAAGTGCTTTCGACATACACTCTAGGG
The DNA here is from genome assembly GCA_013398735.1 of Nothocercus julius. NCBI lineage: Eukaryota > Metazoa > Chordata > Aves > Tinamiformes > Tinamidae > Nothocercus > Nothocercus julius. The sequence continues at coordinate 2,893,656 of VZSV01000033.1, forward strand.
ATACGGTAGTTTCCATCCTAATTTTGACAATGGCCAGATATAGCTGTGAACATTTGAGAGGAAAATATTTTGTATAAGAAAAGTTATTTTTATTGATCTGAGTAATTTGGTTATTTGCCTTGTTCTTGTAGTATCAATCATCTTATTCCCTGTTCCCGTGAATGGGAGAAGGTGGCCAGCTCCACAGATTTCCTTCCAGGAAAAGTTTCCATTCTGAGGAGAAAGGAAGCAAGTAAAATAGAATAGAGTACAAATAATGTCCCTAAATATTAATGAAGGACTTTGAGTAGGTCTTGCCAGAGACTGTGGACTAATCAGATTCTTTTTGGGTCACATGGTTTACTAGATGTGGCAATGGGAACTAAGAAACTTGGATCCTGTTTTTGGCTTTGCCACTGACTGGCTCTGTGACCCTGGGCCAGACATTTAATTCTTTTGTCTCTTTGTTTCCTTCTCACACATTGCCTGTCTTGTCTGTTTAGTCTGCAAGCATGCCGGGACAAGGGTTGTCCCTTGGGGTGCTTGCATCGTGCCATGCTAGCAGGAGCTAGTGAGCTTGGAGGCATGAAATAGTTATCATGGCAGTTGTTCCCTTCTCGTTTACGTTGCACTGACTGTTGGCTTTCTTGACTCTTAGCAGCGCAGATGAAGTCAGGGAGGTGCCCATGTATTTGTGCAATGGGCAGTATTGAGCTATGGAAGTAAAAATAATCATCACAAGGAATGTTTTGGAGCCTTCCGTGCAACCCTGGCGCCGTTTAGGTTGCTGTAACAACTCTTTCTTTCATTGGGCTGGATCGGTTTGGAACTGGAGATTGTAATGCTTTGAATGGAAGCCACAGTCTCTGCAAGACGCTGAGAGCGCTGTAGCAGGTTACATCACTTGGTTTATACACCTCTTTTCACAAGCGCTGTGATGCTGGCATTCTCTGCAGGGATGTCAGGGCCTGCATGTGCCTGGAGATGGAATTACCCATTTTTCTGCTCTGGCTCCCCTCTGAGCAGAGGAGGCGTCCGCTTCCTTTGGATGGGAACGTAAGGCGGGTAGAGGGGAGGGGGATATCCATAGCTGATGTAGCAGTCTGACGATTTTTTTGAGATCATGAACACTCTAGAGAATTTTCTAAATATAAAGCCAGAGGAATATTCCTGGAAAGAGTGTCATTCTAATGTGCTTAACGGGGCTCTGCATAACTGCTCAAATGTTACCGTGCACATGATTGCTTTCACAGGCCTGGAGTCCCTTGGACATGTTGCTGTTGTCTAGGGTGACAGCCGGGCACGAGAAGAATTTTTGAGCTGTGATTAATATGTATGCTGTCCCTCAAGCCATGGACAGGCAGGTACACACTATATATATATATATTTTTTTTTAAGGTGTATGCTTGAGGGAATTTGGAATGGGAATGTGAATAAAACAGAAGCAATAAAAGGAAAAAAGCACAATTTAGCCTTGGCTCTGGGAAAGCTAACACTGCTAAGTAATAAAAGATCATAGGGAGTAACTTTACAAATTAAACGACATCTATGACACTTTTCAGTAAGGGTGAGTGGTAAGTTGTGCTGGCTATAAGAGAAGCAATTTCACAATATACCTGCAATAGGAGGAGGACTGCAGGGAACAGTTTAGCAGGTAAGACAAATTACCTGATTTTGGAAGATCTAATTCCCTTGAAGAAAATCTGGACTTTTTTTGTTTGTTTTTGTTTTGTTTTTTTTTTCTCCTTGAAGAGGCAAGTGAAATTCTGCTTGTAGCAAGTTTTGTTTTCCTTTTGCTTGGCTGCTGCTTTCTTAGGTTAATCAGCACTGCTGTTTTGAAGAGTTTGTTAGGGACTGTGTCATGTCTTTCCCCACGCTGGAGAACTCCTGGGCCTGCTAGGTGAGGAAGGGCTGACGGTGCCTTGCCTCTGGATATTAGCAGAGCTGGCACTAAAGCTCATATTTCTAAAACCCAACTTAGTGGTGAGTCACAGAGCTACTATAGATTGCATCTTAGTGGTCTCTGCATACAGGAGAGTCATGTTTAGTGCTTTCAAAACTGGTTTTGGCAATAGTAAGAACCATGGTAAAGCCCTAAATGTGCGGTACATGCTGGATATAAGGTACTACAGCAAGGCGATAGTGAACCAAATCAGCCGATGCAAAACAATGTCTTCGTCTCCCACTACAGCTGGTGCTGCAATGGTGCAATATTCTCTGTGCAGGACTTTTTCTGACTTGGGCAAGTTTGGTGTGAACACATGTGCCGCTCTAATGCATGTGTGCAGGGCCTCATCCTTCACGTGGCATGCCCTAATCCTTGGTGTAGTGCTGTGCAGGCAAAAGCAGCTCTGTGTGGCATGTTCTGTGAGCTCTACCATGTAATACATGTACTTTGCATGGAGCACCTCTGTATTTTTGTATCCGTGCATAAGCCCTGATTGTCCACACTGCAGGCTCGAGTGGCTTAAGCAGACTGGCTCTGTGAAAAGCCAGGGAAGAGAGCACACAGGCAGTGTGGTGAGGAGATCAGATGGAAAGCGTTGCTGTGCTTGATCACTTCGGAAGAGAATGAGCCGTCATTCTTTGCAGTCCATCATTGGTAAAATAAATAAATTAATAAATAAAATAAAATAAACAAAAAAAAGCCCCTGAGCATACCTGTGTTGGCAGGATTTGTGTTAGCAGCACAGTCACGCATTCTCTGTTGAATAATTCATCTTTAATTACTATTTCTCATGTCATCGTCATTTTGTATTTGAGTAAGATTCATTTTTCCATAAGGATTATCTTTGAAGATTTCACCTCAAGCCTTAATTTCTCTAGTGAAGGTAGGTGATTGCTGTACCTTGGTCAGATCCTACATATTAGTTGAATTATCCTGATCAGTTTGGCAAGTTTCAGAAAACAGTTACTATGCACAGTAAATAAGAACAGTTGAAATTTGTAGAGTGATGGATTTCATCTGAATAATAGATTCTTGCAGGTACCTTTGGGGAATACATCTAGTCTTAACAAATGCTAACTTTTCCATACCAGTACAAGTGGCAGCTTCCCCCTGATTATGTGACAATTCCTGTCACTGATAAATGTTCCTTTCAGTGAAGCACATATTTACACCTGTAGTTTTTCAACAACAACATGAAGAAGTAAATCTCTTCTATCTGGTATTGACATAAATGGAATGGATTTAGGTAAAAAATACAGATTTTGCTTTGGTTCCATAAAGCTTTGAAACACCCTGACGCATCCAGTGAAATCCAGTCCAGTGAAATCTAGTCAAGAATTTCCAATTAACTTGCAAGTGTGTAACATCTGAGGAATCAAGTCTGTGATTGTCTCACTGCTTTGACCCTCTCTTGGAGATAGGTGTAAAATAATTGTTTGCCATAGGAATCATCTTTGTCTCCTGAGTTTGTACAACACCTAGAACTACTGCTTCATATCTGGAGACGAGAAGCTACTACTGTGCAAGTAAGAGGGAGCAGGAAAAGAGAGTTATCTTCTTTGATGAGCTTGGCGTGCCCTTCAGTATATGCATTGTATGAAACCTGCACCTAAATTTGGTTCCTTGGCTCTGTTGTTCATTTCTAAATAGTGAGACAAACTGCTTAGGACTCGACCCTGCAAGGTGCTGGGTGCACCCAGGATCTGCAGAGGTTGCTCATACTTTGTTGTTGTTGTTGTTTTCCGCTTAATGTAATGGTTGCTCTCTAGGCATTGGGGCAGCTCTCTGAAATGGCAAACATTTTGGAAGAGACATAACTGTTAGCTTTTGTAACAGTCAGCTCTTTGGGAGTGTTCCCCTTGAATAATGTTAAATAAAAAAAAAAAAAAAAATCCAGTTTCTGTAATTTAACTCATCCATATCATCAGCACAAATAAATGTAACCTCTCCAGATTCCAAGCTCACCAAGACCTTGCCAGGAGCTGGCATTATACTCTGCGCCAAGTAACTTATAAACAATGAGTATTCAGCTCCACAAGGGTGTACGTTCTTGCAGAGTGTTTGTGTATGTGCCTAGCTGGCACCAGACGTGAGGAGTTTTAGATTCTGCTGTTACATTCTGGATTATTTCTATCGCAGTAGCTACCAAAGTTGCACTGTCACACAAAAGCATACAGCTGCTAAGAGGTTACTCGTGTGTGATCTTCAAAAAAGCAAATACAATAAGTCCAGGGATCGTTTCATATTTTAGCCAAAAGACTGTGAAAGTACTAACTAAACGTTATTGTATTCTTGCAGCCTCCATGTATCTACCGTGTTTTGCAACCCTACTGTGTACTCTTAGGAAATGTCTTTCCTGTTACTTGCACTTTGAAAAATTTCTGTGTAATGGCTTTCTAATAAGGGTTTTCTAAGAACTTCAGGCTTTGCTACATTTCAGTAAAAGTCATTTGTATACTGAAGTGATGGGAGTTCTCAGAGACCAACTACTTGGTTGGTGTAACTGAGTGTAATCTCAGTGACTTCAGCGGAGTTCGTCTTCTAGTTCCAAAAACTGAGAGGGTCTTTAGAAGAGCTGGGCCTCATTGCAGAAAGACAGTAGGCTGAAAGTGAAGCCCTCCCATTCCTTCCTGCCCAGTGTCTCCCAGGTTGACTGCCCCTGTGTTTGTGCTAGGAGAGCATATTGCAGGGTGTGGTACAGAGTAGGTCTGTTTCTGTCTTTCCAGGCTCTTACTGGTACAAATTACATGCAAATTTTGCCATTTAATAGATAAAGTAGCCTTGATATAACTTATTAATAACACAGTCTGTGACTAATAGCTTTCTCACTTCAAACAAAACTTTAAGATAGAGGTACTCAGAAACCCTTCTTTTTTTTTTTTTTTTTCTTTTTTACCAATATTGAATGAAGTGTCTAAAGAGTGCAGTGGGAAGGGGGAGACATTACAGAGCTATGTGAACTCTGTCAAGGTATAAACCTTTGAAAATTTCCTCATCTTCTGAAAGATGTGGCTTTTCTGGGGCTTTTAGGAGCTCTCTTCTCCCAGTCAGGGTACCGTCTGTGCAGTTCCTTTTTACTGTGTGGTGTCTTTAGTAAGTTCCTCGTGTTTAAAACTTCTTGCAAGAGGTAGGTGTTATTCTATACTCCGTTCCACTTGGTTGTGCATTGCAAGAACTTTGCTGCATACTATCTAGACCAGGAATCTTGCTTCTTAAAGACAGAACGCTCTGTTTCTCAGCAATAAAGGGGGAAAAGAAAGCCATTGCATCCTTCATGGTATCCATATAGTAGGAATTCATCCTGTCCCAGAACGAGTAGAAACATGCAAATGAGAAGTAAAGCAGAGATGCATGTTCTGGGATTTTAAGTTGATGTTTGTCCTTGTGTATCTGTTTGCATGATTATAATTTAGTAGGCAAAGGCATAAAGCTGTAGTTGAATTTTAGTTGTAGTTGTATTTTATATTGCACAATGAGATACTGTATTTTACTTCTGGTATAAGATACTTTATATCTTTCCAAAGTATCTTTGCCAGCTTTGGCTCCAAGCAATTACTTTTAATAACTGAGATGGACCAAAAGGATATTGTCTTCTTCAGTAGCTTAGCCATGAGGTATGATAAATCACTTTGTTCCTGTCCAAGAATGTATTTTGCACTTCATTGGCAACATGTTTGATCCTGGACCTTGTTACTCTGTTCTGCCTCTACTGCTGTTCACTGGGATGGAAAGAGGGGAGGTCACATGGATTTTGCCTTTTAATTTTCCAGTGAAATCACTTAGTTCTGTTGAGATACAAGCAAATGTTTGGTCTCATTTGGAAATTAACTCTGACTGACACATTGCTGGAAGAATAAAAAAGTATTGCTGTCTATATCTGACAATATGGATTTCTGGTGAAAAAATGTTTGAAGTCCTGGATAGTGCCCAAATGTAAAATCTTCTGCTGGCCAAAAACTGAAGTGTTGTTAAAATCGGCTTCATCTGATGTGTTGCAAGTAAAGTTTTCAGCTGTAGGCTGAAATGGCTAAAAATGTGATTTCATTCAGACAATGATTTGGTGAGATAGCAAGCCTTCCTGGTTACTGGTGAAATCACCTCCTTCGATTAGGGCTGCATTATCCTCCCCAGTCGGTGGTGTGTGGGGGTAAAGCCACTGACTGCGTCCAGTGATTTCACTTAGGGCGATGCTGGAGGCTCCTCTACCGTCAGGCAGTAGCCGCGGGAGGGACGTGCTGGGAGCACCTGCAGTTCACGGGGCTCCAGGGCGTTGTGACAAGGTTGAGCTTTCCCTAAGCACCTGACACATGGAGGCATTTTGGGCTCGGGAGGAAAATGTCAGTGGGCGGCACCCTCCGTCTGCTCCACGCGCGGGGCCTGGCTGCGCCGCGGCCCGCGCTGAGGCTGCCTCCGCTGCTCTGGCAGCGCCTGTGTCGCCCGCCGCTTCTCTTGCTGCCTGTGCTGCTGCTTTCCCCACTTTTTCTTTCGTTTATGTTATCCGTGGGCTGAAATTCCAGAACACTGTATTTGGGATCTTTGGGGCTTCGGATGCTCACTAGATTCTACCTGAATGGAAGACAGAGGTTTGTTTTTCAGCGTGTATCTGCTCTGCCACCAGCAGTGTGACCGTGGTCTTGGGGGCAGAGCAGATGCGTTATGCTTTCTGGCTTGGGGGACAACGGGAGTGCATTCGAGGACCAGACCCCAAAGCCAGGGGGTCTTAGTCTGCAGTTTGTCAAGCGCGGAACAAAACTCTTGAATCCAAGGCAGTGCTTGGAACCCAGGATCTGAACTTTTTAGTTCCTGTTTGTTGCTTCTTAATTTTCTAAAATGATTTGAGCAGAAGTTGCGGTATTTTTTTTCAGATTCTTTTTGAACTATATGCTTAGCCTATAGAGTGTGTCACTTTTCTAAATGGTAAGTCTTGCAATTTTTGGCTGGCTAAGTTACCCCTGCTCTGTGCAACAGGATGATGGGTTCGTCTTGGTGTGTTGATATGCACATATGGTGCATAGACAGTTGGTGAATTCTAAAGGAATGACCTTCAGGACTGACATTCTTCTATATTTTCATGTTTTTGTCATGCTGTGGTGGGTTTGTTCATTCCTCTTTCATCTCATCTGAGTGAAAAACTCTGCAGTCTTCCAGACAGCGTGCGTCTCTCTCTCTTTCTCTCACTCACTCAGTCAGACCATCTGTTCCTGAATTACAGATTGCTCTGCAGGAGTACCAGGTAGCAGACGTGACTTCACCCAATAACTACAGCAGAAAAGGCTTTCACACACTCTCCACAGTCTGTGAACATATGATCAGTCTAGGATAACATGTCATGCCAAACACACACCAGAGAAATTTCCATGCACTAACAGAACGAACCCTGAAATCAGGTACTTGGGAACCCCAAACATGCCCTTTCCTCTGCACATTTCAGGAGAGGCTTCTGTGTCTACAAGGAAGCTCTATTCCTGCTCTGCTGCCTTTTTCCCAGGGGAGGGAAGCATAAAATGCATCTCCCTGGTTTTGCTTCAAGGCAAGCTGATAGCATCACAGTTCAAGTTCAAGTGAGGACAGCATCTCTCTCCTCTCCCGGGAGTTCAATAAGAAAAGTTTATCAAGTGATCAGGGACACCCAAAAGAACAGGAGATTGAAACATTTTTTCCCTTCTTTTATCATCTTCACTGCATTCTACCTATTTTGTGAGTAGGATAGAGAGATAGATATCTTATATGCAAGCGTCTTTATATATATGCATATGTGCATATACACATACATGTGCACACAAATATATATATATATACATATATATATAAAAGCCCTCCTATACCCTTTGCAATTGTCATGCCAGTCCTCAATGGACCATAATCAGACTGAATATTACAACAGCTTTTTCTCTGACTGGAGGGAGCTCATGCTCCCTGGGATCCTTCACTCTCAAGCCTGCAAAAAGGTGCCTTGAGCCTGTACTGCTCCTTTTTTTTCTTTAATGTTTGGGAAGTTAGCTTGAGGAAGGGGGACCATATGTGGGTACCAAAGTCAGATAAGCTGCACAGCAATCGTTTGTTGAGCTACCCTGTGATTTGTGGGCCAAGGTTAGGCTTTATTTTTGCTGTGTGATACAAAGTGCAATGTATTCTGATGAACTGGTAATATATTTATTTTTTGATATGTGGTTGTGTGTTAAATATCTTGTATTAGTCTTGTGTGCCCCTGTGGCTTCAACGGAAATGAGAAGAAACCAAATCTTACACAAATCAGTGCTCAAGGGAAATGACTACAGTAGTAAGGTAGTGTTAAGGGAATGTACTACAAAATTTTTAATTTTCAGATGTCTTTTACAATATTACTTACTTACAACTACTTAGAGAACTGATGAGAAAAGGATTTGTTCATCTGATACATAGCTCTCCAGGAAAAAAAACACTGTCAGCAAACTAAGAACAGTACAAATATTTTTCATGAAGTTGGGAAACTGCAGTATACAGTGATTGCACTGGTCATTGCAGATAGGGTGCAGTTCTATATTCATTTATTATTAATCTGTCTCATGGTCTTGCCTGCATGTTAGTTCCAGAGAACCAGCATCTGTTATCCTGGCTGCAATATGATAAATCAAAATGACAGAAGAGCATTTTGAGAGCTCTGAGCCCTGGAAAAACACTGCTTCCTCTTAACCAGTGTGCAAAGCCAGGACAAACAGACGCTGCGTGTGTCTCGTTGGTGGGGTCCAGGACCGCAGACTGTAGGTGTGTGCGAGCGGAGGGCCGGAACTGCGGGAGGGATGGCATCGTGCAAAAGGCCTTGTCTGGGAATCGCCATCTAGTGCTGCGTGCTGTCCTTACGGGGAGCGCTGGTTTGGGGTGAGCATGCGGGTCTCATGCTGTTCACAAATGGGTGTATTCATTTAATATGATGATGATCATGGGCATGGTCATCTACGTTGCTCACGGGTCTCCACACACACACACACACGCACACACACATCTAATAAGGACATGGCTCACCTAAAGGCTTTGATTTTTGTTATTTCATGCCTTAGACAACTTTTCTCATCATGCACAAGTCAATGTATGTGTATGTGTATATACACTTGTGTGTATATGTATACACATACAGAAGTCAATGGCAGGCTCAAAGTTAAAATCTCATCTTTGTCCAGCATTTGAGAGACTTTCACTGCACTAGAATTCTTTTATGACCCTGTCCTATTTACTGAGCAGTTGTTTTCCATGTCTGTCAGTTCCTGCTGGAGGGTTATGAGAATGTAGGAGAGCAGTAGGAGAAGCAATAGGATAATTAAGTGCATAGGTTGACCTTACGTTTCTTCTGCTGCTACAGCAGACCAGTGAGTCAGTGCTGGGCAGGATCCATGAGAAATGAGAGAAGGGCTCTCCAGCAGCCCGGGCGCGAGGGCCTGACTCCCCAGCAGGCCCAGGGCAGGTGCGTCCTCTGTCTCGTGCCCTGCTTCCCGGTGACATGGCAAGCCCTGCTAGCGGGGATGCAAGCGCAGGCCGTGGTGCGCTGCTGCTGCGCCGGCCAGCAGGGCTCTGCCTCTCCAGGAGGGTAACTCTTGTGCAATCCCAGCAGCAGAGAGGTGCTGAGCACACAGACGTTCATGCTCAGATATCTGAGAGCAAAGTGTTGTTATGGGCAAGTGTGAATGAGGAGGTTTTGACCATAAACAACTCTGTCTTTTTCCAAGATTTCCAAAAGTCTCCCTTTTTCCAAAGCCGCTTTTCTCCTTTGCTCCAGAGAAAACAGGAAAAAGAATCACTTAAGGGCGGGGAGGTAATGTTTGTCAGAAAAAAATGTTCTGAAAATCAGAATGATCTAGGTGTGAATCTCCGCACATAAAGGTAGTCACATCTTCGGCGTTACGCAGAGTGTGTTCTCATGAATGTTGGCTTGGGCTTTTTGCATTTTGATATCTTAATTCTTACTTTGTGCAATTCCTTCTGCAATTTGGAACTAAATCTTCTTTGTAATGTTCCTTTTCATGCTTTTTTTGCTGCTTCATCCACATCTTTAATGTTACAATAGTGTGTGGGAGGATTAGTTACGCTTATTAAAAAAATAAAAAAAGACAGAGAATGAATTAATCTGAGAGCCAGACACCTTCATTAAGCAAAGTAGGGGGAATAATATATATAATTACAAGACATCTGCTTACTGTATGCTCTAATGTAATATATTAGCCATCTAATTACTTTAAAATATTATTGTCTTGAAATTGTTAACTACTGCTGTTAATTAAGGCTACTCTTAAAAGGAGTGCTATTATTTTCTGATAATAATCGAATTTTAGACAGAGTACTTAGCCCCATTGGCTTTTTGTTCTATTTCTGTTTATCCCTTTTCCTAATCCTATTTTCATAATTTAAAATTTCAGTTATGAAAATTCTGTGATTTCAGTTCCATTTTGTAATTGCTATTTTTTCACCCTAGAACAGAAGGGCAGAGAGAGACAAAATTAGGTTCTTTTAGAAAGTATTTACATTAAAGAAAAAAAGAGCAAAAGACTTTTCTTCTTCTTTGTGATAACTTGAGTGTTCATACACTTCCAGGAGAATTTGCAGTGGAAACAGAAACCTGTCTGTTCGCTGTTGTGAGGGGTGCTCGTTCCGTTGCACTTGTGCAATACACAAGTTGGGAGCTTGACTGATACCAGCACGGCCTCTGACTTGTGCCTAGAAGTCCTTTTCCCATTTAATGTGCGTGTTCTGAGAATAGTGAATTACAGATACTGCGTTCGTGTTCTGCGAGTGCTATTCTCTTGTTTCTCTTTTACTTAAAATTTTGTATCAATTTTCTTCCATGCTACTATCAATTAACATACAAATCATTGCATTTCTGGGGTGGCCAAAAGAATCTAGTTCTTCTCTTTGGCATATGCATTACGATAGAGAGGAGGATGTACTGAAATGTCCAGTTATGATCAAAAGCTGGTTTAGCTATAATGGACTGAAATTAGCCCTTTGCTGACTCTTCCAGTACAAAAAGTGAGGACCATCAAGTAAAGCTAGTGGGAGTCAAGAACCAAATGGTGGCTCTTCATGCAGCAGGTGGCAGGTCTCTGTACTTTGATCTGCAGGACAGCAGGATTACTGCAAGTTTGCAGGGATTCAAGAAGATATTGCACAGCTGTATGGATGAGAAATCCATTAAGGATTGTTAAGCCACAGAAACTAGTTTTGACTCAGAAAATCTCTTCAGCTAAACATACCTGGAGTCTGGGAGGACTTGTGGGAAGGGCAGGGCCTGTCAAGAAGAGCTTCCCCTCTTGCCTTTCTCTAGGCAGTTCCTTAGAGATGCTGTTGGAGACAGAGTGCTGGCCGCTGTGGATAGGGGTGTGAGCCGGTAGCACTGGGTTTATACTCTGACAGCGCCCTTATCTTGTGCCTTAAGAGTGTTAGGGGAGTTTGGGCTGCGGATTAATGGTTGTGGGAGTAAGAAGCTTTTCTTCCTTTCCTGTTCTTGCTGTGACTTCCTGTTCTTTCCTGTTCCTGTCCCGTGCTGTGACACATATCTTTTGGCTAACTAAGAGATGCTCACCTGGACCTTACGTGACCCTGCCTGCCCTGCCAAATACAGTGGTGTTGTAAGTTGTGCCCTAAGCATGAGACATCTCTGCAGTACAGGGGAAGCTGCCAGCAAACAACTGTAACAGCTGACAGACCAGCTGAGCCCCAGAATCTGCTGCTTATGTCTCAGATCAAATCAAGAAACCTTTTGTATTGCCCAGGAGGAAAAGACATCAAAATGGTGATCGTATTTCCTTCCCTGTGAATTTATTTGTAGCAGTGCCTAGATAGACAGAAGAAGAACAGAAATTTAACTTTTGCATAAATGATGTTACAAAATAAGTTACAAAAGGCTGTAGGAACTGGTGACCCTAATTTACAGCAATATATTGCTTCAACAAAATGAGAACTTACTTTACCAAACTTGTACTTTAAGGTGCAAATCTAAAGAAAGGTCAGCATGTGAACTGTATTAGCCTGGGAAATGGGCTGGCAGGGATGGGAGCAGTGTTGCTCTTTTGGCTGGGAGAAGAACAGTCTGGTCATGGTTTCCTTGCTTCTTCACTGCACCTGTATATAAGTTGTAAATGAAAACTCAGAGGTGTTGGCTCAGCTGCTGGAGTCCCAGAGCGCTTTCGCCCTGGTGCGTGGCTGCATGGTGCTTTATGGTTAAAGTCAGTCTCTTCTCTACCCTTCTTTAGTCCTTCCCAGTTGCTCCCAAGAGAAAATACAAGAGATACGTCCATTTGCTCCCAGGTTCTCAAGCCTGCCTCCAGACGGTGGAGGGTATGTTTATACTGCCCCACAGGGGCAGTAGCAGCCCCAGGGTTGCTGCTACTGTAGGGGATGTAGCAGCCCCACAGTTGGGCCTTCTGCTCCTCTGGTTCTCATGCAATATTTTGGTCAGTGGTTTTAGTCATGTCATTGCTGCAGTAAGAGAGGATTCTGTTATGAGTTGTAGTGTGTGATATGTAGACGTTGCCTTTCAGGTAAATCCACTTTATAATTTTCTATAATAAGAGCTTTCCGATAAACGTGCAAATATATTGGCTGTAACCATATGTATTAAATGGGCAGCTATATGTCAAAGTAGCAGCGTTCACAGTAACATAGTCAGCTTAATATTCTAAAAAAGGAGCGAGATTATCCACATCAGTAGACTGAAAATCCTAAGGTTTTCACTTTATTATATTAATTGTACTGTGTTAATTTCAAAACTGGTTTCAGTATTACCTAGCACAGACTTTTAAAAAGTTTCTGCCCTGTAGGACATTTTGAAATTTGTGATCAATTGGAAATTTGTTATCTTATTTGTGATCTTACTCTGATTTAGAATGAAAGGAAGTTTAAAATGCTACGATTTCCCCTGGAAAAGTGCAGGAATTTTCCCAGCAGTATTTGGGCCATTATAGGGTAGACTGATTTTTACATTTTATTGGCTTCTCTGTCCAATCCCATCCCTTGTATTTAGTATTTATGTTCTCACATTTTTAGTGCTTTAAAATACCAAATTCAGAAAATAATTTAATTTGTTATGTTTGAAATATAATGGTCTATGGCAAGACATAAGGAAAGATTTGTGGAAAGAGTTGATCCTTTTTATATGATAAGTTGAAAAACTCTTTAGAAGAAATGGACACTTGAATCATAAAAATCACAATCAATGACTAGAGTGAATTGATATGAATTTTTAAGTATGATGGCTTCCATCTTGAAGATGGAAATTAAAATATGTCGCTAAGTCACGCAGCTGAAGAAAACAGTTTCCTCTAAAGCAATTAAATTATACAAAACAAAGAAAAGCTGTATGAGTCATGACACTCCAGTTGGAAACTCTCTGTCTTGAGGGAAAGCATGTCTGCCTTGATACAAAATTCATTATTAGAGGGGGGGTTTTGTAAAAAGAGACAGAAGGAGCTTCTATTAGGTTTTGACCGTCATTGACGTGTTAGGAAAATTACAGACTATCGAGGTGTTTTATTAAAAAAAAAAATTATACCACTTGAATCATTATGATTTCTTGGCTAGCATAGGGTTGTTTATCTTTTAAGACCCAAAGAGATGACTATAATCATCTACTCTGACCCCATGAATAAAACAGGCCATAGCAATTCATGAAATTATTCAAGCCACAAGCTGGAGTGTATAGCTTCTGGAAAGGCGCCCAGTCTTGAAAGTAAAAAGCGTCTCAAAATACCAACAAAATAAAATGTCTGGACTATATTTGACACTTCCATTTGAAGTGTCAAGGAGAGACGAAAAGATCTTAAGGAGGCCCAATCCTTTGTTGTTTGGTATGAAGGGGTGACCTCAGCTGGCTTTAGTTGAGGCCAGTAAAGCATTACTATGAAAGTGCAGGGAATATGCTAACCACCTTTCTGAGCTTTTTTTTTTTTTTAAAAAAAAAATTCCCCTTGTGTGGTATTACCTGAAGTAGTCACCTTCCCCCCAATTTTTACCCCTTCTCTGGTATGTGCTCATCACACCTTTTGCTGAGATTTCCATAGATCTGGTCTCTTAAAGTGCTTCCACTGTTTGTTGTTTCCCTGCAGGAACTCACTGATAAACCCATTTGTATGGTTTGCAAAGCCCAGTAGGTGTGTGTGAACATGGAACTGCTCTGGCTTCCACGTGTAGCAGAGACATGGTAGGGGTGGCTAGACTGAGACTGGCGTAAGTCCTGCTCCCTCCTAAACCCTACACGTGTCCTTACTTCACTTAGGTGGGGTGTAGTGTTGAACAGTGCAGTGATGGAGAGGGATTTTTTGCTCCTTTCATTCAATTTTAACTTAGCAATTCAAATTCTCTGATGAGCTCTGCAGATAAACTGAGAACCAATCCTTTGGGGATATTACAAGTATCAGGTTGTCCCTGGTAGGTACATTGCAAGAAGCTGAAGTGTGCTGGGTCTGGTTCTCCTGTATGTTGAAGGAGCAATACATTCAGTCTTGTCTAGGTGGAAATAGAGTCCTTTGTGTTTCAGTCTTTATGCAACTCATCAACTCATTTTACTGATCTATCAGGAAAAAGGTGTTTTTTTTTTTTTTTTTTTTTTTTTTTTTAAGAATTTGGGAGTTGCCGTTCTTCAATTAAGAACCGAGAGATTCTCATCTACATGTTTCTTAGTCACTCTTGTTGTGCTTTGTATTTCCAAGGAAATAAAAAGAGGGAAGTAAAGCAAAAATTATACATATGTTATATGTCAATAAACATGCACACACACAAATATGAAAGTCCTTCAGCCCACCCAAAAGTAAGGAGAACCTTCCTGAAGGAGTGTTGTCTGTTGGCTAGTACAGTGTGCTGGGGAAATACTCTCCTAGACATGACCCTGTTACGCCAACTGTTATTATTCGTGTGAGTAATTATGGTCAAGGCAGGGGAGAGCAGTGTGTAGGAGTGGTCGTTTTCATGAGTCAGACTCGAGGAATTGAGTGCTGCGCTTCTGCAGCGGGCTTGTAGGTGCAGCTGGGAAATCTTGTTAAATCGTGCTGCCTGCATGGTCTGTCCAAATGTCATTGCATAGCTGAAGCTGATATTTCAGGCTGGTAATGTACATTGTCACCTCATCCTGTGGAAATTTCTGCTACGGTGAAAGGTTCAAAGGCCTGTCATGAGAGTGAGAAGGATGTCTGTATGGGCTACAGCCAAAGAGAGGATGTTCTACTTGTTTCCACAGGCATACCTTCTTCTGACACCTGAGCTTCAAAGTGAGCTATTTGTTACCTGAAACGGTATTCTACATGGCTTTCAATCCTGTAACCAAGCATATAATGACAAATGATCTTCTCAACAGCTACTGCGTTATTATGAATGTCTTTATCAGTGAACAAAGCAAATAGGTTTCAAGTTAGCATCAAAGACGCGTGATTTTGATGATATACCAAACAGGTTTCTCATGGTCTAGCTGGTTCAATGGATCACATTTTACCCATGGAAAGATTAATGCAGATATGATGTGACATCTCCTTTCTGACTCTTTGACCATTACTAAAGCACAGTACTCTTCAGTGTTATCCTGTACTCGTTTGTCAACCATGCCTAATTGATTAGGCTACTGTAACATCTTTATTCTGCACATGAAGTTCCCTCCTCAGCAATCTCTCCCCTTCCCCCCCCAAATTGTACATTCATCATTAATTACAAAATCAATGATAGAGATGGTCTGGACATACACAATTGATAGCTTTCCTCTTCAGATTAGCATAACCTACCAATTCATTATGTGAAGTGAATAATACAGTTGCTGCCACTGTGAAAAGGGGCAGGTCATTTGCTGTAAATTCCTTAACAAAATGTGGTGTCATGTGCCTTTTCATTCACCAAGTGTTTACTATGTGTTTGGAAGGATCCATCTTCCTTTCTGAAAAAGATTTGTCGCCTATCTGTTGGCAAAGAAATGATCATAAATTTAGAAAACTAAGCACTTAAATGTTGAAAGACTGAGAGTTTCCTGCCGAAAGCTGCAGTGATTAAACTGTGAGCTGCATAGTGCTGAGATTGCAACTATGAATAAAATATTAAAAAAAAAGATCAAAAAATGCGGTCCTTTCAAAACCAAGCATGTTGCTTTCATGAGAAAGGTCATTGAAATTTTGGCAAAATAGTGCAAACTTTACACTGTTTTAGCTTATTAAAATAGTAAGGTCCCCCAGGTATTTCTTATACTCTGCATTCTAGGCTTAGAGTCTTCTGTTTTTCTTTGACAAAGAAACAAACTTCCAACATTTTTTTTTTTTTTTTGCAAAGATCTTCTGTGAGTTTCCAGTAGCTACTTCATTGCACCTTTACAAGTCAGATCAATCATGATGCAGAGGCAACATCTCCTGTACGTGTCAGAAATGTGGTTGACTTTGAGTAAGTGTTCCATCCACAGATGAACAGAAGAACAGACCTTTTATTTTCCACCAACAACAAAATTCAGATATCACTGTCCACTTTGTATATTATTATAGGAGTTTTACTGAAATTAAAGGGGCACTTGGGGCAGTAAGGAGGTGAGCAACAACACGAAGTTTTAGATTCTTCCTGACAGTGCCAAGGCACTGAAATCTTTATGTTGAATAAAACTTACAGTTATAAACTGTAGTATACACACATGCAACAGAAATCCTTATAAGATATAGACAATGACTTGGCTATTTGAATAAAGGGGAATTCATACTTAGATTTCCCATAAATATTAATGGAAATTATATTGGAGTTTTAGGAAGAGTAAAAAATTATTGCCAATTAATCCACTCTAAGAGGGCCAGTCACCTCACTATTGGGACCAGGCTTTAAGTGTTTCTTATTGACTTCAGTACCCTTTATTTCAGGGACTGTAAAAACATGCCTCCTAATGCTTAAATTAGGGTTACAAAATTGATGGTAAAAATTGATCTGAAGCTACAGTAGCATTATTTGAAATTTGTCATTTCTAAGTAAGAAATTGGGGAAAGTATCTGAAGCAGGTCCAGTGCTAGTATTTACAACAAAAGTCAAGACAGGCTGTTAATAAGAATAATGATACTTAATGTCTTGTCTGCCAGTAGATGTTTCTCCTCTTCAGAAAGCTTTCCAAAAGGATTCATTGGTAAAGATCATATTGCAAAATCAAAGTCCAGCCTGCTGAATCCATGGCATCTTTCAACACAGAAAAGATGTACAAAATGCATCTAAGCACTGCTTCGATACTGGTAGTATCCCTTCCCTGTAAAATTCATTTTTCTATTATTTGTTTCGATATTGTTTTTCATGTTGCAAATGACGGGGTTTTTCCCTTGTTTGTAGACTACTCAATCATCTGGCAGGATTTCTTGGCTATTATTTTCCTGTACTCGTAGTTTCATCATATTGCTACTATCCTCACTAGAACCCATATTTGCACCCTGAATAATTTTTTTGCAGTCTGACAATATGGGCTTCAAACCTCCACAGCCATCTATCCTATCTTTCCCATCTTGGCCAAGCTATATATACAACTCTCTCATTGCCACGGAGCATGAAAAAAAAAAAAAAACAGATGAACCAGATCTGATTATTTGTGCACAAATAAGGTTTTCTTAGCTAAACAGAGAGTCTTTTCATGTAAGAAAACTTGCAGATTATTGGCCCTGTTACTGAAGTTTATGAAGTTTTCTAAAAGCACATTATTGACTTATTTGGCTGTGATTCAGTGTTGTTACATTTTATCATGTAAATATGTACTTAGAAGTTTTATAAAATGCAGATTATTGACCCAGTCCTATAAATATTTACTCACAGTTTTAAAACTCCAATGATTTGACCTGCTTGCATAACCATTCATTCTTGAAAAAGAAAAAAGAAAAAAACCTCAGTAAATATGTATTTGGAAGTTTTAAAGCAAGCTTGTAATTATACTGATAAGCTGTTAACAGTACTTTTGGAGTCATTTTAAACACCATACCCTGTACAAATCTATTTACAGCCTAATGGCTTGCAAAATTTCATTTTTAAAATACAAACTTTTTTTTTTTTTGAATTACAGGAAGAAAAAAATTGTACATTTTCCACTCCTATAACTTGTTTGCCAGGTTTTCAGCCCAGAGCAAAAATGTTATGGCTGAGTTACAAACCTCTGAAAATAGGGGTTTATAGTGGAAACAGTGACACCACTTTAACTATAGTGGCACTAGCAATGCAGTATAATATGCACTGGAAATAGAAAACAAGATTAGGGATGACATTTAGGAAATGAGGCCTTCTTCAGGCTGTGGGAGAAATAAAGTATTCTCTTTTTTTTCCACAGCCTGAAAAAGGTCTCTTGGTCTAAGTGTCACCTCTAAACTTATTTTCTATTCCTACCATGTATTTAATTAACCCATTTGTAATTATTATTGACAGCAATTTGTTGTAGTTTTAAGTACCAACTTAAATCCAAGTTGTGGTTTCCAGAGATAGTGTATGTCAAGGTGGTGGAGAAAGGGCCAAGGAGACCCAATACTTGGTGATACTTCTCCATCAGAGAATTGTAGTCTGGTAGCTGCTCGATCCCGTTGCTGTGCAGCTCTAGCTCAGGAATGAGGCAGGAGGGTGTCGCAGACCTGTGCTGGGACAGGAGCTGCAGGGCTCCGCGTGTACACAGGCTGCTTTCTAACAGCCTAGTGAAGGCTGACGGGTAATGCCCTTACCTGGAGCCTCTGGAAGCAGGAAGCAGGTGCTCCGTTACTGAGGCGCCCTGACTGCCAGCAGCACTTCTGGAGCAGGACACATCTTGCCCCACAGCCCAGCCTCTGGGAGCCAAAAGGGGAGTTGGAGTTTCTTCTCTTGGGCACCAGACTAAGGCAAAATTCCTTCTCAGGAATGGCAAAATCTTGTATGCTCTCATAAGGCATAGGTGAACCACCTTGAAAGTGCTGTGGCAGTAAGCCATAGTAGTAGCCTTTGCTTGTTTGTCCTTGAAATATTTTGTGAGATTATTCTGAGCATAAGTGATAGTATTACTCCTCTAAACTGTAAGAGACAGCAGGAGGTGAAACGTGCTGAGAATGTGCAAGGAAAGAAATGACATGGCAAAATTTGACTAAGTGCAGTATTTACTCTTGATTTTCCAGTGAATGTGAATCTGAGATTCATTGGTGAGGAACCAAGCAAAGCAAACCAACCTGCTGGCAAAGTTTGCTAAAGCGTAGATAGACCAAAGCTGGCAGCCTCGCACAGCACTGTGTACACCACATCCAGTTCTAGCAAAACTTCATGGATTCCTGCTGCGTTTCTCTCTTTGAAAGTCATTGCTGCTATTTCCTGATGATTGATTTCTTTCTTGAGTACCATGAGGATGTGACAGAGAAAGCTCAGTCTCAGCCTGCATGCGCAGCATTTGAGTTATCTCATTCCAGCAGCGGACCCTGTGCGTGTTGTTCATAGGAGGGAGTGGGATGAGTGCTGCAACACCTGAGATGTAAAGATTTACAGCAACAGTTTGCTGTGATGACCTTATATTTATGTTAATCAGAATTCAGTTGGAATCCTTGAAATGTCATGTTGATGTTGTAGTTCGAGTAACCACAATCCAGAAAATACTCACCATACTTCTCTGATTCCTCTTATAACTTGACAGGCATGTTAGCAGTACTCATGAACTGAATGGACTTGCACTGCAAGATGGAATTCTTCATGTAGAGTCACTCCTGATTCTGCATCTGTGGTGAACTTTTCCCTTGAAGTCACTTTTGGGCAGCAGTGCTACCTGGAAGCAGCTGGTATCCTTCTGCAAGAGATCAGGATTCATGCCTGCATGATACTGAAGGTGAGTACTCACCGTTTAACTTCGTAGATAACTGTCCTAGTGTTTTCTTGTGGTCCCTTTGGATCAGTCCCTAAAACTGACACTCAACTAATGAATTTCTGTGTGCCATAGCTCAGGCTAAAGCCCCAGAGTTGTTGGAGCAGGATCCTTTCACTTTCTGTACTCAATTCTCCACTTCACTTTGGAGCAGATACTTAGACATCAGTTACACAGGTCCGAGCGAGTGCCCTAGCCACTACCAAATTTCTTGCCAGTGTTCATCTGGTTCAGTGACTCCTCAACTATTCAGACCAAGTTAAAATGCTCTCTCAGTCCAGGATAGCTAGCACTGAGCTGCTTAGGGCACTCTGCTGGGAGGGAAGTTCTTGCTCTGACTGAGAAAGGAGACTCTGGTGATTCCCAAACCCAGCTCATCAGACACGTATTGCCATGAGAAAGTTCATAACCAAGAAACTTCTTAGGAAAGAACTACTGAGGTACCTCAGCCCAGCTCCATTGATTGCCATCATTTTCTTAGCTGTTCCCTTTGGCATCCTTTATTAGAAATCTAATTCTCTGTACAAGGTCTTTGAGAAATCTGTCTTTAGTAAGTATCTCTTACAAACCAGTGACTATGATGCTGACCCCAAATATATTTTAGGCTGTTGGCAAGCTTTCTTATCTTCCCTCTCTGCTGCTCAATGTGAAATGAAGTGTTTTCTCTTTGAAGAAAACAACTCTCTAATTTGCAAGCTGAAAAATGAAAAAAATAAAAACAAAACAAAGTTGACACATTAGATCTGACAAAAATCTCTAACCAACTACATCACGATTTTTTGCAATACTTTGGTCAGAAATAGGTCGCAACATTGCACCATAAATTCTTAGAGTGAGACTGATTTACCACTATTATGTGAATAGAATATTGCCTTAATGAGATACAAAAGTGTGACTCTTTGGAAGGAACCAGGCAATGCTAAATCCTTCAGTCTAGTCTTAGACAAATTGCCCTTTGAACATTTGTTAGGGAAAATCTGTAAAAATTAATTTATTCATCACATACAATAATTATATTATAGTGCAGCTCTTGGCACTGCTTTTAAATATTTGCAGACAGCTCAACATTTTGTGTCCCAATAAAGATGTACTTTTGCTGTAGCAAGTAACAGTTTAGTGAGGTCTGTGGTAATAACTGCTACATAGCAAGGGTGCTTCTCAGTATGTTTTTTTAACATAGAAGTAAACATGTAAAACTACCACCTTGGTTAGGGTCATACTCAGGGTGTTGGCTGAATAGCTTAGCGCTCAGCTTTGACAAGCAGGCAAGCATTGTGGCAGTCTCCGTGCTAACATGTCTGCAGGAATTCGCAGAAGGGATCCAGGGCACTGATGAGAGTAGCAGGATAAGTCCAAGTGTGAAAGCAACTGCAGTCAAATGTCACACTCAAGCAGTCAGTGACTTGGCATGCTGTTTGGACATAGGCTGGGTTACCTGTCAGTATGGCATTTTCTTTCTCTTCCTAGAGAATAATGTTATCTGAGGATAAAACCAAAGGAGCGCAGGTGGTTGTTACACAGACCCAGTGCTCTAAACCCTTGTCACACCAAATAATTCCATTGACGTAAGTGGGACTGCACCTATGAATTAGATCTCTGTTATGTTCTCTAATTCTTTTATTACAGCAGAGATCAATTAAATGATTATTTGTGGGATCTGCATCTAAAAAACAAACACTGTCCACATGTTATTTCTGTTCTGAAGCTTACCTGTACTCACGGCCTGAGACGGATCTATTTATCTATCTAGAGCTGAGGGGAAGCATTTGGCCTGGCGCTTGGCAGATCTGGCATGTAGAAGTGGGAGAGCTCGGAGGCAGGATGCTTGCTTCCCTTCTCCTTGCTATGCCTCGTGTCATGGCAGAGCCCTAGAGACAGTGTGACTCACAGATGCCCGTTCTGCCTGCCTTATGGCAAGCAACAACTTCTTTGATGTTGGTGCTGGCCTGATTCTTTTCCTTTGGTTCAAGTTCTTCCTCCTGTGAAGTTGTCATTACCTGTATATCTCTGCACATAGAAAGAATTCATGGTATCCATTCTCTTTAGCATGTTTCCACAAGAACCATTCCCCCAACCTATTTATTCTACCATATATAATATATTTCGCTCCAGACTCCATCATTTCTCTGTATCTCTAGTCCCTCCTTCCTTTCTCCTCTTTGTTCCCCCTGTTCTGGTGGCCGCTTGATCCCACCCATCCCGGAGGCTCCTCTCCTCCTCTATGACTGCTCTGTGCTCCCCCTAATCCTGGGGAGGGTGGGAATGCAGCGAAAACGAGGCTGCTAAATGAACTCTTTTTCTCTCTCCCTCATATCTCTGTTTCTTCCCAGCTCATTTTAGCAGCAGGCATATGGCGTTAATCTAAACTGTCCAATGCAGTGGGAGGCAGGTAGCACCCAGAGGATTATTATAATATTCTACCTGGCAGATACCACCATATTTATTGATATGAAATCTCCCACCCTTCATAATAGCCACCAGAACATCCCGCTATGAAGTTCTCTTGAATTAGACATGGCTCTGTTAAAATGTTTTGTTAAACGTCATTACATTTTACTGTGGCCAGAGTCTGCATTCTTTATTCAGGAAAATCTATCACTAAGATCAATGGAACTTTAAAGTAATGAATGACTTGTTTATTATATTTGGCTAATTGAACACATATTACATTTTTATGATTAACTTCTGTGGGTTTTCTACATATATAACTATGCCTATGTACTTGATTTTGATCTCCCAAAATCTCTATTTTATATAAAATAATCCTTGAGAGAATACTTAGAATCAATTAATACTGACACGTCAAAATACTAAAAGGCAATGCCAAAGTAAATAAAAGTATTACTTGAATTAATTTCCAGATAATCCTGAAATCTGTAAGAATGTCAAACCAAAATCTGGAAAGCATTTATAAGAAATGTCAGAAGATATTTGAAAAAAAAAATCATCAAACTTTCCTTATTTGTTTTTTAAAAGTAATCTTTTGAATTGGATTTCCTACAGTTTTAATCAAAAGACCAGAGCCAATATAAATATGAAGAACTGGAGTCAAAGATGATTTTAAAACCATCCCGTGGAAGGGTAAAAAGCTTTCTGTTTGGTTTTGTTTTCACAGAGAAAACTGCATTCAATCCACTCAAGCACTGCATTTTCAAAAGCCTTGTGGTTCTGGCTTAACTCCACAAAAGAAAAAAACTTCAAAGTTGAAGATCAAGCCTCCAATATTTGGTCACAATATGACATAGTTGGGTAAAATTAAGGATGGCAACCCGTCGTGATAGGCAGTGGGAAGGGGAGTGATCCCTGACCCTGGATTTCCTTTCTGTTCTTAATTGAATCGTAATATTAAGTCAAAACATAAATGAATTTCTTTTGTTATTACCATAGTACCTATTTCGCTTTTTAATTTGGAAACAGTTGGATAAAAACCTTTTATAGTATCTGCGCATGTGTAATGGAAATAAAAATATTTGCCAATCACTTTATCCTTCCGAGACCACTGCCACAGCGGATTGCTCGTTCCTTGTGCCTTGCTCTGTGCTGCCTTGTGTCCACAGGGCCCTCGACGCCCCCTTTTCGCCGCCACCGCTGCTGCGCGGGAGCACAGGCAGCCAGGCAGCCCGGTGCTCTGCAGCGCGACGGGCGCTGCTGTGCCTGAGCGTGCGAGGAAAGGAAGGGCTGCGCAAGCGACACCTTTAATACATCCTGGGGAAGGGCTTTTAATTACCTGGAGAAGGTGGGCAAGCCTCTGGGCTCAAGGTCAGTGACATCTCGTGTAGTTTATTGCAGCAAGGCGAGTCCATGAATACACAGAAGAGAGTTTGGGGAAAAAGGTGGAAAAAAAAGGGTGAAAAAAACACATATTGCTACATCTTCCTGAGCCACCTGCTGTAGGTGACCCTGCGTGTGCAGGGGGGTTGGACTAGATGATCTCTAGAGGTCCCTTCCAACCTTAAGCATTCTATGATTCTATGATTCTATGATCTTATAGATTAAAGTTTTTCCATTGCCATCTGTTCTTTAAAGGGAAAATTGGATTTTGTGCGAATATTCTTTTCCACAAAAAAAGTATCTGCTTGCTCTAGAAAATTAGGGCTTTTCATCATAAAGCCAAACACCTACGAGCCAAATATTTCTGTCAGAAATCCTGATTTGGAGGGCGGCTGCTGCACCTCTGCAGAGGGGGCCCCCAAAATTCGCCCTTTGCGTGGCTGCAGAAGGTTTCTGTCTAGAGGCTTTCAGATGGAACCTTTGTTTTTGCCTTGTTAATAATGGCAAAACAGCATTCAAAGAAAAAAAAAACTCACCTTTTTCAATTAAACAATCAAACTGATAGTGTATGGAAGCAAGTGGGTCTGACTCTGCTCCACCAAAGTCAGAGAGGCACGTTTGGTGTAAGGTTACCCAGAACTAGAGTTTGTTAGTGCATGAATTTTTGATCAATGCTTTTATCGAATTATATATATATTTATTTATATTGACGTTTTGGCCAAATCTAGACTAAGGCTTTTTTTTAATTCTTGGCAAAGCGATAATATGGAAAACTTTAATTTTTGTTCAACCCAAAATATTTACTTCAGGCTTCAAATGAGTGACTTCATTGTTGGTCTTGTGCTATTTCATACCTTTTAAAGCTTTTTTTCTTTCTAGAATCGGGCCAATTTTAAAAGGAACAGTTAAAAAGCTTTGTTTTGAAGTGGAAATGTTTTGGCAGTTCCAGAATGAAACACTCCATTTTGAAACTAGGAAAATGAAGTGTTTTGACATTTTAATTTTTTTCCTCTGCATTGTTTCATCTGTGACTATTTGCTCCATTCCATTCAAATTCGGGAAGCGTCTCACTCACTCTGAAATTCACTTGTACGGCATATTTATTATTTGTCAGAAAGTAGTGATTCACTTAGCTCTGCATCAGTTCAATCTTAAGTATTGGGAGAAAATGCTTAATAGGGAATTGATCGTATACAGCTACATGTCTCACTCACCTTTTAATTCAACAGCATCTGGGGCAGGAGCTGCTGCAGGAAGGAGGCGGCTTCGCTGCTCCAGGAGGAGGGCGAGCAGGAAGCCCCCAGCACCTTCGGCCACCTCTACTTCCTCCTTACCCTCAGACCGGCCGGCCTCGCTCCTCCTCACGCTTCAGTTTAAGTTCATACCTCACATCAGGCTTTGCTAAGCTCCGTCCAAATCACTGCTCCTGCCCTTGGCGTTTCCTCTTTGAGGCAAAACCTCCAGCCAGCCCTGCCCTGCAGCTGGTGAGAATCCCCTTTGCCAGCGGCGCCTGGGCTTGTCCTCCTTCCCGATGAGGTGTTACTGACCGGGCTAACTCTCTCGTGTAAGAAGCCTCACTGAAAAGATGTTTTATCAGCATGTGTAGAATGGGAATATATCAAAAAGGTGCAAAGTGAGGGCAATTCTAAAGCCCTTAAGGGATTAGCTGTTGAGGAAGGCTGGGTGCAGAGTGCTTCACATGTGTGAGACCAGACTCCCCTAGCGAAATCCCACAGCCGTGCGGGCTGTGCTGTTTCCAGCCTTAATCATTAAGCTGAGCCAATACAGTCGTTTTCCCCAGTTGCACATTTGACTTCAAAAAAAATAGTTTTTCATGACTGCTGTCTATGAACATCCAAAGAGTCTAGGTGGCTTTGCAGGAATGGTTGTAAATTACAATTTTGTAATCTGAGATTTTTATGCTGCAAAAAGGTAGTTTTGAGTTTTCAGTCATGGGAATTTTTCTGGTGCTACTTACATAAAGTAACCAAAAAGAGGACCTCAGGGGCAGCAAAAAGGTGCCAAGCGATACCAGTGAGACCCAAACAATAATAAATTTTCCTTGACAGGGCAAGGTCTCTGGGTACCTCATCCTCATCTCTGAAAAGTTACAAACTTCTTTTAGGAGGTACGAAATGCAAATTCAAGTCTCTTCAGGCTGGAAGAAAACTTGAGGAGTACTCTGTCTATACAGCTATTACATAAAGCTTTAAAGGAAGAATCTTTGCTGTTAAATATTAGCATATACGGTTGTTCCATTTCTTGTGATTTACTGCCTTCCTTCTTCCTTTTTTTTTTCCATTAATAAAGGCTGGGTTTAGCATTCTCAACAGGTTTAAATATTTCTGAAAGTCGTTCACCTGCATTAGACTTAAACAGCTGGCATACCAACATTTTTGCCTTTTCAAACTTTTCGGCTTCACCAGGGCTATTCACAGCTTGCACTTTACTAAGGTCATCGGTATCGCTATTACACATTTCCTGTGTTACATGAGAATCAGGTTCCAGTAGTTAACAAGTCAAAAAATATTCCCAGCGGTGCGAGAAGAACTAGGTGGATGAGTGGTTTCCACATGTCTGTTTTATTTCTGGAATTACTGCCTTCATCCATGTGAGAAGTAATTGTGATCAAAAATAGGTTTGGAGTGCAGTACCCCACAGCACATAGAAATGCTTTAACAGCCTGCACTTTGAATTTCCCGTCCACCCAGGCCAAAATATGATCGGAACTTCAACTGCTGGCCTGTGCTCAATGCCTGGGCGCTGAATAGTTTCGCAGCCAAAAGTTGCACTACTATAATTGGGAGTAGCTCCAATAAAATCATTCTCCACATTTATTCTCTTGCAATTCAAAGTCTGATTTGGCCCACTATGTGAATTAATTCCTTCTAAAAGTCATGGAGGAGATTCTGCTCTGATTTACACTACAGTAAATAGAAATTAACTTTATTGCATTTAATTTGACTCAATACTCTAGTGTCTCACCCTCGTATAACTTTTCTGACCTCAGTGGAATTGATCCTAATTTATGCCACTGTAACTGAGATTGTAGTATGCATTGCTTAAATTCTCTTGGGTGCGTCCCTTTCCCGGATGGAAACTATTTGCGCACTATAACAACCTCTTTCCTCATATCGCGGCTTGCCATATCTGAAATTTTTGATGGGGCGGGAGTGCAGGGAGGAGGATATAAAGCCAACTTTGTGCTTGGTGCTACCTTGTATACGCTGATTCCTGCTCACTTCTCAGTGCCTAATTATGAGACTAGAGAACTCTAATCCTGTTGTCTCGATACAGTAAATGTACCTGCTCTGTGGTCATCTCTCAAAGAGGCAGCGGGAAGCTTAAGAAACTTCAATATGATCACGTGTAAAGACTCAGCTCAGTCTTTTCTTCATATACAGACTTTTCTGCTAATTGATTTTACTTGTCTCTGTGGCTTCTGTTTCTCCCAGCTTTACATATTAGGTTTCTGAAGCCTGTGATGAATGGGATGCTGTGCAGCTGAAAGAGCACAAGTCTCAAATGGCTCCCTCAGCGTCTGCAGAGTGAACTGGTGTGGGTTGCGGCTCTCTGACAAGAGGAAAGGTTGCTTTTCCCTCAGAGGAACAGTGTAAGTCCTAACGGCAACATAACAAAGGTTTTACCCTGCAAGATACAATATATGTCTCTCTGTCTCTCTCCCTCTCTCTCTCTATATATATATATTTTATGTGTTTATTTATGAGTAAAGAGTGGCTCTGTCCTCCTTAGCTCATACTCCAAATACTCAGTTTGCCAGCCTGACTTTTCCCCCTGTTGGCAATGAAATTTGTCCATGAGCTCCAGCATGCCATAAGAGCTCGAGCTGTGACCACGTTAAGCAAGGGTGGCAGGACAAGGTTATAGCATGTAACACTATGCTGTGGTGGCCTCTTACAGAACTGGAGGCTCTAAGATGTGAGGCTGGGTCGGATAACTGCATTGCAAGTAAAGTACAAAGCTAAACTCAAAGCTGTCCTTGCTGTTTGCTCCTTCAGGAGGCGTTTGGAGAGGATTTCTTATTTTGAAAAGCATGTTTTGAAAATTTTAGCTGAAGGGCTTCTAGTCAGAATCAAACTGGACTTTTTTTAGATTTACCTACAAGTACAGCCATGGTGTTTTCCAACCTACTCCACAAACAGTGGCTTGAGAAGCTTTTCTAGAGCAACCACTCCTTTCAAAGTGACCGCTGTGGACAGGCTGGCAGAGGCAAAGGGCTCCAGCTGGAGTGCAGTGTAATCCAAACAGCAGTGGCCCTAGGCTGGTGGATCTTTCTTGTGATCATCTGTGGAGCTGTTCTAGGAAGTTAGGTACTCCCTTAAGGAGAAGAAAACCTGAAACCCAGGTAAACTCTTTCCTCTGCCTGTGAGCTTTCTTCCCAAATTCTGTACTTGCTGTCTTAATTAAATTACTGACTTAGATATGGATAGAAAGAAAAAAAAATGAGGCTTTCTTATTTATTTGTGTGTTCTTGTTTTGTTTTTATCATTTTTAATCTCACTAATTAGACCTACTGGCCCAAGAAGTAGAGCTAATTTAATGTAGCTCTACAGGGAATTTGGCTCAGTGCTGTAAGGCAGAGTGGGGAAGAGGTTGATCTTAAAATAAATACAAGACACACTACATAAGGCGTTCTCTGGGATCACATTGAAGCATGATGCTTTGTGTAGTGGTATGTTTGGCTGGCACACTGCCCCTTTCCCCAGTTTAAACTAGAAAGGAAAGGAAAATTCCAACACAGCAGGAACCTAGGACTACAAAAAACGCTGCCA
Organism: Nothocercus julius; assembly: GCA_013398735.1. Taxonomy (NCBI): domain Eukaryota; kingdom Metazoa; phylum Chordata; class Aves; order Tinamiformes; family Tinamidae; genus Nothocercus; species Nothocercus julius. The sequence continues at coordinate 2,921,953 of VZSV01000033.1, forward strand.
TTTCCCATCCTTTTACAGTGGCAAATAGGTGCTAGTTAAGTTCCTTCACCTAAAGCAGCTTTGCCACAGTCTAAGATGACACATCTTTATGCGGCATCACTTGTGTTTTATCTCACTGTAAGGAGAGGACAATCTAGGTTTCTCACACTGCAGTCAGTTGGGCAATATTTCAATTTTTGCTGAAGTAATCATTAAAGCCAATAGAAAGATATTGATGACTGTTGATGACTATTGATGACTGCTGGTATTTGTAAGCTTTGGCTTAGCCATTGATGGGTAAGCTCTAAATATAATTAGTATTTAGGTATTTAAAAGGTTAGTGCTACAACCTTGATTTAATAGCGTAATCCAGAACCCTACACTGGACCTATGTAATCTATACGGTGGGCACAGGGAGAAGCAGATGCCTTAGCGTCAGGTCAGCGACAACATCACACAGACCCGGGCTGTGCTCTGGTCCAGCATGTTCCCGGGAGCCGAGCACGTCCCCGCAGGACAGCGAGCTGCGTCGCCGGCCTTCGGAGGGTGCAGCACTGACTGCCGCTTCCTGCAAGCGGGACTGTGAGGAAGGTGGGTGCTCGGCCCTGTACCGCATAGTTAAACTGAAGCCTTACAAGTGCCTAGTTCCTTGTCGTAAGGCTCATCTGTGATTATTTGAATGGCTGTGGTAGGGCCTTTGTCACTAGCGATGCCAATGCCTGCCTTCAAAATTTAATTAAAACCAAAAGGGAATGTACTGATGCTAACACAATCCAGGTATTCAGCTGACATAAATTGGTACAGATTCTTAGTGCCCATAAACAATCCTGATTTACATTACCTGAGCATAGAGAACGTACCAGGTTTACAAATACCCTGGCAGCCAAGCCTCCTGGTCTGCACACTGCACGCGCTGAAGCTTGGAACTACCCCATCTGCCTTGGCTGCACATCCGTAAGTGTAACCCAGCGTCTCTGCGGTGACGGATATAAAACCCTGGTTTATGAATGATTCATGCTTGCATAATTAATACCAATTGTTTGACAAGAAACAATCGCTACATGAAGGATTAAAATCATGTTACATCCAAATACTGCTACATTTCTAGGTTTGTAAAACCTAGTGTTTAAAACTTAATTAACAGATTTTAAGTTAAGATTTCAGTTATATTAATATATATCAATAGTACACTATATTAGAATGTCTTCACCTTTGATGCACTGATTTGAAGCATCAGAAAATTATCATATATTAAGTGATCCAAAATAAGAATGTAATTCAGATTTGCAGGTTATATAATTTATTTTACAGGTCATATAATTTATTTTACAGGTATACCAATTGAAATTTAACTGACAAAGTCTCAGAAATAATAGTAGTTAGTAGAGTTTTTTGCAGCAAAAAGATTTTAACAACCAAATTAGGATAGCATCTTAGCTTTTTAATTCCTTGCTGAGTTCTGCTCCGACATTTTCAGATTTGCTGATCTTTTTTTTTTTTTATTTTTTGGTTGGAGTTAACTGTGGGGAAAGAGAATACATTTCTTTCATAGATTAAAATCTTTAGTTTTTAGGTCATATTATTGTATTTCACATTATTCTCATTTTCTCCAGTCTGGCCTTCAGACGTGCTGCCGTGGGTTTTTATCTGCACTTTGGTCATATGTTCATTTCATTCATTGTACTGCAGAAATAGCATAAATATATTCATGGAATTGCAAGATTTAACAGTTAATGAGATCGATTACTATGATCTCATTTGTGAGACCATAACTTTGTTGCAGGCTCAGTTGGAGCCTTGCGTTCTAGAATGGATCGAGAATGTAATAAATAGTTAATTTATTACACCGTGCTTTACTAAAATCAGGCAACTCCCTTTTATATTATTATTATTAAACATTTATATTGCTGTAGTATCAAGAAGTAGAGTTCCATTGCTTTAAGCATTATACTGTCTTATCTAGGCACATTGATATATCTGCTGCCTTGGCAGGGTGATGAGAAAAGGCAAATTGGATAGGGAATTATTCACAATGGGGATTAAAGGGCTTAAAATCTGGTCCCAGTCTGAAAGGTGGCAGGGTGGATCGTTCCATGTCATTAAAACAGGCTGATAGAAAATTGCATTGATTATTCTAACTACCACATTTAAAAAGTAGTCTCTCCTGCTACTAGACCCAAAGTCCTTCAATAGAATTACTATTCTGAGCATTGTTACTATATTTGCTATTTGTACTGGCTTTGTTAATAATGCATAACGTAAGAACCACCACCCTGCAACTGCAGTATGACACACACCGTTTGCTTTCACTCGTCTCCAGGTCGCTTCAGAAGCTCCCACCTCACTGTAGTGAGTCGTCGGAAAAAAGAACAGCAAAGTAGAATTCCTTTTTTTGTGGAAGGAGCTTCTGTGCTTTGAATAGAAGCAGCTTTCTTTCAAATTGTCTTATCAGAATAGAGCTTATTACTTTCCTTGTACTGACAATATTTTAGCGAATGAGAGTGATGTAGTTTTGCAATGGAAGCACGAAGCATAGAGAACACTGTGGAATGCAGGCGCTAGAAGGAGACACCTCTAGGTGCTTGCATTTTTTTATTACTTACAATATTCTTGTTAATTTTAATGCTGAAGCAGTGCCTTATTTAGAGAAGTGATTGTTTCCTACTGCCTCATACAAATCACCCAGTAATAGCCTGAGACTAACAACACTTGTGCTTATCAGGTGAAGTTTGGACAAGGCAGACTGTGGTGTCAGAGAGGCTAGAAGCTTTTTTAGGAGCTAAGTAGTAGTTGGAAAAAAATCAGCCTGCAAAACCAATTGCCTGGTAGGTACACTAAGAGGTAATGGGCAAGAAAGATTCAGCAATATCTTGTCAGTTTCCTGATTATTAAAATTCCAGTGAAAGAGGTGTCTTTCAACTGCACTTAGAGACAGATTATAAAACAAGTATTAGATTTTGTCAAGTTTCAAAGTTCAGCTGTTCCTGAATGATCTATGTTTAAAAAGTGTGAGGAGTTACTGTGCAGAGAAAGATAAATGATTGCAACTTATGTCTTTCAAAAACAAACAGGAAAAAAATGTTTTCTTCAGCTTGTCACTAGGAATAATTAGCCTTCTGCTGAGATCACACACAGAAAACTTCAAATCCAAAGGGAAGGAGAAATCTAAGAAAGGTATGAATTAGTGAAAAGGGAGATAAAGATGAAAGCAGCCGTAAAGTAAATGTCATAATGTGAAACACAGTAACATATCCTCCTTCTTTGTGCTACTATTCTTGCACTCTACTAAAGTCTTATTGACCTAAACTCTGCGCTGCAAAATGATTTCTCTGTGAGCACTTTCATGGTTTCCTCAATACTCATTTCTGCAGTAAGTAGTTTATCTAAATTACCGGTGGGACTGGCTCCTCCTGAGAAACGCAGTGTGAGTTGTTCCCCATCTACTGATTTATACTTTCTTAACAGTATAAGCAGTTCTGAGCTTTGACATGGAATTTCTTATCACTCTAATAGTGAATTACAGTCTCCATACAATGAAAGCAGCTCTTTGGTCAAGAGGCCAATGGTCAAGAGGCCAATGGAAACTGATGCAGCCAACATCAGAAAGGAAGTGGATGTTAAGAGAACACCCAGCAAATTAACAGATGACTTTTAAGAAACCCTGTTCCAAAAGGGCAAAGTCAAAAAACAGACTAAAAAAAAGCAGAGAGAAAAGGCAAAGATAACCAATCTTCGTATTTCTTTCTCATAAAAGTAACACAGATAACTGAGAGGAATTTTAGAGCTGAACAAATGCAGCCTGAAGAAGATTTTGTTCTAACCTGACTAGTTAACATTTCCTATTAATGTTTCTATTTCTGTCGTAGCCTTCAAGAATAACAAGTGCTGATCATGTGGAGTAAGGTTTACTTTATCTTGTTTCTACTTTTATCATTTTCTTAATTTCCTACACAAATGTTTTCCCAGAATACTGTAAACAAAATGCCACCCTCTGGAGGATTGTCATTTTTAGGCATTTTTTTTGTTGTGGACATTTTATTGCAGAAGCCAGGATCTTTTCTTACTTTCCTCCCCTTGTAAACATTTCTGATTTCACATTTATAAAGTCTATTTATCTCCCAAATCTCCACAGTAAAAACCCTGTTTGAGACTCAGCCATAAGCACACTCTTTCACTTACTTTGTCCATTCTGAGTGGATCATCTGTATTTATCGTGAAGTGGTCTTTTTCCTCTATCACTGAGTAATAATAAGTCATAGGTAAAGGACTTGTGACAGGGTTATGGCTTAAGGCAGGTCATAACTGCGTTAAGTAATACAGTGCCAAGGCTTCAGTATTAGCACAGTCAACAAACTTCTCCAAGTAAATGATAATATTTACATATTTTGCCACCTGCTGCCATCATGGTTCCCTTTGCACAGACTCCTTTGTCAGGCTGTTTCTAAAGCTAGTCAGAAAGGCTTAGTTATAGTCGTGTTTTTGAGCAATCCGTGAAATCCCTGAGAAGCAGATTTTGGAAGCTGGGAGGCTGGAGTGGGTAATATCACTGTACTTACTGGTCCCGTGTATCATTCTGTAGGCATCTGTTGTTGGCCACTGTTGGGGGTAGAACACATATTGGCAAGACTGGCCTTTGGCCTGCCGCAGATAGCCCTTCCTGTGGTTCTGTGAAAAAAAAAAAAGAAAAAGAACAGAACCCAGTCAAACAGTAATCCAGTGTAATAAATAACAAGAAATTATCTTGGGAAAGCAAAATATTGAAAATCAACCAAAAAGAGAAAAGAAGTTTTTGTCAAAGCCATTTGGCTTCATTTTCTCTCATTTTTGGCTGGAACACTTCCATTGATAGAGTTGCTAAGTGCATTCTATTTACAAATATAAACACTTGATTCTGATCAGCAAAAATGCATCAGCGCACTTGAACAGTGTCAATGATGACATAATTACACTCACAATTTCCTCTCTGTAATGATTTTTAAATGTCAGCAGTCATTTTTTGTCTAATTGTAGCCTGCATGTCAGCACTTCCTCTTAAAACAGCATGTTCCTCTCTGCTGGAATTTCACACCTCTCCACTCACTCACTCACTTCACCAATGAAGATAATGAAGATGATATAGGGCTTCAGGATTTTTTCACTCCTGTGCTGTTATATCATTTCACATCAAGTAGGCAGAATGCAGATTTGTTTTTAATGTACAGATTTTGATCATTTAGGCTGTAAATAATTATTTGGTTTTAATGAACAAACCAAAAAGTAACTGTCTTTTGCTCCTCCCCCCACATCCATTTGCACTTCACTATTAACCTATTTAAAAGCACGAGCTCATGATAAATATATTCTCACACGTCTGTATTATAAAATTACAAGTGGAGAATGCTAATTCTGCAAAGTCAGACTAGATGAGTTTGGTCATTAAAGACCAGAGTGAAGGCAGGTGAGCCTTCCTCTGTAAAGTTTGCCTTTTCACAGGTGTTTTCACTGCAGGCCCATGCAGTGGCCTAGAAAGGGACTTAGGCGCTGCTGCTCTATGTGATCCAGGTCTCCAGAGCCCCCAGCACAGCAAATAGGTGCATCTGGAGTTCATCTCGGTGCCCTCGTCCTCGCCCAGAGATCCCCAAGCACTCGAGCAAGGGTCGGCAGCTGCAGCACGTGTGTGCTGACCAGGGAGCGCTGCACGCAGGTTGGCAGCAAACGCCTTCCCCTTGCCCGAACGTACGCTGCGCTTGGAGCTGCGGCCAAAGGGGTCGCCTTCAATACGGTTTGCTTACCACTCTTTTCCAGGTCTCTGATGATACCTAACAATAGCGTTCAGCAGATGAAGCTTGTAATTTACTGGGCAGTTTATTATTAAAATATGTGAAGCGCCATATATTCAATGCGAATTTTATTCAATAGCACAATGCAAATACCATGCAGGAGTTATCTGAGGTACTGAATGACCCTTGACTGTGAGTTAGGGAGTTTATTACTGTCTCTCGGTGGCTGGGTTTGCACTGCGAGCTTTGAAAGGTGTATTTTAATCAACTGAAGAACCAAAAACGCATCTCTGTATTTCATACACTTCTGCATTTCCTGCAACATTTAAACATGATGAAATTTGGAAAAGGAAAGGCAAAATGGGGTTTTCCACTTCTGTGAACCAAATGTATTGGCTGCTTTACGTTACTTTGTTGCACATGGGATTTAATCTTATATTTTATAACATTACAGTTGTAAACGTTCCTATAAATTCACAGAGATAACTAAACGGTGTTGGTAGGATGGCACATTGTTCAGTTACAATATTTAATGGAAAGTTCAGCCTGTAGGAGTCTTGAAAGGTTCCCTACACAACTGAAAGAGTTTTATAGCTTTTTAAAATGCAATGTTACAGACAGTGCTGTTTGGCAGGTGATTCATGACTCAGTCACTGCGTACAGGGCATTGACTTCTGCTCTATCTGAAGGTGCTTGGTACCTCTTAAAATCATGCTTGGAGTATTTCAAGTTGGCCTCTCAGAAATTGATGCATGTTAAATCAGAGACCACATCTGAAAACTTCAGTTGATTTGCTTCGTATGAACTTGGATTGAACCTCAACCTGACAAAACAGGGCGTATTAAAGCATAAAGACAGCTGAGTGGTTACCATGACAACGGTACTTTCAAAAACATCCGTATAGCCAACATTCATATATACTGAGGGAGACCACATGCGTTTGTACAATTATTAGTATCACTTCATGCTGTTTGCATTATATTTCATCAACAAAACTGTAAGTTATGCAGGTCTTCCCAGATACCCTATTAATTTACCCTTGATGTATTTTCTGATTTGTCAAAGCCTCAGGCAAAATGAAGTTGGTCAAAATGTTCCAAGTTTCAGGTTTTGCTACAATATGTTCTCAAAATGTTGTGTTTTGAATTTCAGTTTTTCTTCCTTTTTTTTTAATTTCTTTTTTTAATTGTAATATACTGTAAATATACAGTGTTTTTCAGTGAGCCGTAATATTGGTTATAATATTCTCATGTTTTTAATTGTGTCCAAAAAAGTGAAGATTTTTTGTTGTGTTGTTTTATGAAGAATGTTAGCAATTTTTCAAATAGTACTCCACATTAAATGAGAGTTTATTCTGTCTATCCAGAGATTTGTTTTTTGTTTTATTTTCCTTAGACTGACCTTTCTTTAGTTTGGCCAGATGCAAGTACTAAAGTAAAGTGCTTTATGTCTCATTTTATATCTCATTTCACCCTGACCATGGCCCTTTTTAAATCCTCTTTTCTCTAACTAGAGAAATACAGCCCTTTCTATCAATTTGGACAGAAAATATTCTTAGTTTATTTTGTAATACCTTGCCAAGAGGTATTTCTAAATGAGGATATTGCTAATCCCTAATTAGTATCACAAATACTTTTGCTGCCTGCACATTCCTCTAGTGAAAGATTGTATAGAGCAAGTCGCTGAGTTCTGCATGTCCTGTGGGACTATGTGAGGAGCTACACACTCCCCTTTCACACAGTGAACAAAAGCCAAATTCTTGCTTTTTTTTCAGGTCTGAAATGCAAAAGCAATAGGTTCAACACCAAACTCTGAATACTGATGACCAGGCCTTCTTGGGTGGTATCAGGGTAAGGCTTTCGGTAGCTGTAGAATTTGGCTGTCCTCTTTAATCTTTTAATACCACTCAGCTTTTCTAACCTGTTATGTGTTTATTTTATAGCATAGTGCTGGTATTTACTGTTTCTTTGGAGATCTAATGAGACTGAAAAGGAGACTGCAAAAAGGATGCTGTGCTTTCACCTAACAAGAAAAGGACATACATAGTTCAGGTATGGTCATAAGCACTGCATATATAATATANGAAAAGAAAAGAAAAGAAAAGAAAAGAAAAGAAAAGAAAAGAAAAGAAAAGAAAAGAAAAGAAAAGAAAAGAAAAGAAAAGAAAAGAAAAGAAAAAAAAGGAAGGTTTTTATCCAGGTCTCTGCAATATCAATGACAAGATGACTACAGGAACAAGGACTCATCTTGGTCACCATACCCTGGGTGGTGTCCTGCATCCGCATGGGATGCTCACAGCATCCCCCGTATGGGGGAGCATTGGCCAAGGCAATCAGTGAATTTAATGAGGCTTGGGCCAGGTTCTTGGGGTATAGGAATTTATTTTCCCTCCCGCTCCATCCCATTGCAGGCCTGTCCCCAGCTCCCTCGTGCTCGGGACGGGAGCCGGCAACGCTGCCCAAGGTCACACAGGAAGCTCCTGGCAGTAAGCAAGGCGCACACACAGGTTCCCCATGGCACAAGTCCAGCCATGGACCTACACACGTTTACATATAAATATATCCATAAATATAAATTACATATATTTATATATATATTTATATATTTAATATATATTTTATATATATATATAAAGTGCAAACCAATCAAGAAATGTTTTATTCCATTATATAGTCTTTGGGCCAGCCACAGCTGCGTGGCTGTTACACAGCACAACTAAGTGGTAGACCGGTCCTCCTTAGAGCACCTAAGCTCTGTTTTGGCTCTGAGCTGAGTGTTCTGCTTCTGGGCACTGTCGTGGCTGCTGCTGCAGCCAGACCTCTGCCTCCCTTCTTTGCTTTGGGGCTGTCCTTGCAGAAAATCCACTTGTGGAGCAGCAACTCCAGCTAGGCTTACCCATCCTGAACATGAGCTAGGCTTCTGTTAGGCTTCTGACTACAGCCAGAATGCAAGCTACTGACTGAGGAGGGATAAAAAGGGAGTCAGAATTTGACTATTGAATTAGTAAAGTTGTAAAAAAAAAAAAAAAAAAAAAAAAAAAAGGAAAATCCTCCAGGGTTTGCGTTGGTGAAGGTCTTCTGTTCTTAAACTCTGTTTTGCCTCATCTTCAAAACAGAGGTCTTCAAAAAGAAAACCCTTCTTGTCCTTCCCACTTACCTATTCCAGTGTATGTATAGGTTAGTTTGAATTTGAAGAAATGCCATTTAGCAGGTTGGAGACCTTTGGTGTAGCAGTGAGAGGTGCTAGTCTTACTGATTTTCTTCATCTGTAGTAACCTTTCCTCAGTGCATGGAACCAAACATTTTCCACTCTGGGGAAGCAGGAATATACTACCCAGCATATCCTACATCCCTTTTAACTGCCCTCCTTTTCTGTCTCGCACTTCATGTATGAATGGCATTACACCATTTACTATTGCAACCAAGGGCTATTCCCACTGTCCCCTAGAAGTCCCGCCTGGAATCAGCCTCCTTGGATGTAACCATTATTAGTAGAAAGGCCAAGCGAGGCCCTTTCATATATAATAAGAGCCGTCATTCTCCTTGGTTCTCAAACGAAATTGACCCCAGAAAGCTTTTCATTAGAAGCTTCGTTTGTAGACATTTATGTTCCAGTGATGCTGTAAAACCTTGAGAAAACTAGGGCATGTATAAAGAGCAGCACATGTTAGGACAGCCACTCCAACCTACACAATACCTACATGCTGCACAGAACAAAACAAAGCAGTTAGCAGCTCAGTTGTGGAAGGTGTCAGCACGTCAGTATGGCTCCGTGCCTGAGCTCATCAACCTTCCCGGTCTGGGCACAGCGCCACGCCGACGTGTCTAGGACCCACGCTAGCTGGATTAGTGCAGCACACAGGCTCGCCACAGTAAGGCTGGAATTCTAATTTGTAGAGACTAAGGAGAAGATGTTCTTATAGCCCTCTGTGAAAAGCTACTGCTCCTCCAAGTGTTTAGGGTCTGTAGGAGAGAGGAGATAACCTACCTGACTTTTCCGGAAGACTATAAATTGGCAAAACACGCCCTTTGTGGCTGCAGAGGTTCCTAAATGAAGCACAGATGGATGGTTGCCAGTAAAGCCTTAGTACAGTAGTTGGCTAGGGAACAAGGATGCCCTGGCAACCACGCGTTAGCAGGGATGCTGCATAATCTTCAGCAAACTGTTGTGTGCTAAGCTTGGGGGGGCTGGAGCGGGGGGCATCTGCTTCCCGCTGATTTACACAGGAGCTGCGGCAGGGGAGCAGGTGAGGGATGGAGCCTGAGGCTAGGCTCCTAAAGAGCCCTAAACAATTTTGCAGGTGTGCTGACGCTTGCTTTTATCTGCTTGGCGCTACAAAATGAGAGCAGTGACTGTGGCCATCACAGGATGGAAGAGCTAAGGGCTGGTCACACAGGACCCTTCAGAAAACAACATAATTAAAGCTAATGGAGAGAAAGGCAGGGGGAAGGCTAGCTTATGAACTGTAGTGGTGCTATATTGCCCAGAATCTGTCTGATCCAGCTTTTAGTTTGCAGCCTCCGAAGTCAATGCATATCTTCCTTTGGGTAAGTAAGTGTTCCTTGGTAGTTGTGCAATAGTTTTATGTTTATCACTCATGCTGATGGTTTCTCTTGCTCACCTAGTTAGGATTAGGTTACATCTTGAATGCTGAGATTGCCAGATAAGTTCTCTCCAGATAATTGCTACACATCATTTGATTACCTTTGTCCCAAGGTGGCAGGTCTCTGAGCAATGTCATTCTCTAATGCTTTCATACACTTAAACTTCTGAGGAAGACCACTGGAGGATTGTTTTAAGTAAACCTACAGAATACAGCTGGCGTGCCAGGAGCATTCAGAACTGAGCCCTCGTAATCATGTTCATTAATCATGCCCACTAATGACAGCCACAGATCAACTATGCTCTGAGGTGCAGGTGAGCTCTGCTGACTTCCATCACCAGTAGCCACCCTGCGTACACAGTCAGCGGGATAGTCCTCTCCCAAACTGTCATGTAATAGGAATGGCCACTGCAAACATGCAGAGATGTTTAATATCAGAAGAAGCTCTAGTTCTTTGGCAGTGGAATAATCTCTAGGGCAGATTTCATGTATTTCACAATAATCATGTAAACCTTATTATTTCATAGTATTAGTTACTATTTATAATTACTTTGGCATTCTCAGAGGAATCATCATAAAGTTGCTACAGACATTATTGCTATAATAACTGACAAGAACAATAATGTGTTCTATAATCTACATAAAAGCTCTTTTTGTTGTTTCCTAAGAGTATATATATGTGCTTTATTGACTTTGTCTCTATTTCTCTGTGTCTTCTGATCTCCCAGGAAAGAGTAGTGATCTGAAATGTTAATGTTTTGGGATCCATTTTTCCTGTCCCTTTTTTTAACTGCAGATTTCTATGGTGGGTTTGCTAATGGCATACACATTTGTTTGAATTAAGCCCTTTAATGCTAGGGGAGGAGATCAGTTTGACATGGAATTCAACTGTTGTTGTTTTTATAGGGAGAAAAGAACTGCTGGATTTAAGAGTGTTTGAGTATATCTGGTTGACTGAACTGTTTCCTGAAGGAAGTATTCATTCAGTCAATGTCCTGAAGGGTTAAGAAAACAGAAACCCATAGTTTTACTGAGTTGCTGTTATGTATGTTGCCAAGGGAACTGGAGCTGGAATGTTTAAATGTGTTGTTTCTCCCCAGACCCACAGGAATGGAGCTTGTGTGTCTTGGTGTGCTCTAATCCTTGCAATTAGCTTCTATGTGGTGGGGGCTCACGGAGCTGGATCAGACCAGCTACTTGCTGGTGACACTCTGTAGCATTCCCACCATGCTGAATGGATTAGTTTTGGATCATACTCATAACATACGTGAATCACAACCTAAAGCAAAAAAAGAGAGTACATTTAAAAAGTCCCCCTGTTATTGCTTGTCCCTGGATCCCATCGACTGCTTTCAGTAATACGCATTGTAGGAAGTAAGGATCTTCAAGGATGTCTCCTAAATTCTTAGGTAAGAGAAATCAGCAGGCTGATTGACTGATTGACACAAGTCTTTGTACCTGTACTGCCAAATTGCCTTGCCCTACATGTGTAGTTTTGCTCAGTTTAACTGCTGTAAATCTGGAAGAAGTCTTAATAAAACTGCCCGTTTTAGGAGAGGAATCAAAATTTACCCTTGTTTCCATTTGAACGGTTATGCTCTCACACTGCCCACAGATCTTTCTCCACAAAAAACTATTCAAGTGCTCTTCATTGCCAGCTCAATTGCTATCATATATATATAAAAAAAAAAAGAAATCTGTAAAGGTCTATTGCACCTTGGACCTTTCAGGATGGTGGGAACAGTAACAAGTTCCAAACCTTTCCAAAAAAATCTTCCATTGTGCCATTACTCTCAAATGCTAGTCCTAGGTTATGACCCTGCTGCTTTCTCAGGAACAGCTGGCAAGCACCTCCTAGTTGTGTCAAAACATTCTCCAAGGTCACTGCTATGCAAAGTGATCTATATTTTGACTGGTTATGTTCGTGTTTTGGGGTTGTGGAAGGATCCATATTCAGAGGAGCGCTTTCAGGTTGGTGCTGGTCTTTCCTCCCATCTCTTGAGTTACATTTTTTTATACTTTCCATCATGTCAATATAATTTGAGTCAATTCTTTTTCCAATGGACATGGAAAAATTATATTATCTTCTTCTTTGTAATTGCCCTTGGAATGTTTGAAGATTACCCTGGCTTTTTCCTTTTGCAGGCTGACAACCCTTTCTCAAGTCAGAATCACCTGATTCTTGCTGCCTTCCATGGCTCCAAAGTAAGGCCTGTGTCTGCAGGTATACCTTCTAAAACACAGTACTCCAGCTTATCACTGCTGAGGACGATTACACACATCTTAACACTTATCCATGAAAGTCTGGTTTGCCTTGATGTTGGCTTTTTTTTATTCCTGCATCAGGAACAGGCTTTCTTCCTGTGTCCCGATTACACAGGACACTTACCCTTCAGTGTCTTGCAAGAACCAGACAAGGAGGGAGGCCGATTCACGCTCCAATCTTCCACAGCAATCTCAAAACCTCCTTCAATTACATCTGTAGTATTCAGGAAAAGAAAAACAAATGATCAGTAGTAAAATCTGGGTGAGAGGATTCAGGGCTTCCCGCAGTGGTCAGAGACCCAGGTGCCCTGTTTCTGCTGTTGTCAGAGCAATCAGTGCTGAAGCTAACGTGGGCTTGCTGATGGCTCACATCTCCTGACAGCAGTGCTGGTGCCACTTCCATGAAACTTCCTGATGAGGCTGAGGATTTCAAAAACAAAGAAATAAAGGCTAGATCTTGATCAATGATTTTGATACTGTCAGGAGAGTCCAGTTCTGAAAGGAAGATTGGACTGAGGCGCCTTGGCAAGAGCTGGATGTGGCTTGCCTGCACCCTAACTGCTTCTGGCTCATACTTCATTGCCCAGATTTATTTACATTTTATTTAAAGTAGTCTCTTAGAAGTTGCTCTGCAAATCTCCAGTCTTCTGAAACTCTGATATGAGCTTTATCTGCTATTAAAATACCTAAATGTATACCTAATCGAACAGGTATCTAACAGGATACCTAAATGTAATACCTAATATCTATAAAATACAGTGGGAAAATGCAGTGAAAGCCCTGCACTCCTTAGAAGCTTTTAATCCTGCTATGGCTGCAAAACTCCAGAGCCTTAATAATACACTTCATATTCCTTAATTCTTTCTGCTTCTTGCTATTTACAACTACAAAGTATGAATGAGCAAAAAAAATGCCTTTCTCCTTTTAGTAGATGCAGGGAACCCTTTTGTTTTGACAGGGCTTCTATTTGTCATTCACAAAGTTTGTTTTTCTCTCCTAAGTTTTTTAGGAGCTTTTTATTTCCTGTCAGTATGGAGGAGAAAGCTGTTCTCGGCTCTAAGTTATGCGCCCCTTACAGTGCCCCTTAGCTACACAGCACAAGGAGAGGAGAAACAGAATCTATGGCACCGTGCAGAAATGCTGCACTATACAGTTTGCCCTGGTTAAACATTCCCAGAAAGGGAAAAACACACTGCTCTGGCGCTCCTGAATCTCTTTTGACCATGGTGCTGCGGATAATATAGGCACCTAGGGGCAAACCAGAACAGTGTTGGATTCTGGGCAAATTTTGTTAAAGATCTGAGCTGCAGAGACCGGAATTAGTTCCTCTTTATAACAGTACCGCCTTCATATCTAAAAAAGATGACATCTGGAGCCTTGAAAAGCAATACTTAGCAGCCGTGGGAGAATTTCAAACCGATTCATTTGTCCATATGCCCCAAACTTCACCCACCTCCTTTGATCTTTCTCCAAACAACTTCTTAAAGTATGCCTGCAAAATAGAGATGAAGATCTTGTATGTACAGATTTTTTTCATTGTATGTAATTCACCCATTTTTGCTTGCATTCCAGATACTCAGGGAGATGTAAAACTGGAAAGACCAAAAAAAAAAAGCATAATTTAACTAACATTAACATTTAACATCTTTCAAACCCCAAAGGAGACAAGGTTTGTATTTTTTGATAAATTCTGAGCTGCTCTTATTTTGTCTTCACCAACTAGCTTTAAGCCCCTTTCTCTTATTCTTGGTATTTCTGGGGTGAGGCAAGTAGACCACTGAATCTAGTCAGCAACTGTGACCTGCTGAGGATTTCTGAATTGTACATTGGTGCATTCATGGCCAGCTATCCCTAATTGAATGACAGAATGGATCAAAACACGGAATCTGAATAGCAAGTTGCATGAAATTTGCATGTGCAGCTGCATTTTGTGACTTGTGCCAGCTGCTTTTATTTGCTGGTATATTCCGACCTTTTTAAATCCTATGCATATGTCTTAATGACTCATCTTTGAAAGCAAACACTTGCTTGTTTATACTTAAAATTCTTCTTAAAGCATCATTCAGTCTTTAAAGGTGTCAGGACCTGTTATCACTGTCATATCTCTCACGGGCAATGTCATGCAGAGTACTGGATGGTAGAGCAAGTTTTGATTGTGCAAAAAATATTTGCAACTGGAATAGAATATGATTTTAAGCATGCAAAAAAAAAAAAAAACTGTATGAATTGGCATATGAAGTCGGAAAAGACATGTTTCTACAGCAACGTTACTGTTTAGCAGAAATGCTTTTTTTTTTTTTTTTTTTTGATTTGTAATATTATTAGAAATCTACTGCAACTACTGTTCTACCAATTAATAACTCTTTTCCTCTTAGTTTCAATTAGGTGGTTAATAGAAATACATTGAGGCCAGCATCTGCACAGACGCTCACACCTAGCAGCACCCGGAGACGCTGCCCTGCCCCGGGCTGTAGCTACGCGCAGCACCAGCAGCAGCAGCACCCACAGCCGCTGGGGAGCCTCCGCGTTCAGGCACTGGGGTTTGTGCAGCCGACATGAAACGGTAACGGGGGCAGGAGCCACAGGGGCCGCAGAGTGGGAGTGCAGCCCCCGGCCGTGCTCCGGAGAGCCCAGCACGGTGCAGGCCTGGGCAGCGCCAGCCCTGCCTGGCACAGGCGGCCTCTGCTCGCCCAGCCCTCCCTGGCACAGGCGGCCTCCGCTCGCCCAGCCGCCTCCCTCCCCTTCAGGCTTTCAGGAGCACTGGAAGCGAGGCCCGTGCTAAAACAGTTTGTACTACAAAAACCAGCCGGTGCCATCACTGCGCTGGCTTGAGGAGACCTGGAGCCCCTGTGAGCACCGGCTCAGGTGCAGCTTGCCCAGCACCTGCTCCCACGAGCTGCAGCTCCCGCGTGCTCGAGCTCCCGTGTCCTGCAGTTCTCGCATGCCGCAGCTCCTGCATGCCCGAGCTCTTGCATGCAGCAGCTCCCACATGCAGCAAATCCTGCGTGTCCGAACTCCTGGGTGCTGCAGCTCTCACATGCCCCAGCTCCCGTGTGCCCGAGCTCCTGTGTGCCGCAGGTCCTGCGTGACGCAGCTCCTGTGTGCCAAAGCTCCCGCATGCCTGAGCTCCCGCATGCCGGAACTCCTGTGTCCTGCAGCTTGCATGTGCTGCAATTCCCACATGCCTCAGCTCCCGTGTGCCCGAGCTCCCACGTGCTGCAGCTGCTGCATGCCGCAGATTCTGTGTGCCCATGGGGCCGTGTGCTGCCGCTCTCGCATGCCGCAGCTCCCGAAGTTCCCATGTGCCGCAGTTCTGTGTGCTTGAGCTCCCGCGTGCCTGAGCTCACACGTGCCGCAGCTCCTGCGTACTGCAGCTCCCGCATGCTGCAGCTCCCTTGTGCCGCATGTCCTGTGTGCCACAGCTCCCCTGTGCTGCAGCTCCTGCATGCCCAAGCTCCCATGTGCTGTAGCTCCCACATTCTCAAGCTCCCATGTGCCACAGCTCCTGCATGCCACAGCTCCCGTGTGCTCGAGCTCCCGTGTGCTGCAGCTCCCACATGCCCCAGTTCCTGCGTGCCGCAGCTCCCATGTGCCCGAGGTGCCACAGCTGTGGCAGGCCTGAACTCCCATGTGCTGCAGCTCCTGCATGCTGAAGCTCCAACATGCTGCAGCACCCACGTGCCCGAGTTGCTGTGTGTCGCAGCTCCCACGTGCCGCAACTCCCGAGCTCCTGCATGCTGCAGCTCCCACCTGTCCGAGCTCCCACATGACGCAGCTGTCGCAGCTCCTGTGTGCCGCAGCTCCCATGTGCCGCAGCTGCCATGTGCTGCTGTTCCCATGTGCTGCAGCTGCCACGTGCTCCTGTGTGCCGGAGTTCTTGCATACCACATCTCCCGTGCGCCGCAGTCCCGCATGCTACAGCTCCCGTGTGCCGCAGATCCCGCATGCCTGAGCTGCCGTGTGCCATAGCTCCCGTGTGATGCAGCTCCCGCGTGCTGCAGCTCCCACATGCCCAAGGTCCCGCGTGCCGCAGCTGCCGCGTGCTGCATGTCCTGTGTGCCACAGCTCCTGCATGCTGCAGCTCCCACATGCTGCAGCTCCTGCATGACACAGCTCCCGCGTGCCGCAGCTCCCAGGTGCCCAAGTTCCCACGTACCCGAGTTCCTGCGTGCCGCAGCTCCCACATGCCTAAGTTCCTGCGTGACACAGCTTACGTGTGCTGCAGCTACCGCGTGTCTGAGTTCCCACGTGCCACCGCTCCCGCATGCCCGAGATGCCATGTGTGGCAACTTCCGGGTGCCACAGCTCCTGCGTGCCCGAGCTGCCGTGTGCCACATCTCCTGCATGCCGCAGCTCCCGCATGCCGCAGCTCCCGCATGCCGCAGCTCCCGCATGCCGCAGCTCCCGCGTGCCCGAGCTGCCGTGTGCCGCAGCTCCCATGTGCCGCATCTCCCGCATGCCGCAGCTCCCGCATGCCGCAGCTCCCGCGTGCCCGAGCTGCCGTGTGCCGCAGCTCCCGCGTGACACAGCTGCCACATAGCCAAGGTCCCTCGTGCTGCAGTTCCCTTGTCCCACAGCTCCCACGTATCGCAGCTCCTGCGTGCCGCAGCTGCCACATGCCTGAGCTCTCGTGTGCCGCAGCTCCCACGGGCCGCAGCTCCCACATGCGCGAGGTCCCGCATGCCATGGCTCCCATGTGCCGCATGTCCCATGTGCCGCAGCTCCTATGGGCTGCAGCTCCTGTGTGCCGCAACTCCCACGTGCTGCCGTTCCCATGTGCCTGAGCTCCCGCATGCCGCACCTCCCGTGTGCCCGAGCTCCCATAGCTCCCGTGTGCCGCAGCTCCCGCGGCCTGGTCCCTGTGGGTGCCCAACAGGGCTGCCCCGCACTCCCCCTGGCAGTGCTGGGGCTCGAGGCCTCACAAGTGATTATGTAACGCAGAGGTCAGGGTGTTGTTTGGGCAGAAGCGCTGCAGGAATGTGGCGTGTTGGCTGAAGCTGTTTGTTTGCTCAAGTTCTCAGAGTTCAATGAGGTCATTTTCTCATCTTCCCTGTGTTTTCTGTATTTTCCACAGACCTGCCAGCCTCAAACAACACCCTCTTTCTTCGCATTAGAAATGGAAACACGTCCTCTGCAGGAATTTTCCACTTAATAGCTCCTGCTTTCCTACCGGGGGCCTCAGTGCACCACCACTGCAATGCTGTATTTCTTTCCACTGCAGTTTGACATTTTGCAGCCAGAACAAGGAGCAGCATTCACGCCATGCCCGGCTGCGAAAAGCAGGGCTCTGTGGGCGCGCAGAACGGCGCCGGGGCAGCACTGCCGCACGCGAGGGCCGAGGTATTGAAGCAGCCCTTCATGGCACTGCGGCCGTGCCATTGTCTGCAAACCACCAGCCCTCTGCAGCCGCCTCTCCCGTCCTCCCCGGCCGCACACAGCCATGCACATACGCATGCACACGTGCACATCTACACACACACACATATATGTATATATACATATACATATCTATATATCTATATCTATATATATACACACACACACACGCATGCCCCCCTCGAAGCCCCTGCCCTGCCGTTGTGAGCCAGGCACCCGTGGTGTGCTCCCCTCTAATTGTTTGCCTCTGGGAATTATTTCCTGTGCAGCACAATATTTACAAACTGTATATCAGGTCCTGACACCGTGATGAGCAGGAATGCAGCTCACAGATAATCTCGGCAGTAAACGGGGAGGCTGCTTTAACATGCGCCGAGTGACCTGTCTGAAAGCAGCAATATTTGCAGACTGTTTACGGCTGAGATGCAGTGGTGCGGTCTGAAACGCGGCCGCCTAAAGACTGGATGAAAATGGGATCTCAGAGACTCGGTCACGCAAAGCCTGTAATTCTGTTTTGTGTTTAGAGCTTTTTCTTTGGTTTTAACATCAGTCTTTATTACTAATTGATAAGAGCTGATTCCCAAAAATCCCTTTGCCGTATCTGCAAAACATTTTTTTATTTCTTTGCAGGAAGATCAAGGTATGGAAGTAACGGTTGTCGATTGCTGGAAGGAAGGTTTCCCCTGTCTGCGCAGTGGTAGAGTCTCAGACAGCAAGGTCCCAGTAGGTCAGACTGGCACATTGAATTGCGTATCAAATGAACCCGGGATTCGGGAAAAGGGGGGAAAGAGGAAGAGGGGTGTTAGTAAGGAGGTTGCTCAGGCCAGGAGGGTGGGCCAGTGAAAAACAACACGAAAAAAATAGGATTGATGATTTGCAGGACACCTAGGGTATTTCTTTCAGGGGATATTACTTCCACTTTTAACCAGGAACAAGAGCTGGTAGAAAAAAAAGCGGCAGGAGCTGACAGCTTTGTGCTGATCAAAGGGACATAGCATTGAATGCCTTCCTTTGCTAGCTATTTATTAGAAAGAGAGAAGGGCTCCTTTGCCATTCTACTTGGGAGAGAAGGGATTAAAGATCAAAAAAGAGGGGGACTGGCCTGACTTCTTTGTTCAGAAAATATTTCTTTTTTTTTTTTTTTTTTTCTCTCTCTCTCCTTTTCTTTTTGTGCTGGGCTGTCCACTATAAGACAAAAACACCCTTTCTTTTTGTCATGTTACCGCCTTTCTTTTCCCAATGGGCAAAATTTCTGGTGATGAACAATTCCAGCAACATTTTTTTTTCTTTCTTTTCTTTTTTTTTTTTTTTTTTAATGTAGAGAAGACCCCCTTTGGGAAACTTGGCTAACTGTCTTTTAGCCTGATTAACCTAGGAAATAAAGTTTAAATGCACTGCTGGGATTCTATTAGGATCATCGGTTCACATAGATAACAGAGAAAGGTGTTAAAATGCACTTCAGTGGTGCAAGTGATCTCATGTTGTAAAAATGATTATCCCCAGCAGAACAGGGAGGGATTAAGGGGCCATGTCTACATCTGGGAAACTCTGTAAGTGTTTTATTAGCATTAATACATGTATTGATCAGAAAAAGAAACCCATCAGGATGGTGGCAAATGGCACAGTGCTAAACCTACTCTCTTAAGTCAGTGAAATGTGATCATCTTTATTCCTAGAATTGCAATAAAGCTGTTAAGCAGTTTGAATGAAATTGGGAAAATCCTGCTTGTATGATCGTGGATCATTGTGGATTACTTGTCATGTAAGAAGAAAGACTGTTACCAAAATAAGACTATCTGATTGCAGAGTCTTGGAAGAAGTGTGGGGTGAATTTATTATTCTAGCTCTAAATCAATTGAACTGTACGTCATATGAATTTGATCAGAGTGGTCTAACTGCTCATTTATATTCTCCAAACATTTCTGTTAAGAGGATCAAGAAGAAAAAGACTAACAATATGCCCCAAGTTTTTACTCCTTCCTCCACTGCATCTTACTTCAGGTTGCTGCTTACTAGTGCAAGTGAGAAAGGCTGGATGCAAGCGAGGCTGCGATGGACATCGGTAAAAATAAATGCTGTTGACCAGACACCAGAGTAACTCAGCAGTTGAATACTGATTGATATCAGCAACATTTTCCACATTTTTTTGTTCTATTTCTGGTTGCAGTCCCTAAATTTTGTCCCTGCTTGAGAGCAATGATGAGTGTCAAAACAAGACATAGCCAAATATGTGTTGATTTTAAAGCAAGACTTTTGATACCTTCCTTTAGTAGAGCTAGGCTAGCAAACTAGATAGAGAGTAAAAATATTCAGGGCCCTTTTTGATCTACAACTCAGAGAGCCATTTAAGCAAATTTAAGTCCTTTAGTGGGTATTAGGAATGTAAACCTTGAGAAATGTTCTGTGCTTATTGACAGTCACCATGCTAGAGTAGCAGATAACTAGACAAATCTTGGTTAAAAATTACTTAGAACATGATAGATATGACAGACAAATTATTGATGGTATTGCTAAAAATATTATAGCTGCACATGTTCAAATCTTGTCAAGCAGTTGCCTATTCTCTTCCTATATTAAAGTCTTCTCTTTCAGTAGCTATTTGGCGTATTGTATATGTCGATCACCACAGCAATGACATTTGTTATTTTGCTCCTCAGAAACGTCACCTGCCTATCAAGATATCTAGGATAAGTAGGACTGGGAAAGTTGGTTGAATCATGCACAAGCTTTTTCTTTCAGCAGATGTATTAGGAGAGGCACTTACATTGCTGTGGAATAGCAACAGAAGTCGGCTTTCCTGACTGCAAAGTTAAAGGAATAAACCAGTTGCCTTAGAGGGATGTTTTGGAGATTACTTCACAAGGTTAGAGGAGGAGGGGGGACTATTAAAGCAGCCAGTCCCTGACAATGCAGGATTGTTCTTAGTGTCACTTGGGCTTGCAAAGGACTTTGAAGATGAAGAGGACTATGTAAATGCTAAGCCTGGTATGTACTGTAGTATTTTGAGGATGCTTAGCTAGGACACTTAGCAGCCTGAAGGAAAACTTAACCGATGGCCTAATAAGTAGTCAAGTGACTAAAGAGACAGGAAATGGGGATGCTAGATAAGTGGAAAGCAAATTCTAAACAAGGAGACAAATAAGAAATGAAAAGCCAGGCCTATAAAAATACAGAGAGGTTTTTAGAAATGGCACCATTATGACAAATGATCAACACTGTTTCAAATATACTGTATTTCTCCACCCATCCCTGAGTAGATCATAAGTACCCTTCACCGCCTTGGAGTCAGATTTCATGCCAAAATGTCTGTGTTACTAGTTTTGCAAGTGCTACCACTAATTGAAACCACATAATGTTGCAGATCTGAAATAAGGCAGGCAGGGCATCCCTGCTGAAAAGCTCCCCAGCAGGACAAACCCTTTGTTCTCTTTTAAAATTCAAGGGAAATGTTGTCTAGATCATTACTTTTAAATGTATTCAGAATTTCCTTCCCCCCACCCCTATAATTTTACTGGTTAGATATCAAAGGACTTTACTATTCTTGTAAACTGCAAAAACGGTTTTAATATGCACACTTGTCATTTCTAGGTGTATGAATTTTGCTTTTGCAGAAATCTTACATGGCACATATTGTGATCACCTGTGAGTAGGGTGTTTAATTAGCAGAGTCCGAGTCCTATTTCGTTTCATTTATACTAGAGAAATGTAAACTAGGAAAATGATCACAACCCATAATTTAACCCCCCCTTTTTCAAGGCCATTTTAGTTGAATGTGTTCAGGAAGCTTTTACACTGCTGGCTGCGGATCTGTGCAGGCTCTCTACCTTTCCAGATCCCCTCTCGCCTGGCGGTTTGGCCCTCAGGGTGGTGCTAGCTCAGTGTCTTTCAGATTTTGAAATAAGGCAGCTGTCATTAATTTTTTAATCATAAAATCTTAAAATCTGTACCATGGAAAAAGTCTTAGGAAGGCATGGAGTTCATATCACTTCCACTGAGAAAGCAGATTGTTCCCCAATATTTTCAGCAGTGACCTAAAAGAAAAGGGTGGACCAAGTAGTCCAAGACTATGGGGCTTGGATTTTCAAGAGGCTCACGAAGACATGGGCATTAAAGCATCACTTGGTATCTCGTTTGAGAGCCCCCAAAGCCACTGTCAGCTCAGTGGGGCGGGGAAAGGCCCATTACAGAATGTCCTTCCAAGCCTCATCATAATGAAAATTTTGGGTGCTGTCCTGATCTCTGGCTATACAGCTCCCACTGGTGCCATGGCTGCTGTGTCCGTGGCTGCCTTTTGGGCACAGCTTTGAAACCCCCAAACCAAAGGTGTTCTTTGTACTGGCAAATTGTAAAACTCAGAGCAGCAGCTCATTTGTAGAATGCAAATACCTGGTTCATTTGCAGCTTGACAGTGAAGGTCTTGCTGGGTCTATGTGCCTGCGGTCTGCTCTCTAGGACGCTGACTTCAAAACTTAAGAACACCTCCTGGGATGTGAGGATTTAGAACTTCATATTTCTGTTTTGTCTCTGAAAGATATTAGGAAAAATAAGTTCATAGTAATGTTGAGATTCCAGGAAAAAAATACAGTTTTGGTGTTGGAATTTTTGTTGCAAAGAGATGGACAAATAGGTAGGCACTTGCTTTACAGGACTTTAGAAGAGCCGGCCCTTACTGATGCCATGAGCCTTCCCAGCTAGCTAGATTTTCATCATACATATGTTTAAGTTTGAAATGAAAAAAATCATATAAATTCCTTCCAGTTTTTGTATGTCTGCTATAGATTATGCACGGAGGATCTACTTTTAACATTTACTCATGGTAGAAACTTTAACTTTTTGCATATGTATTTACATGACTAAAAATTCATATTTAAATGTGTCAAATATGTTTGTATTTGAGAAAAATTCCTTTGTGAACACTAGTAATCAGTAATCTAGGGAGGATGGAAGCACAAATCTCCATGGTTATGTCACTTGTGCCTTATGGCTGGTGGTCATGTAATTATTTACTTTCTTGAGTCCATGGCCTTTGGAGACACGGATTTCCAGTCACTGGTTAGTCCCTGAGTAGTGGGAAACCTTTTGTGAAATCTGAGACTTTGAAGGGAGGAGGGAGGGAGTTTTCTTTAGAACAAGAAAAATGTCTGTGGATTTTGTTTGAAGACACAGTGTATGATTAATGATTCACTAGTCACTGGGAAACAGTAATTCATATTAAGTCAAATGAAATTACACCAGTGAAAACGCAGCTTAATTGAAAAAAAGAACTGGGCCTAGGAAATCCAAATATCAGCCTTTTTTTTGTGGGCACTGAAAAGCACAGTGTGTTGTAGAGGTATTAGCCTTGGATTTCCAGTGAAGAAGCCAGCGAGTTTGCTGCTTTATGTGTTCTCTGTGGAAGACAGGTCCTGATCTCTGCCAAGGGCTGCGCTTTGCTTGTCTGGGCTAATGGGTGAGTTATCAAAACACAAGATTTATGGCAGCAGTCAGAGAATTAATGAGCAGAATTATGAGGGCTGAGGAAGCCTTTGCAAATCCCCCAAACAGACAGAAATCTCTGCTTGAATCATCATCTGCTGTGAATTGCTGCGGCATCTGCTCCTACGAGTCTAAAAGTGGCGTGAATAGACAAAGGTTCAGACGCACAAGTTCCGCTTAATCACCAAATAACAACAATTAGGAACTCCTCAGCAGCCCTCCATGCGAGCACGCTCAAATTAGCCACACATTCAAACTGCAAGGCAACAATTTCCTCACTTCTATTTATGGGAAAACTGCAGCATATACATACCAGCCACACAGCTTCCTGCTTCCCCCGACACACATGATTTTCTAATTGACTCGCCCTCAGTACTGCTTCGTGCATGGTCCCTTCAGAGCTTTTTTTCACTGTGGACCTCAGTGAAGTGAACATAAAGCTCCTCTTCAGAGCACCTCCTGGCCAACTCCTGGGTGCAAAGAAAAAAAAAGCAAAACTAGCTGAACATTTCTCAACGCCTAAGAAAACTGTTTAGCCTGAGAGAGACTTCGTTATTAATCCTGGTTGCATCCATCTACTCACTGTGTTTTCACAGCAAACAGTGGCAGAATAGCTGGACATGAGTTGGATTTTTATGCAGCGTTTCTCACTAAGGTTATCCTGGTAGTGATAGGCGAGTAATGAGTGTTGTCAGAGGCTGCCGAGGGCGCTTGCTGGGTGAGCAGGACAGTGCACTGGAGCTCTGGTTAGAGATAATTCACATATAAAACACTGAACAACAAGAACTTGTTTGAATGGGAGAGCAGGAAAAACTTGGCCTGAGAATCAGAATGTATCACTTGGTCACCTTTTTGTTTCCTTTCTGTCTTCCTGCATCTCCCCAAAACCTTAGTTCTTGGAAATAAGGGAGGAATAGCAACTCACATTTTGCTTTTCATCTGCTCTTTGATGCCTTTTTCCTCATTCAGCCATGGACACAGCAATTCACTTCACTGCATAGAGAACAAAACATTTTAGGGAAAGATTTGAAAGGTGCTAGAGCCTTAAACATCCTGTTAGGAACGCAGCAGGATTTTCCAAGGTGAAAGCAGAAAGTAATAAATAAGAATTAATAGCCCTTCTACATTTTAGGTGCTCAGACATTAAAAGAAAGAAAGACAGAAAGACAGACAGAAAGACAGACAGAAAGCTTTTCCTCTGGAAGACCTCTGGCCCAACAGCTTATCTTTTATTTCTACAGGAGCAGGCCTGAAACATTTCGGGCAAAAAAGAGAAAAAACAGAATTCCCCATGGACCACAAATGCACATTTGCAACATCTCTGCTTGAAGCGGTTGCAATCTACTGATCTTGCAGGATTTTCAATCTTTGCTCCTTTGGTACCGCAGGGGAGAGCTTTGCCCTGCCATGCTACAGGCCAAGGGCTCAGGCAGCCTTGTCCGGGCAGGGATGGCCCCATGATCAGGACGTGGCCTTGGAAAGAGCCCTCTATGTTCTCAAGAGCCCTCTGTGTTCTCAAGGCCAGGGTGAGCACCTTTCCGGAGTCCTTCAGTCATGTGGGACTGGCTGTTGCTGAGATAGAAGGTGGCAGGACGCCAGACTGCTTAAGGGAGTAAAATCTGCTCACTTCATGTGAAAGATGCCCTGCCACCAGCAGCGCAAGGCCAAAGGCCTCTCGCTGCCGCACACGCGCGTCACGGGTTGGGGGACGAGGCTCCCTCACGGCCAAAGAGAAAATCAAGAGCTGGAGCAAAGCTGCCTTCTGAGGCTAACAATGTCACTCAGCTGCTGTCCAGAAAGGAAGGAGTGAAGGGAGGGAGTCACTGGAAGCGATGGAGCTTCGGCCACTATTTAAGAAGAGGTACCAAGCCCGCTAGATTGTACTGCAGTACAAGAGGTATCTCCTGGTGTTCATGGCGGAAGCTCTTCAGCACAGCTGGACAAGGTTGTGTCTGAGCTCCCTGGGTAACACTGTGACAGTGATGTTATTGGAATATTCAGTACGAACCAAAAGTAAGGCAAGAAAGAAAAAGAAAAAAAGAAAAAGAAGAAGAAAAAAGAAAACATCGTACCAGCAATTAGTCTAATAATTCAAATAATGTTCTTGGGGTTTCTGCCTAACTATCTCTGCCAAATATTTTGATGTTAATTGATGCTACGATACAAGTCTTTCCTGATAAATCCATTCTGTTTTGAATTGACCTCTAGTAGTTATGGAGAGAAGGGTGTTTGGACATTTACCTGGGGTGTGGAACAACCGAGTACAAATCTACATATCAGCGTAAATACCAGTAAATTGTCAGGAGAGTCTTGACCGGATACACTATAGCTCAGAGTTAGCCAAACCCTTGGGGTTGAAAGTTCCTCGGAAGGTAAAAGGCTCAAACAAAGTTCACTTGCAGCATGGGATAGTCATCTGGACAATGCTGGACTTTTTTATTGCTGAGAAAGAAAAGAACTTATTCAATTTCTTGAATATATAAATCACACCTCTCTGCATTTCCACTACTTTCCTTTGAACAAACAAATTGGCAAACGTAATACAAACTGATGCCTGAAAGGGCAAGAATATGCATTTGTAGAAGTAAGTGAAAACAAATGTCCATTTTGGGTCAACTGAAACATTTTATTCCTCCCCAAACCAATTGTTTGCACAAGGCCAGATGAAAGATGCTAGAACCAGCCCCTGAGAACTACCGCCAGAAGCAGAGCTGAATCCGAGCTACTCAGTGAGTTCTCGTGCCCCGGCTGCTTGGCCAGCTGCAGACCAGCCACCAGCAGAGAAATAAGTGTATTTGCAACAGACGTCTCTGAAAAATACAGTGCCCTTTTGCCCTTTTTCTCTCCTTCCCCACCTCCACTACAGGTGGCTTCATCATACACAGACTCAGTCTCCCTCCTCGCTTTGAGCCATGATCAATACATATTTTCATAACAAAAATAGGCCTCTCCCTCTGTCTTCCCAGCTGCACTTCCCACCCAAAGTTCCCTTATGAATCAGGACACATAAATATATTTAAAATAACAAAAATGTTTCCTTCTGCTCAGTCTGGCTTTGCTGCCTTTCTTGTTGCACCACCTTGGCTCTGTCACAGCATTTCCAGAGTTGACGGCATCTCGCCCATCCCTTTTATGGATAGATGGAACCAGGGCACTGGGCAGAGATGTCAGGCATCACTGTCACGCTCGTTTAAGGCAATCGGATGAAGCAGACACAAAAGCACAAGGCAAACAAGACGGGGGCTTAATGGGAGCAGAGCGGGGTGAAGGCCTGGCTTGTTTTTGCAGGTCTGTGGGGGCTGCACTCCAGCACATGCAGTTTGGGTAGATAGATAAAAATCTGCACCAATGAAAGCAACCCCCGGGGCGGTACCTCCCGTGGCCAGCAGAAACTCACAGGCTCCCACGGCTTTGCATGGCACGGCCAGGAGCTCTTCCCTCTTACGGAGCTAAGCAGGCTGCTGAAAACAGCTGGGTGTTTTTACCATGATGCCAAGGACAGTTAAATTCACCATTGTTCCCATGCCTTAGAGAGGACCCTCTAGAGCACAGATGAGTCGGTCCCTACCGAGGCTTTTTGAAACAGGCTTGACCCTGCTTAATGTGACCCACGCCAATGCCCCGGAACACTTGAGTGCAGGGTCCAAACCTCGCCGCAGCTGCGGGCTGCTCTCCGGCTCCAACAGCGGCGCAAGCCCTGGCGGATGCCCTGCCCGGCAGCCCCCGGAGCTGCTCGTGCCGCACGCAGTGCGCCCGCATCCCGCATCCTGCATCCTGCATCCCGCGGCCAGGCTGCGCCTCAGCCCTGCCTCTTTTAAAAACCAGGGCCCAGCCCCAAATGATTTTCTGTCACTGGGAACCAACGGGCTTTATTCTTATCGTTAAGTACAGCTGTTCCTAGGAGAGGGGACACGTAAAGGACACGCGGCTGTCCCAGTGCGCGTGTGAGCCCTGCTCCGCGTGCCCGCGTTGCCGCAGCGGGCGCCGCTCGCCCCGGGCACCTGCAGCACGGCCTCCCCGCGGCGGCGGGACGAAGAGCACAGCTGCCCATGTAACGTCAACCCTAGGCTCAAATTATACCTGGGAAGATAAGGCTCAAGGTAATAGATTTTTTCTTTTTTTCTATTTAGCTGTTAATTTATTATTTGGGCAATGCTGAAAACATGTTAGGTGCTGCACAAACATACTCAGGAAAAAAGGAAGATAAATTGAATCATTTACAACAAACAGACTGGTGCAGACTTTCTGCTGGGGTAATCAGGCGGGGGAGAAAGGATTAATGTCTCTGCATTATTAAGCTTTGGTGCGCTTGTCATAACCTTCCTCTAGCTTCTGCGTTCGCTCACTAAAACCTGGCTACCAGATGGTGATAGTTGGCTTTGCCTCTGCTTCGGAGACACCCCATGTCCTCCTGTACGCTATCCAGAGCCCCATGGTGGGTTGTTATACTGTAAGAAGAGCAAGTCTGGCACCTTTCATTAGCAAACCATGCAATAAATAGTACAATATCCACAGGAACAAGCTGATGCTGTTTTAATGCTCATTTAAGTCTAGTATTTTTGTGGCCAATCTTCTCTTTTAATTTCTGTAATAATTTCATACGCCTGTTTTATTTTTTGAGCACTTTTTTTTTTTCCTGCATCAAGGAAAGCAGGCGGAAATGTGTCAGTGAACTCACGCTATTTTTTTGTCTGTATCATTCTAATGCCTGTACTGATTGTAGTGAAATTAACCTTGAATTTTCCAGTTCAGATAAAAAGCAGTTTTCCAATAGTTTGTTTCCTACATCTTCCAAGCATTTGTTTCCTGCAGGGTATTGGGGTCCTCCACCTCTCCCCAGTGATGCCCATCACAGTTTCTGTCTTTTTTACATGGATTATTCTAAACTCTTCAACAAAACTAATTTTTGGAAATAGACACCCCTCCTAAACCCTGTATGAAGCAAGCCCTGGGGGCAGGAAGCTTTGGTGTTTCATAATCACTTAAGCAATCACACTCCCGTATTCCTGGCAGCTACGTTTTTGTTCCATTGGTGCTGCTCTCGGTCGCTCTGTCCCGCCAAGCCGGGTGCCGCGGCAGCTGCGACGAACAGCAACCCTCGGGGTGCCCTCCCGCGGGGGCGAAACGGGGCCTCGGCAGCCCTTGCCCTCGAGCCCTTGCCCTCGTGAGGGTG
Organism: Nothocercus julius; assembly: GCA_013398735.1. Taxonomy (NCBI): domain Eukaryota; kingdom Metazoa; phylum Chordata; class Aves; order Tinamiformes; family Tinamidae; genus Nothocercus; species Nothocercus julius. The sequence goes on from VZSV01000033.1 coordinate 2,950,583, forward strand.
GCTCAGCGACCCTCGAGGGAACGGAGCCTGCAAGGTGCCGCCCCGGAGCAGGAGGAGCCGACGGACGTCGTGGAGCCGACGTCCTCTGAGCGCTCAGACCACGGGGAGCTTTTTCATGCTCTGGTCAAGAGAAAGGCCTTGAGGCCCCCCCAGTCTCTCCTTTGGAGGTTGCTCCTTCAGCCAGACCGGGACTCTTGCAATACTGGTTGCATGTGCAAAGAGCACGCATGGGGCCTGGACTTTGCATCAGAAAAACCCACAGTAGCATCTATTTTTTTGACTGTTGCTTGTTGTTACCTAATATTAAAGGTATTAAGCAAAATCATGGTCATTTGCCTATTATTTCCCCTAAGTGAGTGAAAGCCTTTTATCTTGCTGCCTTGAGTTGTCTCTTGCAGGGAACATCTGGTCCAAACTCCAGGGCTCAATTCCTTTTCTGTAGCTAAACTCAGGGACCTCAAGATACAGCTACAAAATTTTAGGACACCACAGTTCCATTTAGCATTTCCTCCCTGCAAAGGCTGCCTCTGTCAAACTTGAAAGGTCTTGCAGTTAAAGTGGCACTTGATGAAGCAGTGAATATAATGACTATCCATAGCAATTCAGGATTTCCATAATGCAGTTGCTTGTTCATTTAGTTAAATACTGTATCTAAGTAAAATAAATCTATGCAACAATAACAAATTCTACATATGAACCCATATTTGATACCTGCATTTGGATTCTTGTGGTTTTACCAGAGAAACTTCAACAACATGAAGAATGGGAATTACAACTTTTGACTTGGTCGCTCGGAACTGGAAAGGTCCTGAGCGTTTCAGTAGGACTGGCTGCTGCTACAGAGAAAAGCCTTTCATTGCGCTTTCCAATATACCTCTCCGCAACTTTCTGTGCTCCCAGAATTTTGTTCTGAGCTTGGTTTCCACATTCTGGATATAAAGCTCTGCAGTTGACAAATAGTAGGTGCAGCCCGGGAGCTCTGGGACCTGGCAGTGTCTGATTTCTCTCTCTGCTCTTCCATAGAAATCCGTGAGCTTTGGCTGCTCTGTGGGGCTTCCAAAGAGCCGTGCTCACCGACCCACCACTCTGGGACACCCTCCTGCCCCTGCTCCTCACGCAGACCAGCACAGCCCTGCTGCAACATTTCCTAATCTTTCCTTCTTTGTAATACAGGGGGGAACACAGGACAAGGCTAAACATACTCCTGAAATATCCCACAGGATAGAGCCATTTCTTGTAAGGAGCAACCACAGATGTTGTCTTTTTTCTCTCTCAACAAACAGCTCAGTGATGTCTTTTTTATTCCTTCTTGGTGTATGTGTAATACATTCTCCATCTGTTATACCTACTTTTTTAGGTAATTTAGACTAAATTCCTTCTGACACCATGCAGGAGTAGCCCCATGATAAATAAGAAAAGTCTCCAATATGTGTACTGACCTACTAGCCGTATGAGAATCTTCCTGCAGCTTTCAGATACTAGTTTGTTCTCCAGTCCACAAGGTAGAGTCACAATTACTCTGGTAGCCACTGATACACCTGCCTTGTCTCATCTCACCTGCAGGGCAGTATCTTTCAGGCAACAACATGGCCTGCCGTGAAGAGCGACGTTCACCACCAAAACCAGCTCCGGGCTCTCCTAGGGTGCAAGGATCACCTTTGGGGACAAACGGTGTTACTGGCAATGCGCTGCAGAGACGTCTTTGTGAGAGGGCAGCCAAACAGGCAGCAATAAGCCAAAGAAACCGCCCAGAAGAGGCGCATTTCATTCGCAGGGGTAGCCTGAAGCCCGGGCAGTAGCTATAGCAGGAGACACAGACCAACAGGGAAAGAGCAGAAACGGAGCGGGGTAACTGGGAGGAGACGGACGAAGCCTCCATAGCAGGAGCAGAAGTGCAACGCAACAAGGGATGCTCCGGCTGCATTCCCCAAAATCGGCGAGCTTAGCAGAGAGTCACTGCGCCCGCCGGTCCCACCAGCAGCGAGGAAGCCGCGCGCAGCCCAAAGCTGAGCCCGCAAAGTGCTGCCGACCTCGCGCTTGGCCTCTCCCGGCCGCCCCGACGCAGCTCCTTTCAATCCCGTCAGATAATTTACAGTGGCAGCGCCTCTCTTTGTGCTGCCTTTGCAGCACAGCCCTTGCTGGGGATGCAAAGGCCGGCTTGGCTGAAGACACACACACACACAACCCCCTTGTAGAGCTGCATAAAAGGGCCAGGAAACTCTTGTCTCCGTGACGTTAATGGGAGCCTCACCATTGACGTCAATGAGGCCAGGCTCCCACCCCTTGTTCAAGGGAGGCTAAAGCCCTAAACTGGGTGACCGGGAGAAATTACGGAAGAATTACAGCCACCCGGAGAGAAACACAGGAGCTGCCATGTAAATCTCCGGGGCAGCAAGGGCCCGGCGAGCGTCAACGCATCTTTACGAGCGCGCGTTTATTCACTGATGCCACCGTTGCGAGACAGCTGGCGTGTCCCAGGGAAGCTTGGCCAAGCACCTTCTCATACCGACGTGTGCAAACTCGCCATATGCAATTAATAAATTGTAAAAGATGGATTTCAGGAGCTGCCTCTCCAGCCCCCTTCCCGTGCCTGCTCTAAGCACACATTGCTTGGGCAAACCCAAGCCCCGCAGCCACTCTGTGAGCAACAACACCTTGCGAGCAGCATGGACAGCACCTGCCCCAGGGAGCTATTGCGGCCCCGCGCGACGCGGCAGCGCTGGGAACGCCGGAATGAAGATGCTGGGAAGTGGAGAGGCGGGGCGGGAGAGGGGCTGCCCTGCCGCTCGGCGCCTGCCTGCGCAGGGCACGGCCCGCGCACCGGCTCCGTCTCCACGGAGCGGCAATTCCTGACGCGTGCGGAGGGACCCGCTCCGGCAGCCCCCCGCGCGCCTGCGCTAACGCTTCCCTGGCGGCCGTGAGCTTGCAAGGAAACCCCAGAGACGCCTGGGCTGCCGTTAGTGGCAGGGTGACACAATCGCCCGCCGCCTGGTGACTCGGTAGGATAACAGGTAGAATAAATCCGAGGGAGAGGTCACGCTTGGCAGGTGCATCAGCAGCTACCAGAAGCCCTTCCCCAGCACCGGCCTTGCCCCCGCGCTGGGGCAGCAGAGGTGGCCAGAAACTTCTGACTAAATGTATTTCCATGGATTTAGTCTGCAACATCAAAGCATAAAAGTTCCTGAAGAAGTACAGATTCAACAAAGTTTCACATGTGAATATTCCTGCGGTGTAAATCACTTCCAACCAAAGAGAGAAAAGGAAAAAATAGAATCAAAAAATGAGATTTTTTCCTCATTTAAAACACACAAATGCCACAGTTCTGTTTTGTGATATTTTCCAAAGACCGTATTTTGTGTTCCAGGGTGGAACAAAAAGAATTTGAGACCTTTAAAGTTATCGTGGAAAAGAACTGTTGTTCCCTGGCCAGCTTCTCTAAGGAGGCTTGAAGTTACAAGGGATACGCACAGAAACCGGAGAGGAGAAGGACAAGGGGTGCACAGGCAGCAGAGAAACATTGCCCTGTCTTTAATTCAGGAAAAAAATTCTCTCTTGTCATCTCTCTGATTCCAAGGACGGCAATATCTTAAGGACAGCGCGTAAGATCTTTGGAATGAAACAATCCTAGAGAACTCACCCATTGAGCATCTAATATTACCAGGGCAGCGCCAGAGGGCAAATTTACTGTGCAGACGCATAGCCCAACCTAGCAACTTTGCAAACATTAACACTTGTGAATAGCTGACAAATTCTACCAAGGCCAATGTCTGTACTAGCTCTGCAAGAAATAGGAGCTGGAATTTATCAGATTAATAGTTACGGTTTGGCAGTCTAGTGCCTAAAGCCAGAGAATTTTTTTATTAATGGAAAAAAATGTAAGATGCTCCCTTTTTAACATTTTCATATTTCAGAAGAGAACTTTCACACTGTTTTACAGCTTATGAAATCATTATTTCTGGAGCATCACCCAGTTCACCAGCTGGCTGGCTGGCCTTTCACTAACAACTTGCCTTTAAAAGGAGGCATCAAAATCAGTGGAGGAAGAGGCCATGATTTCCCCCCCCTCCCCGGAATTTCCTGATTTAAATACAATGAACGTATCAGAATGCAGAGTTAAACAAAACGTGCTGATCAGGCTGGATGGCAAACTCAGTGCCTTCCTCCCCAGGCTTATCCCGAGGCGCGGCACCGGCGAGCGGAGCCAGGAGCCTTTGGGATGCAGGACGTGCCTTCCCACCGCCTGTAAAGCCCTCGTCGTATTTTCAGCTCTGCAGAACCATTAAAGCCAAGTAGCAGATCCTGGTGAAGTGCAGAAAATTAAATGCTTATTACAGTTAACAGGAGCGTGGAGCTCAGACACTGTGTCTGCTTCGCTCCGTTCGGACAGTGTGTCCTCGTGTCCTGCCCGCGCAGCACAGAGATCCCAAGCTGCATCCAAACAATCCTGGCCATGGCCCTGACCACAAGCAAAGCCCTGCACTGCACGGTCTTGAAGGAGGCAGCCAGGAAAGCCCTCTAAATGGGTCATGTTGTGCTGAGAGACACAAAGATATGCTATATGAATTTATTTTTGTTAACAGTCAGAGAAATAACGCTGGTTATTTTAACTCATCCTTGGAGTTAGTGCTCTGAAAGAACGTGCTAAATACTGTGCATTTCTCATGTGACTATTTGAATAGGAAGATTCAACAGCATGAGGCTACATCTGTTCTAGAAAAAAATACAAAAAGAAAAAAGATCAGTGCTTGGCATTTTGGTGTGTACTGTGCTACAATTCATCAGAGTCCTTATAACATTGCTAAGACCTACATTTTTAATATTGGCTAGCGATGCCTCCACTTCTGGGTTGTTAGCCTAAATTGCCTTACAGATGTTGGACGTACAAAGAGTGAATATTCTGCGCTGCTTTGAAAAGCCTTAAAGGAAAAATCCAATACTATTTTGGGAGGCACTCCAAAATTATCAGTTGCCTAAATACATGAATATTTTAAGTGCTCTCTAAGATAATAGTGCTTGAAAAACCTTATCTAATAATATTCTGAGATGGTGTAGAGCTAATTTCTCATTATATCTCTTCCAACATTGATAAAATATTATTAGCTACTTCTTCCAAAACTCATGAGAGGATGGATGAGACTTTAAAATATTTTGGATTTGGAGCTGTTTAGTCAAGTCAAAAGCTCTATGGATAACTTTGAATTCATAGCAAGTTCAAATGCTCATTTTTTCAAAAATAAGAAGAAACTAATTTTTTTTTTTTCCCCCAAAGGTTCCTATTTTGCAAATCACTCCAACACTTGTGGGTGATGCTACATGTTTTGAACCAAAAGCAGCACTGGAATTGCCTGAGCAAGTGCAACGCACAGGGTTTACTACTAGAAAGAATGAAGCCAGAGGATTCATAGAAAACGTTTCATCCACTTGAACGCCTCAATAAATCCTCCTCGAAATCCTCAATAAATAAATAAACCAACTCCCTAAGAGCCCAAACCCAACAAAAAGCCACAGGAGGAGGTTCTGACAATGACACCTGTGTCAAGCTGCACTTTGCACCCCGGCTTCGCTCTCAGATTGCAGCGGATGCGGCAGCCGACAGGCACCGCGGCCGAGCCCGACCGCAGCCGCGTCACCGGCGCCGAGAGCAGCTCCGGAGGGGCAACAGCTGCGGGAGAAAAATCTCTCCCTAGGTTTGCTACAAAGCAGAGTATAATCCAGCTTTGAACACGAGCACCTGCTTTGGAAGATGTGCGTTTCTGTTACTACCTTCTGTTATAGTAGCTCAGTGCTGCCTGCGAACATTTTCACCTGTTAGAATCTGCATTGTGGTAAATGTGAGAAAATGAACCGACCTCAGCCCGCACAGCTGCCTTGTTTGTGTTTGTGTTATTTTTTTTATTTTTTTTTTTCCTGCACAATTGTTAAGAAAAAAAGAAGTTTCAGGACTGCATCACAGAAAATTTATGGAAACAAAATTTTAAACTGACACATGTGAGGGTCTGCCTCATAAATGCTTGAATATGTAAAAAGTAGCGAGTGACTTCTCTGATGAATAACAACTGAGCAGCACAGCTTGACTTTCAAATATTCATAATCAATTCATTAAATAAAGAATGAATGGAAGCAAATTATGATCACAGATATTCCACAAACAGAAGGAAAAGCTAAGCGACAGTTCTGATATGTCCTTTGAATATTTTCACGAGAAAACGATATTAATATTTAATGCATGTGTTACCTTTTCCAGTCTGCCCTAATTTAAGTGAATCTCGTCCTCTGCGACGTGCCTGCTAATGGAATGCTAATGCTGCTACTAGCTGCTCGCCAGACTTGGGGAGGCAGGAGTTAATATTACTCACGTCTGTGTTTGAAGATGTTATTCTTGACACTGAATTGGAGAACATTGCAACCGTGTAAATTTATACATTGGCACAATGGCAACGGAGCAGCGTGTCAGAGGGAGATATTTAATCTATCTACATAAATAGTTAATGTCCCAGACGGCAAAGAGCGGCGCGCTGGGCACACAGGCCCTGCCCGGCTCACGTCCTCGCCCCCCTTCCCGTGTTTTACCTCCATGCGCTCAGTCGCACCCGATGGCTCGGGAACACCCTGGGAGCTGCCCTGAGCAGAACCAACCGCAGGCTGCGCCGGGGCCTTGGCACCAGGAGACACCTGGCTGTGCCAGTGACGGCTTCTCTGCGGCTCACTGCGTTCCTTCCCGTGGGCACGAGGAAGCAAAAACACATTCGCGGCTCCCTCGTGAAGAAATGAAGGACGAAGCCGCACATTCGCATGCTGCTATAATACGTACAATTAAAGGAACTGAAGGAACTTCATGAATGCACCAAAGAGAGGTTATTAAAATGCTTGATCCTGATGTTTCTCGATTGGCTTTCTGATATCTTTAGCAATGACTGACTAATAGTCAGTTCTATACAATACAGTTTTTTAAAGTTTTATACGATGCTAAGAATGATGGTCCTAGCACAATAAGTCTGTGAAGATTTATCCAATTGTGGGAAGAGAGTAATGCCAAGTGGAAAAAGGAATCATCCTGAAAAAGTGTGGACATAAGGGAAAGCACAATCAGGCTTGCTGCAACCGCGTCCTCAGGACCTCCGTGAACCGAGAGTGTCACCTTTTAGCCAAATCCTTGCTAAATTTCTTTGCTAAGTGCAGCTTACCAAACAAGATAAATTGAACAAGTTTCATGAAGGTTACAAAGCCCTCCAACGTGACCTGCTGTCCCTTGGGGTTGAGAGGAGCGACCTCAACTAATTCCCTACCCAAGGCGCCCCTGCCGCCGCCAGCCGAGCCGTGGAGGGAGACAGGCGAGCGCTGCAGCGGACAACGGCCCCTCTTTTCTGCAGACCTTTCTTCTCGCGCTGGAGGAAGCGCCGCTGGCTTCTCCTCCGCGTACGTCCGCGCGGCGTCGCCGGGAGCCAGCCCAGGCGCTGGCCTGGCCGGGAGGCTGCGGCCGCCGCCACGGGGACTCCAGCTGCTCCCAGCGCACGCAGCCGGGGGACACCGGCCACCAGGCCCAGCACCCTCCGCACGGGCGGGCAGAAACGTTGCCCACAGCTCTGACACTCGGCGGGGAGGATTTGGGCATTTTCTTAGTTTCACCCCACTCTAATGCTGTTCACGCCTGGGATTGCAGTTAAAGGCGATGGGGTGAGATGTGGGGGGCCTGCGGGGTCGATCCCACTGCCTGGATCTCTGATGGGCTGAGGTGTTAAACCTTTTTAGCTGTTCTGTGCAACCAATTCTTAAGACGAAGAACTAGCAGGTTACAAACTGAGCCGCCTTAATTTACACCACATACCTTCACAAGAGGCACAACTACCAATTCTACCATTTTAAGACATCAAAGGGCAGTTCCCTCTTTCCGAATACCAGGAATTTCCTCTAAAGTTGAGAAACGTTTGCGGATGGTTGCCCTATCTGCGTGCACTCACTTCAGCCACATCAGGTGGCATCCAGACGTGCCCCGTGTGCTGAGGAGGGCAGGTGCTGGGCTGCTGGGATGGGGCACCGGCCGCGTCGCGGCTTCCTGCGTGTCGCGTCGCTTGGGAATCCCCGGCAACCCCTGGCAATGGTTGCGCTGAGATCTGAGGGCTTGTCGTGTTTGTAGCTGTAGAATAGGAGAGGTTTTCTGGCACGGGGGGGAAGACACCGAGCGCTCTATTCACCAGCACGGACGCGGCCGTGGGGGCTGCACCTTTCCCTCCCCTTTCGGGAGCACGTGAAGTGCTCTGTGGAGAGCAGAAAAACAAATTAGGTCAGTGCCCTTTCCCATGACCTTGACACAAATTGCAGTTTGCATTGACCACCCTGGTGCCTGCTTGAATGGGTCCCGTTCCATCCCCGTTCCCACCAGGCCTCTCCCATTTCAAAGAGGCAGAAGCAGAATAGAAACCCAAAGTTCAGATAAAAAAAAAAGGGTTTCTTTAATAACAAACCCCTCTTGGGGCCTCCCTGCCCTCATGATTTAAGGAAACTAAATTATTTCATTCTAATTCTGATATTTAGCAATGCTGTCAGATTTAATGGATTGTAGATCCTTGGGATCACACTGTTAAGCCAACTCACTTCTACAAATTCAGCTAAAAAAAGGCAGATGCCATAACGCGTGAGGCTGATGAGCAGTGACAGTGGAGTTTGCATCTGAACACACGGAGCACAGCTCCCTCCTCCTCACTAGTCAGAGGGCACCCAAACCTTTTCACAGGAAGAATCGTATCTTAACAGTTTGTTTTATGGGCCACCTCCTCTCTCATGGATGCGTAGCACAGGTCACTACACCTCCCTGCTGATTAATTATCCGTCCTACAACAGCCACGACTGCTTAAACGGAGCTCCGGCGCATCCAAGAAGTGTTTACGTGCAGTCTTCTAAAGGGCTGGCGGTTAACGCGCCGCTCCTGTGGCTCCATCCTCCGCTTGTGAATCCCTGCTTTTCTGAGCTTATCTGGACTTTATGCCAGGGATTTCTGGCATAAAGTCCTCCAGCAGGAAGGGGACTTGAAAGGACCCTGGAACGCAGTGTGGGGTCATTAACTGACGAGCAGAGACAATTTTAGAGCTAGTTGCAGTGCCCTTTAATTAGCAGAAATTAAGAGGAGGGCCCAGACTCATGTGCATAGCCAAACCTCTCCACACACTCTAGGCTACTGGTAGCTTAGGCATCGCATTTTGAACATGTGTGATAACCAAGAAAAAATCTGTTTTCCAGAGCATTCATCACAGGCCTAATTTGGTCTCCTGTAAGTCAATAATGAATTCTTGGATTTCTGTCAATTGAAGCAAAGTTAAGCCAATAATAAACAGTTTTGAAAAACTCACCCAAAATTCTTATCCAGCCATTCAATTCCCATTAAAGTGCTGCCTGTCTAAATTCACAAGGATGCAGATACCCAGCTCCCACATTCTGCAATTGCTCTCGCTGCACAAACGGGGTCCAGTGGTTTTCATGCAGTTACCAAAATGGATCCATCTCTAATCCTTTCACAAACAGTCATTTGATTTCTCTGCATGAGCAATTCAGGTGTGTGCTCAGCACATATATAAGCTACTGCCCACATATTTTCCCAGAGAGAAAGAGAGCTAGAATAAAACATTATCTGTTTTTAGGTGATTTTTCTGTTTATCAGGACATCTTTCTTCTCCAGCAACGCAGTCCCAAAGAAGAAAGAAGATGGCTTTAGTTTGCAAAAAGCTTTTGGCTTTCTTTAAGATTAGCTTGAAAATTACTCGGTATGCTGTTGCTCTAAAGAATTATGCCAGCTGCAAACCATAAAGATTAAACATATGATCCTGGCCTAAGCAGAAAGCTCATCTCCCACAAAGGGAGATGAGCCAAAGACTACATCAACTCAAGCAGGGATTTCAGTGTTACTCCTCAGTTTTATAAGGAAGGTGCTCATATATGGTCCTGGCAGAAATGCAGACAGATGAGAAAGAATGAAAAGTGCATGCTCTATCATGGGAATTTTGGATGAACTGTATGATTTATCTATTTTTTTTAAGTAACAGGAAAGGAAAACTTGATTAGGAGGATGTTGGAAATCAGACAAGCAACTTTTTACAGAGTGGATGATGACTTTTTAAAGCTACCTCAATAGAAATCATTGCAGCTATTAATATTCAATAGCTAAGTAAGGGCTCTTTAGAAATAGAGCAAAGAGGAGGAGGCAATAGTGTATTCAAAGTTAAAATTACTCACTGCCTGTAAGGCGTCCTTGAAGGCCCATTGCCTTTTCCTTGGTGACCAACCCTGCTGTCCGCACCGGGGTTATCTGCGCTTGGCGGCCAGCTGTGGCCAGAGGTTTAGAGGGGGCCCGATGTCGTGTTGCAGCCCTGAGCCTGCCCTCAGAGACTCGCTGCTTGCTCGGTGCTCAAGGGACTCCCTGCTCACGGCCCCAGGCAAGGGCCGATGCCAGGGATCCCACTGGGTCCGCGCGTGCCCTGGGCGCCCCGGGGCAGAGCTCGGCCTCGAGCTCCCGACCTGATTCCCACCAGGCAGCAGGAGCTGCTGTCCTTGGCCTGGAGCACCTTCCTCGGCCTCCTTCCTCTCCTGCCAACACGCCGTGCCTACTGTGTAAACATTTTCCGTCCTCGCAGCTATAAAAAAGCGAGGCTTTATAGAAACAAAATACTTATTCGTCTCCTTAAGTGCTTGTCTGTAATTCAGTTTAATGATGCCGCACTTTCTTGTGGTCTCTCATTGCCTAGAGGGTAGTTCGTATTGATTTAGTCATTGTGTAGGTCTCAGTAACAAACAACCACATAAAATGCCGACTAGGAGAGAAAAAACTTTCCTCAGGTGGAAAAACACATTTATCAGAGTAATGAAGCTTTTGATTTTGAGAATCATTTAGAAGAAATATAAAAAGGAAGAAATTTGGCGCCTAAATAGAAAACTTTATGGAGAGGATAAGGAAATACCCACTCCATTTGTTGTGTTCCGTCCCTTCCTACACAAACTAACCAGTTTGGATTAAGGCTCCCATTACGTAAAGCGAAATACTGCTTTGCATGCACCATGACAAGCCCCAGTGACTATGTGCAATAGATGCAACACTTACCTAAATTCCAGCCTAGCAGTCTTGTCCCACTTACGAACAAATATTACCTCATTTCAATGTATTTTTTTTCCCAGAGGGCAGAACATTGGTATATATTAATAACCCAAAAGTTACTTGATAAACAGCTAGGACAGAAGCAGTCAAACTGTTATGCTTATATACTGAATCAGCGACCTGAGAGATGTGATTCTTCATTTGTATTGCCAGTGCTGAGCAGTAAGCTGTTGTGATGGGGAAACCACCTCATCCGCCTGTCTCCCATTACCTGTGACCCAGCGATGCTGCCATCTCCATACAAGCAGCAGCTCCCTGGCCAAAGACACCTCTGCACACGCAGGGTGGGCAGGAAGTGTCTCCCATTCCAGCTCAGAGCAAAGAAAATGCTTTCAGCCCAGTAGAATTTTTCCCCCTTAAAGAAATGTGCCAATATGGTGGGGGTCGCATAGAGAAAAAAATAGCAAAAAAAGAATATGTAAGGCAACAGTCAACACTGTGAGCTCCTCTCAGTGACGAGACAAAATTATGATTGCTTTTAACTTGGCAGCATTAGATTAGAAGGAGATTTAGAAGATCCTGCATATTGTCCAGTCTCCAGAACTTCAGAAATATTTTATTAAGGGCTTCATCATATTCTTAAAAAGCAGGAGCTCTTGGGCCCCTTGCTTTGAGCCCCAATACAGAGCAACTGCTCAGCTGAGTGTTGCCTCCCAAACAAGAAGGAAAATCTCTCTTAAATTTAGGCTTTTTAGTACAGCACTGCATGCACTTTCTAGTATGTTGCCTCATAACTGTCAAAACCGAGGAATTTTCTATCTGTTTATCACTGGAAATAACATTTTGTGCTGATTTAGAGCTCTCACGCTATTAACCACCAAATTGGCACAAGCCAAACGCGGGTATTTAACATCGCTTTTAGACAATGTCTAAGTTACCGATTTCTTATGCACTAATGAGAAGGATCTGCGTTTTGTGCAGCGCCGAGCTAAAGACAAGCAGAGCTAATTTTTGCGGCCACGCCATTTTCATATTGGAATTTATTTGCAACGCTCTTATCATATGGTAATATTCACGAAGGACCACAAAACAAGCAAAATAAGACCCGTAATTAGAACGTTGTTGGAAATAACGCTATACATGGTTTCCCCCGCACAGCAATCCAGCACTAATTGCCTCATCCATAAGAGAGGAAGTGCAGTCATGGTTTAAGGCCTGAAACTCTTTTTCATAAGATGCATAGGCCAGAAAACATATATGCGTTCCCAACTGTGAGCATGTGAATAATCCCATTAGAGAATTTGTGAGTGGTTTTATGTTGAAGTTAAAATCACAGTAAGGGTTTAGAGAATCTGTGCCTAAGGCAGGTGTCAATATTGAAAGAAAAATGGATGGTTCACATACATGAGCTTCTTCAGGGGCTTTTTGTTTGTGTTTTTTTTTTATTTATTTTTTAGAATGATATATTCTGGCTCGTCTTTTGCCGGAAATTGCAGGAACTGAAAAATCAATTTTGTTTTTAATAAATAATTCATTGCACTTAGGATCTTTTATACTTCTTCTATGAAATCACAAGAACTGGGAATTTCTCCTGCTGCATTTTGTGTATTTTTCACAGAGTCCCGATGAAGAATAAATAATGTAAAAATTGTTACTGGCCATTGCATTAAAAAAATTAATTTCAGTAGCAGACTTTTCCACTTTGTTATCCATTTGCAGACATCTAAACCGTATTTACACATATATGGTACACACCTGAAATGAATCAATTAAACAGATTCCTGAAATAAAAGCTTCCTTTGTAAGAGGGCCAGAATCGCTGAATGCATTGCTTCCATTCAAGCTAGTAGCAACAAATATAATATTTATATAAAAATATTACATGGAACATTAATGCTATGCCACTAGTAAAAGCGCTTGACATAATTTATGGCAGATAAACAGCACTGCAGGCATTTTCTTTGGCAATCTTTAATAAACTGTGAACTCCAGGATTTCTGCAAGCCCTCACAGTTGACGTACACCACCTCATAGTCTTTTAGCTCATCTACAATAGACCAAGAAAATTTCCTCAATTTCCTCTCTCTGGACTGCGTATTTCATCTCATGTGACAGAAGAATAGTTTAAGCAGGCAGCTTTCAACCTGTAAGTCCTGAGCAATGGAATCTGGGTCTTGTTCGTTTGAACCATTGATCCTGAACCATCTGCCAAGGTTCAGTGTGGAGGTGACCACCAGCAGCGTGCCTGTCACCCCATGTTCACTGCCTTTTCTGGATTTTTAGAATATACGCTCTCTAATTTCAGGCTGAGGATCGCATCCAAGAACAGCACTTTACACTGAAGGAAATAGCATGGACATGTACTTTCAAGAAAGAAGTCAAAAACAATCCCATATTATAGCCAAGACAGTTGGCACCTAGCTCCTCTAGTTATGTTTACTATTAGTACTTAAAACTAGGTTGCTGTTCAGTACCAGAAATGTCAGTGCCTTTGTATTACCTGGCTCCTGTCCCGTGTGGGACACAGAGAGTAGGTAATTACATTTCACCAGCTGAGCAGTGTGGTGGTGGCAGCTGCTGAAAACAGAATTGGGTACTGAAAACAAATCAGTCTCAGGAAGAAGCTGCGAGATGTTTCCTAAAGCTCAGAGCACAAAATATTTACAGGTAACGTATTTAGGAAGACTGCCTTCATTCAAATCTTTCAAAACTTAGGATCAAGGCGTGACAAGTGCATAGAAAAGGTAATAATTTAGCAAATTTTGTCATTTCAAGAATTCTGGGAAAGGAGGAAACAATCTTGTTCTAGCCACATTCCAAGAGAAGCTGCAAACGTGCACCCTTGTCCTTCCTATAATGACCTTCCTGGAGTCTAGTCGGAAGCAATCTGTTTTTTATTGCATCCAACCATTCTCTTATCTCCATTGAAAATAAATCCAGCCTCTAGAAAAAAACAATACAGAACCCTGAGAGCAATATGATCAAATGTCCCAGAGTGACTGAGTCTGAATGTATGGTCTGTCTACATTACAAATCCTTAGTTTCAGTCATTAATAAAATGCCGTAAAACCATAAATATTCATACTCCTTCCTTGCTTCCATAAGAAATAATGAAAACTGGAAGTCCACAAACTACTTACAAAAATTAGCCTCTTTAGTCCTTTCAAAGGGATTTTTTTAAAACTTAGAGCAGTTTCTGTACTACCCACCCGGGAACGATGCAGCCCTGCTTCACCAGCCAACATCCTATAGATCCCACTTGTCTGTGAAGCACCTCTACAAGAAATAGGGAGTAGCAGGTGGCATCAACACCTTGCTTGCCTCCCATTAATGATGCTTCACCATAAAATGGCTTTAAACTTCCATATCAATAGGATTAACTGTGTTTTTCTGCTGTGAAGACCAGGGCAAATCTGTTCCTCTGACTCAGAGGAGCCATGGTTATTGCAAAGGTATTCCCTAACCTCGGGCTCCTGCTCTGAGGCATCCTCTGGAGAAGTTCCTGTTCTCCACTGCATAGCCCAAGGCCCTGCAAGGATGATCAGTGCTCAACAGGAGGGGGTGCAAGACCATCCACGCCGTGCTGGTTGTTTCAGCTGGCCCTGAGCCTGGGGAAGCCTGTCAAGAAAAAGCAACCTGAAGATGATGGCCAGTGGCACAAGGCTGAGAGATGCCATCCTGTCCTCACCTTTTAAGGGGATTCTCAGTTTTTACCAAGACTCACTCAGTAGTTTTACTGAGATACAGTAATTTTTGTAGAGACACATTCAGCACAGGGCAAGCACCAGCCCCTCTCACATGCTGTTTCCACTAGGGAACTTGCTGACGCTGCTCTCCAGGGAACGGGAGAGCCGGATGAAGGTCCTGCTCTCCAAGGCAGCACAGGAAGCTCCTCAGGCCTCAGATGTTCATAGACTTCCAGCAAAATTTGCTCAGAAGCCAGATCTGGCGGAGAATGCTATTTGAGCATGCCTCCCCTAGGGACTAAAACGGGTGAGAAACGTGAGCTTTGAAGAATGAAAACGTTCCCTGGCATTTAATTCTGAAATATACTTTATATACTTTGCATATGCTGGTGTAGTTTGGTGACAAGGACAGGAATGGGGGAATATGGCCAAAAGGCTGGGTTTATGCTGGGGATTCACAAGGAATCCTGCTGAAGGGTCTCGGAGACTCAGAGGGGTACAAAGCAATAGTCAAAGGTCTCTGAGGAGAGGTAGCTACTGCTTATCACAAAATCCAATTTTTGTTTGTTTTGTTTTTTAAATCTGTGGTACACTGATGCTATCAGGAACCTACACTTTGATAAGCAAGGAGGACCCTAGCTTTACTTCAAGGCCTCTGCTTCTGGTATTTCCGGAGCTGAGAAGTCCAGGGAAGAACTGCATTTAGTTCTCTCTTACAGAATTTGCTAGGTGATTCTTTTCACCTTGGTAAACACCATGCTTACACCTGGTAAGCATTTCTAGGTGCCGGTTTAATAGAGAACAGGCATGTGGTAAAGAAGATGAGCTTGGCTGCTGACAATATGCATGATATTCTAAAATCCAAGAGGAAGATGTCACAACTCTAATCATCCTTTGGTCCAAGGGGAATCCAACACAAGTGAGAAATCAGTATCTGCTTAAATGGTCTTCACCACATAGCTACGGGAAAGCTAGCAGGGGAGCCTGTGCATCTTCACAGACATGCCTTCTGTGATAGAGACAGGCCGTTTTTGCCCCCTCAAAATACAAAATCAGGTTCTTCACACAACATGTAACACAAGAGACTCCAGGTTTGCTAGGGTCGAAGTTGAAGACCCAAAGGCTACAAAATACCGTTATAACAATTTTGGCTCAAAGTTCTTGACTCTGAGTTTGCTCAACTCAACTTTGAGTTGCTTGACTCTGAAGGCTGGAAGAGCCCAGATGTGCTTGCCCTGCTTGATACTCTCAGCAGGGCTGTTCACCACTGCCAGAAACAGAACGACGAGCTAGAGGGCTGTTTAGTTCAGCACAGCTATTCTGATTCTTATTCCGGAAAGAAAATAGCTGGCTTAAGAGGCACCAACATATCAAAATATTGCCTGAAGTCAATAGCAATCGTGGGTGTTCAAGTCTTCTAAAAATCAGGCTTTAAGTGTTTTATTTATTGAGACTCACAACCAGTTTTGAGATTAACAACCAGTCTGAATATTACCATTGTAAATGCCACAGCATTCTCCTGGCACAGCTTGCCTTTCTAGGAAAACCTTAGGAACATCCTGTAATTTGCGTTCATAAGAAAGCTGAGAAAATCTAGGCTTACGCAGCATTGCCAGCTCTTGTGATTTTATCATAAGACTGACAATATTTCATGTTTTCTTTAAGGTCTAAGGTCCTGGATTTATGATGGGAATCTCAGATTACACATTTCAAAAGGTAAACTGCTGGTTCTCAATGCTGTGGACAAAGCTTGATAATCTGAATTTTAAGGTCCAAAATCAGAAGACTACAAACCCTCAATCTTTAAGTTAAAAAGAGAGAAAAGTCTGTAAGCCAATCTCTCCAATTACTTTTTGGGAACCTGACTCACAAAATTTGAATGCTTTCATTTGGCATTAATGCTTAACTTCAGCTTTGCGAGACAGTCTTCCTTTTAGGTCTAGGTCTTCATATTTTCCATATGCAATTATTTGGCAGGTATGCATTTTTATAATGGTTATAGTTTTATGGCTGGTCAATAAGAGTTTGTGAAGATCATCAACAAAAGTCCATGAGTTATGGATCATGACCCACTTGTGGGATTTCCATGACTAGAGCGAAAGAGGTAAATACTTATATTTAAATTCATGGCTATATTCAGAGCATGCTGAAGTCACTCCATTGGTTTATCAGCATTGCTGGGCTTTGGGACTTGCACCGTCCTGCGGGCTCTCCAGCTGGGTCCAGAGGACAGGGTTTCCACTCCTCTGACTCACACCCAACAACAAACACCTCAGTCTTTTAGACTCAAACACAATCTATGGTTGACTCTTGGTGCTGACAGAAGTGACAAAAACAAATTCAGATATGAGATTACTGAGATGGAGACCTCTCTGTGTAACAGCCACCTGATTGCAGCTGCCCCTGACTTTTGGTTTCAGCCCTCAGGTCGCACCTCCCTTCGCCGCCGCCTGTGGGAGAGCGGCAGAGGACTCGGAGCGTTCCCGACCTGCTGCGGGGTGCCTGGCCCTGCTGCGAGGGCAGCCAGGGCTCTGTGTTTTATATTCTGCTCTGAGCCCTTCTCTCAGATCAGTCTCACCTGATCTCCTCTGTCACATTCACTAGGAGCCCTCCTTACATCTGCCTTCCTTGGCAGGATTGGCAGGTTGAGAAAGACAACAGGCACGAAGGCACCTGTCAGGTACCCACAAGATGAGTCCAGCGTGCAATTGCCAGAGCCGCAATTAATAGGAGGTTTGTTGGATTCCCCTGTGATGCTGTGCAAAGGGCTTTTCTGATCTGCAGAACTTTTGCAGCAGGTTGCCTTCCCAGGAGCTCCCAGGCGTGCCCAGCTTTCCAGAGGCTTTCTGTGACACTTGGTACCCATTTTACAGGAGAAAGAAAAAGAGAGAGTGGGCGCTGTTGCACTGCTCCCTGCTCTTGCGGTAGGGAATAGGTAGAGGCAAGCATTTTTTTCTTTGACACTTGGTTCAGGGTGCAGCAGAAGGGCTGACATGAACTGTCCCCGAGGCCAGGAGAGGAGGAGTGGAGCCTAGTGACAATCAGACACCTCATTTCCCTGACAAATTGTCTCTAGCAAAGACTGTGTTACTGCCTCTGTCTGCTCAGAGCAGATGACTGAAGTGAGTTGGTCGTAAAGAGGTTTTGACCAGTGACATCCCTACCCTTCGCTAGTGACACAACATTCTCCCAAAGAGAACGAAAGCCAAAGAACAAAAACAAATCTGAGGACTGTTCACAGCTTCCGCTGTGGCAGAGCTGCGGTGCTCAGCGCTTCTCTGGGATGCTCAGGACCAAGCAGCAGTTCATCACTCACAAGACCTGCCGGCCTCCTCCAGGGCGGAGGCACACGGCCTCCATGGGAGGAGGCCAGGGCAGCTGCTCCCATTGCGGCTGGCCCCGGGCAGTGGCCACCACTGCCACCAGACCAGCGCCTGGCTGCTCTTCTGCCCAAATGCAGTTTATGAAATAAACACTTGGGAAATTCTCATACCGAAGCATTGCTCCCTAAGCAATTCTCTATGCCTAACACCTCCCCATCTGCAAATATTTAAGTAGATGGTGATGACATTTTGTGTCAGATTAAAAGAGGAAAAAAAAAAGGGTGACTTTCATTTAAAATAAAAATCTCTATGCTATCCCCAACAGCAATAAATAACTGTCCTCTGTCCTAAATTGTCCTGTTTTAGTGATATGGTAATACAGTTTACAAATATCTTTGGTATTTTATCACAAAATATTTGAGGGGTTAGGAGAGAAGGAGAAGGGTGAATGGACCTCTTGACTGCTGAGTACTTCTAGGTAAGGATTAAATGGAGACTAGTTTGGAAGAACACAATAAAATTTCATAAATAGATTAAAAATAATTCAAAATAAAACAACAACAAAAATCCCTCTAGTAGCCTCAGTGAAATGCTTTCTGATTTCTGAGGTAAATAACACAAAGTAACCAAAGGGTTGTCTCTTCAGCTGTACCCTTAGGCAGCAAGAACTGAAATAAAGTTGGTCTGAAAGGAGGGATTATATAATAACTGAGAACTACTGTTGTGACCACAATGTGGCATTTGCCACATTCAAGAAACTTTGATTTACTGCTCCTGTTTGTCAATAACTAAGCATGAATCTGTCCTCTCCTGAATCAGTCTGAAGCTAACAGGAGCCTTACGGGTTATCACTTCACATCTGTCCATGCGTGAATCCACATGGGGTTTATCCCCCTTTGGGACAGGGGTAGAAATTGCAGAGCCTGACATGTAACTCTGCCAGAACCCTGCGACGAGCCCCTTGCCACGAACCAGTTAATAAGGTAATTCTAGAAGCCCAAGTTTGTTTCCGTAGCTACATAACATTGCACAAACATTTTGGTTGCAATTTTGTGGCAATGGTTTCACAGTTATTTGATTAAAATGCAGTGCCGCGCTGCTTCCAGCCTGGGAGTGTCTGATATCAGTGAAAGCTCTTTAGAAGTGCTACAACTTAAAATTACAGCTTACCCTGTTTGAAGGGATATTTTTAGTCTATTTGTTCAGGGTATAAATATAGTTCTATACATCACTGGTAGAATGTCTCTCTCTTGAGCTGGTCAGAAAGACACTCTACCCAGCACCAAACAAAGGTCAACAAATGGGTATCTTTTCTTTCTTTTATTCCTTTTTTTTTTTTTTTTTCTTTTTTTGTAAAGCAGCATTAAGTGCTTTAGAAGTAAAGTATCTTGTCAGCAAAGACTGCATGTCTAACCTCCTTACTGTGGTGACCTACTTATAGGAAATACTCCTATTGAAAAAGGATTTTTTTCCCCGAAGATCCAGCATTTCAAACAAAAACATACCTAAAATTAGGTGGAAAATGGTTAAGGGATCCCTGAGCAAAGATAATCGAAAGAATAAGAGGCGAGAGAAGAAGGGAAATGGTGATGAATCACCATGAAGTCAGGAGGAGTGATGTAGTGCATATTTCTATGAATGGCCATTCTCTGGCTTTATCATCACCAGCTTCATGAGCTATTTATTTCTGATTATTTGTTTGGGTGTCAGGGGGATGTTTGTGCCTGCAAACCCCTGGAAACCGAAGTTTTATGTACACACAAAAGGCGCCAGCAGCGACTGTGCCGGCAGCCACCTCCCCGCTCAGCTGTTGCCCTTGTCCTTGACCTAAAGGGACCCTCCCTCCCGCCCAACCCCACCGCACATATTTAGTTTCTGTGTTAATGGAGCTCTGGGCTTTTCCTGAGCTAGGTTTGCTAGTCGCGCTGAACTGTGACAAATTCTTCAAGGAGTGTTGGGTTAATTTCAGCTTTGATGCGTGCTATGGAAATGGGAGAAGAGATTGAATTTTTTCCTCAACTGACTGTTCTTCCAGCTGGAGTCTACCCAAGTCTTGCCCTAACTTATGAACCTGAGTAAGAAGACAAGACTTCAGAGATTAAACGGGCTCTGCAGTTGATATCTCTGTGGATTTTCCACAAAAAAAAAAGTCTCTCTTGCCTGGGCTATTAAAAGTCGTGCTTGGCTGGGAATTTGTCTCCTTTGGGCTGTTCTCACAGGGCTGCTCCCATTGAGTGGCCTGCCTGCTCTCAGGCCTGGAGAGCCTGTGTCCCCACTCCCCTCCATGGGGACGTGCAGGGCCAGGGCTCAGGAGCCCCGGCGCATGGAGGCCGCTCACACAGAGCAGCAGCGACGCCTCTTCCACAGAGAGCATTTCCTAGCAGAAATAATGAATCCTTATGATCACTTTATTATCTCTTCTGTGAGAGTCAGGCTGCCTCGGGGCTCAATACTGAGAGAACCGTGACAGGATGGACTTCCGAATCCACGCTGCCAGGGAGAAGGCAAGACATCAACTGACACACGAGGACAGACCTCTGAGCGCATCTCTGTCCCCCGCTGCGTTCCCCAGCATTTTGGGGACCTTCCTTTTATTACTAACTGGCAGCAATAAGCAATAGGGCTGAGCTGGGGCCAGGCTTTGGTGAGAAATATTGTTCTGACCTTTTTGCAGTTCTGACTATATATTACCAACAATTCTCCCCAGTAGGAGGCCACAGAACCCTTGCAAGATATTTAAGTTCTGCTCCCAGGTTGCCAATAGGGTCCTGCAAGCCTGGGCGAGAGCCACAACCTCTGTATGCCCCTGCTCCTCAGCTGGAGTCTGCAGAATGTCCCTGGCTCACGTGTGCGCTCTGGGGCTGAGCTCTTAATATTTAGTGCAGCACTCAGATGCTGAGTGACCAAATGGTAGATTACAGAAAGAAAAGGCTCACGAGGGTTAAATCCTTACTTCGTTACCAGAGCCTCCTTTTACTCCTGCATTCACTCTTTCAGGCAGTTGCAGAAAATGGAGATTTCTGCAATCCCCGAGCTATTGGAATGCAGGAGCTGTCAGGAGACGCATCCCGCAGCCGGCTCCGCGCTTGCCTGGTGTCTGGAATACACATCGGCATCAAAGGGAGATCCTCCCGCAGCACCGGGCGCCTCCGCGCCAGCATGTGAGTGATAAACACAGGCTCCACTGCTATCGGAAACGCGCTGTGATGCAACCGCTACTCCCGGGATTTTTAGCTCACCGTAAAGAAATCCCCTAAATACAAAAACAAAAAAACACATCCCTATAGCATGTCAAATAAAAATACCGGGGGAAGTGTTTCCCACGGCAGCGGGGTGCAGAGCAGCCCGGAGACAGGAGCGTGGCTGCTGCACCGCGGGCCCCGGCGCTCGGGCGCCCCGACCTGCTGCAAGGAGGGATCCCCATGCGGTGCGGGGAGTCCGGCTGGGGCTTCAGCTGCTGCCAGACACCCCTTCCCACCGCGCTGTGAAGGATTCGGGAAATAAGACGACTGCAGTACTTAACCTGGGCTCTCACAAATCCCTGCGAGCCATTTTGCTTAGTAAGAGAAACAAAACTTGTTAGCTCTTTCCCCAAGTGCCCTTTGGCTTTTAATTGCTACTTGGCTAAAGGTAGATTTTCATTCTTATTTTTAAATAATTTGCAATCTTAAGATTATATGCCATCGTTTACTGAGGAAACTGCCATTTCTTACTTAAAGGGTAGAAAAACAACAGACGGATGACAAGGTGATCCCTATCTAACATATCATCTACCCCACAGCAAGGATTGCACCTGGAAAGTGTTTATTATAACCAGAAAGACAGCCCTCCCTAAGATATTTTAGGATGTGACTCATGATAATGACTAATAGAAAGTTACTTTACTCATAAATCTGCTCTCTTCCTAATCCATCTGTTATTCTTGTTCTTACAAAAGGCAAGACAATTTGGCAGAATGTTTTTGCACAGATATAATACGTTTACATGATTGACTCTCCATTGCTGCCGGAAAAACAAGCCATGGACTGGAGGAATTCCTTTTTGGATAACATTTTTGCAATGGCAGTTCCAGGTGAGCCATCTAGAGGCAAAAGCAAGATTGTCTTAAGAATACTCTACACAAGTAGTGCAGAGAATTCCTCTCAAACAAATATCCTTAAAAATGCATAACATCCTATGTACCCGTAGCTGAGAGACTGCCATCTGCTAAATTCATAAACCTCTTAAACACTTTAATTTCCTGTGTGCTCATGCTATGACTTTAACTGTTTCTTCTGCTTTTTCTAATCATTTCTGAGCGTTGTTTGGATTGTTTTATGTTAATGTAGTATCAAGGAAAGCCTATGTTAATCAAAATAAATAATATAATAACTAAAGGAGAGAATGTAGAGTTAAAAAACTTAGAAGCTCTTCCTACTGTTGACTCACTGTGTGATCCTGGGCAACTCTCCTAACTGGAATCAGTTTTACCACCCATAAAGTAGGATTTGTAGCTTAACCGCTTTGTAGAGCGTTTTATGATCTTTGGATGAAATACCAAAAAGCTACAATGAAGATACACACACAATAGAGACACGCATTGGCCACATTTTGCTTTTGCTTCCCTCTTGCAGAGCAGTACTAAAATCAAAACTACATAGCATATAAATCAGAGCAGAAAGCTTCTTTGCTCTTAGCAGCAGCACCACAACACAGCTTACGAAGGAAGCTGTGAAAGTCACCCCTTTAAAACGCAGAAGGAGTGATCTTAAAATAGGGGTGCACCTGCTGTACCCTGCAGAGGAGTTTAGGGCCGGTAGTGATCAAAGATTTAATTACTATTAAAATTGCTCGGTTTCTTTTAAAATGTTTCTATTCACCCCAAATCATTTCCCCCCTATGCCATCTAACCGAATCTAACTGAGATACAAGATTTTCTGCTGAACAAGCTGGTTAAGGTCGCGCACGCTGAGGCCGCAGCCCCGCGGCAGCCGCAGCGCTAGGGCCGGCGGTGCAGGGCCGTCCTGGCAGGGCGCTCCGGGCCGCCCGGCAGGAGCGGCTGCAGCTGGGACACCGCGGGCTCCAAAGGGAGAAAACACCGGCACGCGGAGCAGCCACAGCCACGCCAGCTGCTGGGGGTAGGCATGGGTGCTCTGCCTCCACACCAGCTGCAACGGCTGCAGGAGGAAACGGGAGCGAAACCCTCGCCTGCCGTGCCCGCGAGCGGGTATGCCTGCTGCACGCACGCAGCAACGCGGCGGAGCCGGCAGGGCCTTCCTGCGGCGCAGACACGGCCGCAACCACCGGTTAAAAAGCGCTGCTTGAAGCCCGCGCTCCTCTTCACCGGCTGGTTAGCTCTTCCCTGTGGTGTAAAACATGAAACCTGCCGTTCTACAAGGGCCCCTAGGAGGACCAAGCAAGTTCAGGAACTGCCTCACTTGCTTGGGGTCGTCCTGCGTGGCGAGGGGGCCTGCTGGGCCTTCCCTCGGCACCCTGCGCACTTGATAACGTACTTGGGCGGTCCTGCCTTCGCCCTTCTCTTGTGGGAGTTACAGAGGGTTTTTTTAACCGTTTAGATAGTGCCAATAATTGCCCTCGAGCAGCTGGAGATACCTGGTGTCAGCCTAATAGTGCCTCTAATTCCCCACAGACACAGGCAGGACAAGTCTCATCTATCACAGACACTTATTCAGACAGAATAAATAAGTTCCATCCTACAGCTGTTTCCTAGGTAACTAAATCAGGACCACGGAAACAGACTGTACACAGCAGAAAGGGCCTGAACAGCAAACTGCAGCATTTCTCCCTGCCTCCAAAGTTTTGATTTCGTACAGCTATGAAACATCTTTATTTCTGTCATATTTAAGCAAGAAATATGCAATCAGAAAATCTACAATTCTCATTCTACATTCTCACCCAGCACCTGTGGTACCAAGAGTCGCCAAAATGACGGTGATGCATCATCTCTATAGCCCACTGAGAGCTCCCCTTCCCGTGCTTGCGCTTCGGCTGCGTCCAGATCTCCGGAAAGCCTCAGAAAGCAGACAGCAGGTCTGTGCGCTTGGTGTTTCTTAAATGGGAAATCTGGCTACGCAAACTGAATAGACCTAATGGGAGAGCAGAGAGAAGCCTATACCAAGGAGCTGAGGAGCCCAGGTCCCTTGAGCAACACAAGTTGTTAATGAGCCATGCGGTCCCCAAGGATGGGCCCCTAAGGATGGGATGCCAATCTTCAGAGTCTATGTTTGCAGGACAGACACTATTTTTAAGTATTGCATTCTCCATAATGATCATTGCTTCGAGGGGATTTTCTTATGGGTTACTATTCTTTTTTCCTGTCCACTACTCTTTTTTCCTGTCCAGAAAAGCCTTGAGCTCACTCTGCTGCTGGGACAGCTCTTGGTTGTGTCTGCTGCCCCTCGCTGCCCGCCCGGCTGCCCGGGGAGCAAGGAGCGAGGGCGGCCTCCGCAAAGGGCGCTCTTGCCAAAAGGCTGCATCACAGGAAAGGCAAAAAAAAAAAAAAAGAAAAAAAACAACCCAAAAGAAAAGAGGCAAGGGCAACTTTGCACTTGCAACAAGGAGGAAGGGAGAACAGTTGTGGAAAAAGCTCTGTAGATAGAGATAAAACTGTTTGGCTTCCCACAGTGCAAAAGTCTGAAAAACTTGCTATTAGGATCTATTCACATCCAACTAGGAAAATTAGAGAAAATAAAATAAATAGATTACATTGCATATACCCTCATTTACTCTGTGGAAAAAGTAATTTGTAAGTAATCAGCTGGTAACTGATGCTTATTTGTGACACTGTTTTAATTGCTTCCAAATGTATACTGTGCTGGTTGAAATAAATGTATTTATTTTTACTGCATGTATCTGTGGAACAGTATTTCTGCCTTTTGAAGTAGCACTTTTTTATGCATTAGAATTACTACTCAAATCACAAAAGCCTAATAAATAAATACTTAACTAAAACCATTTTCTGTAAGTTGTATGGTTACGGCCAAGTAGATTTGATCGTCGTGAGAACTGAGATAAATTAGTTTTCATATCCTAAGTGAATATTGGTGAAAAACTCTAAAACACCAACAAATCTAGTAATTAGCTTAAAAAAAAAAAGCTATAAATAGATAAAGGCTGCTTTCTTCATTGGGGCTAATACTAGCTGTTCTATAAAACATGCAAAATATTCATAGCAGGGGGGAAAACAAAAATTATAGGCAGTGGCATCAAGGCAGAGCCATATTTCTGTGCAAAAGGGTCAAAAGATCATAAATGCCACTGGGGGAAAGAAGGGTCTTCTGTTTTCCTGATGAATTACATGCAATTTTTAGAAGAGCCATTAGAAGATGTCCCTATCCACCCAGCAGCTAGAGTTCGCAGACTGAATTTCAGGAAATGTGGTGCCTGCTTTTCCCTGAATTACATTTGTGCGGTTCCATGGAAGGTAATGGGGTTATATGAGGTGAAAGTCAATCCAAAGTGGGCTCTGACAGGCTCTTTAGAGGTACGTAGAAACCATAGGACCTGTGCCTGACCTCCTTGGCAGTAATTTGAATTACATTTCTATTAAGGTCTATTGATTTCTGTGGATGAACCATGAATACATATCTATGTAAATGTAGCCAAAGTCAGATTGCCTGGAGCTATGGGCATGATACACGATTCACAGCATCAGCTGCAAAATAGCATCAAATTTTGATAACATGGATTCCACGTTTCTGATCTGTTTGATTTCCATATACAAATTCTCAATGCATAGAAAAAAAAACTCCCATATTATTCCTTTCTTGTTGATCTCAATAGCTACTTGAAAATGGCTCATGCTGGTGTCTTGCATTCGTCAGCAAATGGGATACACAATAGTTACTGCTAAGGTGCAGCTAAGACATACAGCTCCAAATATGTCAAGAAAAATAGTCTCCATCTGAAAACTGGCCAGGACTTATTTAGATGACAGGAAAAATACTTTATGCTCCCATTAGTTGGCCAGTCAGAAGCAACAATTAAAACAAAAGCAAAAAACAGATGCTGTTTGTCACCAAAATTCATAGATCTCATTTGGAATCCAGACACATCTGGCAAGCAAGAAAGTGTTTAGTTGCTGTAGTTGCTTGCCTGAATGCACCTAGTTTTAAAATCTGATCACCTACATAAAAGTAAAAATAGGACCACAATACTTCACTGGCTGCAAGTCATAACCTTTCTCCAAAACTCTGCACTACCTGCAGGGTCCTGTGAATAGAGCAGGCAGTAAAACACCACTGTTATTCATATATCACCTAGCTAGGGACAAGGGGCTTTCTCTGGGGGTGAAGCTCTTTACCGAGCGTGGCAGCTCCAGGCCCTTGCAGCACAGCCGGTCCAGCTTCCCCTGGGAAGCAGGGCAAGGCTCGCGGCCCTGGCCAGGATCCCAGGAGCTCCCTGTCGCCTCCCTCTGGAGCTGGCAAAGCGGCAGGCTCTGCTGCTTCAGGTGGGGGTGCCTGGGTCACTCTGGCTTGTTTGAAGGGATCTCTCTCTCCTGGGGATGTTGTCCGTGTTCAAGGAGAATATCGACATGACCAGAAAGACGCGATCTGCCGGGCAGGGGTCTGGTGCAGATGTGCAGGCTGACCAGCTCCTGCGGGATGATGCCCCCACCTGCATTTTAGCTGAATATCTCTTCTTGCTGGATGGTCTTACATTATGAACATAAACCAAAGGCAATCTATAGAATCGCTAAAGCAATGAATGAAAGAGTAAATCCTCTGAATGTAAAAATTTGGATGGGAGTTAAAAACGGCAAGGGAGCCAGGAGGGTTCCACACTAACAGAAGACTTAAGAAGTGCCTGTTTGTGCTGCCTAATGATCGACTCATTCACTTTATTGCTATGTGCAATTAAGTGTTCAAGAAAACTGTACAGAGGTTACGTTTTAGAACTGAGATAAGGCTACAATCATGAGTTACCCTTCCCCCCACTAACCACACACTTACTTCTGCAAAGCAAACCACATATGACTTACGGAGTATAAAATGAAATATATTGCTAATTTGATTATTTTTTCTATTTTCTCTCTCCCATCCCTGTAATTAATGCTACACTAAGGCACAGGCCTTCCCTTGCCTCTTCTACCAGGTTGTTCCTATCTCAAGATTCGTACTGGGGATTTGGATGTTATTTCAAGCATAAAGGACTTACAGAGGGGTCACAGCCCAGCTTGACCACCTATTCGTCTCACTGGGGCTGAGCACTTGGAAGAGGTTCCCATGCTATAGGCAGTGTTGTATTTAGCCCAGTATGACCTGAATTGCCACATCAGGCTCTGTGCAGTATCGAGAGGACACCACCTTGGGAATGAACTCATGAACATGTCCTTTCCCTCCATCAGCTCTATGAATCTAGCCGGCATGTTGCTCTCTTGCTCTTAGTTTCTTGTTGATTTGTTCCAGTCATTCTCTTCTTGTTGATTTGTTCCAGTCATTCTCTTCTAGCCTAACAGACTTTTTAAATATAAACCCAAAGTGAATCAAAAATATAAATCAGAAGGAAGGAGATTTGTTTTGGTAAATTCACAAGCTGCGCTATTTACACACTTACTTTGAGAATGTAAAACGTATACACATTGAAAGGGAACCGGACCCAAGTAATTAACCTCAAATACTGTAATTATCAGTGTTTCTTTTCCCCCCAGACTCTTTACAAATCACTCCAATGACTGCTTTCTTATGGAAACGACTTAGTATGAAACACCTCATGTTAGAAATGTTAATAGCAGATGAGTTTATATGATCACACAAGGTCTCCTAGTGATGAATCAATGCGAGTGATGTAACTGGCAGGCAGCCATTGGCTTGTTGATTTTTTTCTTCCTTTTTTTTTTTTTTTTTTTTTTTTTTTAAAAAAATCTGGCAAAGTTTTAGATTTCATTTTCATATAAAATTAAGTGGAAAAACAGTGTTATGTTTTCCTTAGGTTTACTCAATGCAGTATATTTGACTGAAGCAAGAGTTGGTCTTAGGCACAACTAGAGTCAGTGTTCCCAGTGCTGAGGAGAGATGGGCCCTCATTCCTCGCCCCGGCCTGCGCTCCAGCTTGGGTGAATGGCAGGCAGCCCACACACCCCACGAGTTAATGCGGCTGTGATTCTCCCCTGCTCCTTTCCTCAGTCCACCTCAAATTTCACTTCGAGTAAAGCAGAAAATTCAGTATAAATGACCAGTGGTATCACCCAAAATGTCCTTTCTTTGTTGAAAGTTAGTGAACCCTTCTAGTAGGCTTTCAAGACCTTAAGGAAAGCCAGTAGGATTTAGATGCTTCAGGCCCAAAGCCAACATTTTGCTCATGTCTAGCTATAAGAGGCTGTTCTCTGTCTCGGAAGAGCCAATTTCCACGGTGGGTGTTTTAAACATCAGGCGTT
This sequence comes from Nothocercus julius, assembly GCA_013398735.1. Lineage (NCBI taxonomy): Eukaryota > Metazoa > Chordata > Aves > Tinamiformes > Tinamidae > Nothocercus > Nothocercus julius. Next base: position 2,979,047 of record VZSV01000033.1, read on the forward strand.
TTAGGGCAGAAAGCTCAATGCACTGAGCTGATCAATGCTTCAGGGACTGCTTGAGAGCAGGTACTCTGCTCACCTGGCTGGTGTGCAGGCTTGCAAAGATAACCAAACCCGATGAGATGAAAAATTATACATATGCATTGGAGCCTGTTAGAAACCCTGTGAGCTGATAACATGGAAGATTGTACAGGCTGGAGATGGTTATTATGCTCACTTGAAATTATCAACTACAGTACCCTGATTTTCACTTCGTGGTGTCAAAATAAAAGAAAAAGACATTAAATATTTGTCTCACTATGATAAATCACAATTTTGCAGGACACAGATTACCTTTCCTGGGCCAAATTTTTTTTTTATTTTATTTTTTGGAGGTGATATTCACAAGTATATGGAAGTCCTTCACGAACAGAACAAACATCCTCTATGCACTTGATGGTTATCATAACCTAAGGATCCCCCTTACTATGTGAAGATGGGGCTGAATGTGCTAGCATCATCTCAGCAGATCCAGGAGCCTTCAGCTGTCACAACATAACCATCTGCATCCCTAATCCTCGGTGCCTCAGGCTGAAAGTGCCTTTTCCCTTGCATTATGTAATCATTAATAGCAATCATTTAATTAATTTATTGTAACGACAAGCGACCCTGACATTGAACCCATCAGGGAACTGCGCAAGCAATTAAAAACACAATGCATCAGAAGGCATCATGAAACTGATAACATAAAATGAAATAAAGTGCCACTTAGAAATCTTATGAACCTATAAATATATAGTGATGAAATAAGTTATTTCTCACAAATGTAAGTAGCTAGCACCATAATACGTTGAAAAATAAGGGCATATAGCTGGAAAATATGGGACACAGTAAAGCCTGTCTGAAAACCCCCTGGCAAAATAGAATATACAAAAGTGTCTTATGCACTAATAAAAAAAATTATTGGCGATGGCGTTTTCCTAGGATTGAGACTATTTGTCCATACTTGGAATTTTCTGGACCCAGAATATTGTACTCTACTCACTGATTCTGTGATAAAAATGCTAACAATACTGTTAACTGACTTCCCCTCCCACCTTCTGTTGGTAATACAGTAATTTTTCCACCTCCAGGATTATATTACATGCCAGCACAACCACAAATGGCCTGGAAAAGAAGGGAATGTTATTGCTCTGCTTCAGGCCATTTCTATATTGGGTTGTTGAACCACATTAACTGTGGTTAGTTTGCATTAAAGTACCTGGTGCGTACATCAGACTGGTTTTTAAGAGTGATTTAATACCCCAGGCTGCACTAAGCATCCCTCCTTAGAGCAGCCTTAAATCCATTTTGCAGGATAGCTTGTTCCCTGTGGAGTCCATGTGGTCCTGGCAACGCTGCTGCCACAAGCTCTTTAGTCAGTAACTCGTTCTGCATTAAGCTACCTTGGTATTTCTGTGCCTCTAGCATGTCGAGGTCACCTTGGCAACTTCTGTGCATACATTAACATATCCAGAATATATAAGCACCCTAGGACACGTGTATCCCTCTCTCTGTATTTCCACATGGATCCGGGTAGGTTTTAACCTGACCGCTCTTTCCAGGCACACACTCAGCTTCACCACCGTAAGGCCTCAGCGTGGAGGCTTCCAGGGAATTGTCGGAGGAAAGTAAAGGGCTGACCAAAACTTGACTCAAGGATGAGTCAAAGGCTCTGGCAAAAGTGCTCTAATACTGGAGGCCGTGACGGGAACACAGGCAAACTCCTAGACATCAGATGACAACCACACTTCTGTATCCAGGTCACAGTTGAAGCCAAAACTAACATGGGGCATATTTTCTGTGGCAGCGCTGGGATAAGTACCCAGGACAGAACTAGCAGGCTCCGAGAAACCACAGGGAGCACCCGGTACCCCACACGCACAGGAGCTCTGACCTGCAGGAGAATTATAAGGTGGCGGGGACGTATGACTGTAGATGTGCTGAAGACTCCCAGGGCGCAGCACAAGAAGGTTACAAAAACATGTACGAGGATTCTAGAGCTTAGGGGGGTTTTTTTTTGTTGGTTGTTTGCGGTCTTGTTGCAAGCCTTGTGGGGAGTGTCATTTATTCACCCTCGCTCCCCATTTGGGACAGTCGAGCAAAACAGGGGCCTTGCTGCCCTCAGAACAGGAGTTAAGCATTGCCACAGTTTCCCTTTGTGCTTTTTCAAGCTGTAAAGAGTCAGCAGATACATTCAGCTTTGCAGACTAAAGTCAGCTGCATGACTTGCACGTCAGGCGAAGGCAGCGAGCGCAAGATGCTCCTCACTGCCTTCAGTGACACAGAGACCTCGGCCTGAAAGGACTGTGGGGAAAGCACTTTTGCTCCAGTGAGTGCAGGACCAGACTCCCTGTTTGTGTTTCCCAGCAGGGAAACACACTGATATTAGAGCTTCAGACAGGGAAAGGGCCCGCAGAGACCAGGGAGTCAGCAGTGACCTTGTTTAAAGCCCCTGGATTCAAACTGCCTCTAAGTTCAAATTTCAGACGGGCAAGAGAGCTCAGGTCTCCCTTCAAATTCGTTTCTAGCCAGAAGACTCTTCTTGTCCAAACACAACAGAAAATAGTAAATTTTATTTGTTCCAACCTTTTGTACAAGTAAACGACAGCTATAATTCCTGAGCAAATGAAAATGATATATCACAGTGATGTCTCTGTATTTCTCTTTTATGTTGGATGTTTTTTCCCTTTATTCTTGGATTAGCCATGACCAAAGGGATTGAAGAGGGTTGCAAATATAATCTTCAGTCCTATGCATGCTCAAGGAGGAATCATGAGCAGTTACCAGTTTATTTACCCCCAAACAAGCCAGCAAAGTAGCCAATGTGTCTCCCACCTGGCCTCCGCACTACCGTTCCAGAAAGTTTCAATGTGTTAATCTAGGTGATTGTTCAAGGTACTAAATCAATCCCACCACTTCTTGCACTATTTTTACTTTCTAAGCCACATTTTACATCAGGATTCAGGAACAGACTCGCATGTGCTGTTGTACAGAAGAATCTTTTTTTGAACAGAGCCGCTGAATAGATCTAAATACATATCCCTCATTCCTTTACACTCTGCTTGCTGCTATACATTTTGGTCCTCGTCACAAGGCAGTGCCTTACTAGTTATCTTTAATATTGACTTTGTGATTTTAAGACCAATCAGTGGTTTCATGTAAGAAAAGCATTTATCTTTGAGCTAGTGTCAAGGTATTAAAGGTCCTAAATATCTATCAACACCAGAACCAGAACTTAGCTGGGACCACTCCAGCTAAGCATGAAGTTCTGCAACGAGAGCTGAATCCCACTGAAACCAAACAGGGAGACTTACAAACGCAGTCCGAGTCAAGTGTCCTAAGGGAATGAGACTTCTGCAATCATGCTGTGTGTATAAGCATGCCACTCTCCCCCAGTAACTTCTGCACCTACTATACAATTTCAAAAGCAGGCCCAAAGATATTAAGTTTTTGTGAATTCAGTTCAGAAACAAGCGGACGGCTAGAGGAGAGAGACCCTATCAATAGCCACTGAGGGCTAAGGGGCAAACTGAGCTCACGCCTTGTTACCTATCAGCCAACCCACACAGGACAGGAAGATGTAGGGCCCCAGATTTCATTAGTCCTGATGGTCATGGTCATGCAGCTCTTTTCACTCCCCTAATTTTATGGTTAAGTTGTTTAGATTTTTTAAAAATAAAAGATAAAGAGTGTTCCTTTGCCTGCACAAACTGCAAGAGAAGTTACCCCAACAAATGGGAGCTCTGGTTTAGGAATGGTGGAGGCATCAGCCCTCCCGCAGCATTATCAGGCTCCCAAGCATCCCACCTGGAAGAAACATTGGGTTTTAGAAGTAAGCCTTGCCCAGCGAGGTGTTTAAAAAGCTAAAATATCTTGTCAGTTTCTCATTTCTGATTCTCCGTCTGTCACTGGTGTGCACTAAATTATTCTCACACTTGCATCTCAGTGATTTTCCATTGTAAATCAAGAATAATTTAGTCCCTAAATATCTTTTGGAGTGTTTAGCTTTGTTTTTCCCTCTATAAACATAGTTGCCAGTTTGAGCTACAATCCTGTGATAGAGAGACGTATTCCTAGAAGATTTGCAGTTTGTAGCCACGATTAGACCTTTTCACTGGCTTTTGTGTTGGCAAAGACTGAGGTAAGTATGCGGCTTCTCTTGATCTGCTTGGCTGAGTTCACTCTGGCTGGAAATCCCACCTAACTCAGTGTCCAGAAGTAATTCAGCCCATTAAATTTTAGATAGAGTAAAAGTATACAGGACCCAGCTGAATCATAGCTACCCTACAGCAGAAGAGGCTGTCACTTTTGTTTTATTTTCTACTATGCAACCCTTGCACTTGAAAAAACAATAATCTCTATTCAGGCAGATAGCCTTCTTTTGGATATATTTATAATTTCATTAGAAAAATACAATTATTAAAGTGTCCATTTAAATTCATAGATGCTAACAGGTCACTAGAAAGCATACTTTACATTGGAAAATTACACAGCACACATTTTTCCTGAATAAAACAGATAATATTATGCAGAAGAATGAATAATTTATTTCAAACTGCACCCCTGATAATAGTGCTTTCACACTAATTTCTTTCTGTGTTAAAATTATTGGCTATCTCATTTTTAGAGTATACTATAGCTCTCAGACACCTGCATTCTCAGAGCCATCCTTCATCGTACGCAGCCCAATAAATACAAGAAATATTCTTGAATGAGTGACAACTCAAGACTGAAAATTTTAATACTACTAAACAACTTTGCAGTTGGTTAATACCTGCCACAAGACACCTTTAGAGCACTGTCCAGTGTTCCCAGCTCCTATAGTTTGAAGCATTAGAGCATGTACATGCATGTCTGCATGAACCCGAACACAGCCTCAGAGCCTTTACTGAACCCAGTTAGTGCACATTTTCACATTACCTCTGACTACGCCAAGAGGTCATGACACTTTCTTAAAAAAAGGATTTTTTTCCCTCAAATTCTGCAGGCCAATTGAACCTAAAAGCACTTCGCCATATTTCTGTCTTCTAAGACATAGCGCTCTACTACTGACAAGCAAAGCGGTAGCCAGTTCCCTGAAGAATTATAGTATTAAAAGCTGAAAAGATATCTTCCTCATATGGTAAAGTGCTGGCTGTTGCTGTGAAACATTTAGTTTTCTTTGCAGATTTTGTAAGGTAGTCTACTATTTTTGAGCAACAGTATTTCATAAAATAGAAGGGTTCTCCCTTCATCAATGCCAGGAAAAGCAAGAAAAAAAAAGTATCCCTAAAAGATATGGAAAGAGAATTTTTCATAAAAAGATTTTAAATTAGAGATTATCATACTATGGGAAGAACAACTGAGGTTGCGACAATTATAATGTAATGAAAACCATGCTATTTTAATAATGTTATTGTGACAATGTTGATACCTTAACACAGTCAGCCATGAATGTTAGGGAAAAGCCCATATAAAATAAGTATTTCACCTATAGAACACAACACTTTCTTGATCTTTCAGAAAATATTTGAACGGTTGCAGCTACCAGTCCTTAAACACCTTCCTTGGAACAGGAAGATATGATATTCCCTGGAAAATATGATAACCTTGAAACAGGAAAGATCCAAGTGATTTGACAGGTGTTGCAAGACACAAAATGATAAGGATTCCCCAACAGTGAAGTTAAAATACTTTAATGGAAGTACAACAGTGGATCAAAGAGACACGTCATACTCATGGGTACAAAGGGAATACTCAGAGTCCTTAAACCTGCCATAAAATGCTAATGGGGAGCCAGGAGAACACTGTAGCCAATTTAAGTTAGTTTACATGAATTTCAGAACCTTAAATTGAGACAATCAAATTTCTTCTAGCACTTAGCTTTTTTTTTTTTTTTTTCTCCCCTCTCCTTATACCCTAGTGATGCAAACTCAGACTCTTCATTCTCACTTGTTTTATAAACTATCCAGTTACTGCTGAGCACGTTGTCTCCAATTGACTTGGGCTGTATCCAGGCCTCTGTTACATGAACAGAAGCGATAGAGATTTTCTTAGGAGAGCATGAGGGAAGTTGCAGCAACCCTACGGCACTGCAATTTCTGAGAGCACGACCCACTCTATGGGAGAAGGCAGCTTGGTCAGTGCTTCCAAGTGCCCACACTGAGTGAAATAAACTCAGAGATGGCCTTATAAAAATACAAAATGTAGTTTGAATTGTTTCTTTTGGAAAATGTGGTACATTTTCTACAGAGAAATTATGGGAACAAGAAACAGCCGTAAGTATTCCATGTGTGAAACTGAAATATTAAAATTTCAGTGCCAGAAGATTTCCGTGTCTAATTTCTATCAAGTTTGCTAAGTGTCTCTGTAGAAGTCCTGCCTTTGTGAAGCCCAAAGCTGTAACGTTATTTCTAGAGACCTCAGCAGGATCAGAGTTCCACGTTGGCTATAACTCTAAAATAAGTTTGCCGTTTCCACCACAACTGAGGGGCTTGCTGCGAGCTGTGTGAAGTTGTGTCCTGCACTATGCAAGAGGCCATTCTGGATGAACGAAATGGACCCCATGGCCTCATGAAATATCAGACTTCACATACCAGAAGTATTACTGCATGAAGAACACAAAACTTTCAAAAAAATCAAATTTATCGGATTTATGCACATGCCTAAATGCTCTGCCAAATCCAGATCTTGATGCATTACTATTTTAAAATCAGATTTTTGTTGGCTGAGGTGCTTAATAATTGTGGTTGCAGAAATACATGACCATTCACGATCAGGAATGCCAGTGAACTGCTCAAAACTGATCAAATCTCTGGTCTCACACATGTCGATTCTACTACTATCAATGTGCCTATATGAAAAATTAAAGTTAAAATTCACCACAGAGCTCACACACTGCTTCAGAACACAGAAGTGGAAGTTCCCCCAATCTATTTACATACCATTCTCACATCATGCACCCAAAGGCAGCTTGGCAAAGTACGAATCATAGTGAGGAAAGTCAGGGTTTTGCCACAGTACAGTTCTACCCAGGTGCTCTAGGGCAGCCTCACCTCTGTGTTACCGTCTCACTACTTCTACAGAGCTTTCATACACACAGAAAGTGTTATATATATATATATATATATATATATATATNTTATATATATATATATATATATATATATATATATGTGTGTGTGTGTGTGTGTGTGTATATATAAAAGTTTGCAAATATTTCTTAGCTGTGCATATTTGTAATAAATTTCCACCTTCAACAGAAATACATCAAATGAATATTGTAAAGCAGGGCTGTTTCTGTCATAATAAACTTGCCCATTAGTTATTTTTATTAGATATTATAGATTAAAACTGCATTTTAAGAAGCCAAGAAAAAAAGGTTCATTTTTAAATGTCTATGTTACTTACAGCAAGTTAAAATAATTGTAGCTTACAGAACTCCAGCAGAAGTCCCACTGGATCAAATTGTACCTTAAAATGCTTTCAAATAATCTGAGAGTGTGTTTGTATATTCTAGGTGGTCCAAGTGGCATCTTGTGCTGACAGCAGTAAGACAAACAGGATTTAGCCCAAATAATTACTGCATAAAGTAGATAGGTGAGCTAGCTAAACCCTGGTTTACATGGCTGAAGATATCCACATTCCAAATATCTTTCTTTTTAAACATAGGAGATTTAAAAAAACCCATTGACCTGGATAACAAAAGTTATTTTTTCTATTTACACACTTTTTCCATGTAAGCATCTCAACTCACTTTGGACTTACTTAAGTTACTGCTGGGTGTTGACTGAAAATCATGCATACATAAACACTAGCTAAATTGGAACAAGTTTTTTAAGCAGAGATTGTTTGATATCCAAGAAGGAGTAATATGGCCAAAACAAAAAGGAACTGCAACTGGAAGATTTGCTGCTGGTTATCTGCTTTTTTTTTTTTTTTTTAAATATTGCTTTCAATAGCTGCTTGAAATAGATGCCTGACCCAAATATACATATATATATATAAAGATAACTTTGCTTAAAAAGTAATTTACCAATGCGCGTTTTAAAGATGACTTAAGATGATGACTTTTTCAAATATTGAAGACTGAAGATTTGTTAATAATTATGATAACTATTTTTGATAGAGATGCTGCCTGCAAATGATTTCTAACACACACACACACACACACACACTTGTTTTTTAATGGGTTATTTAAAAATAACCTAAAAAAAAAAAGCGCTCTTAGTTTTCCCTTGCAAAATAATTGGAAGTAGTGAATGCAACTCAGTGCAAAAGCCAATTAAACACTAAGGTTAAGTCACTTGAGTCACTGTAGAACCAAGTTTAAGATCTTGGAATCCAGTTTCAAAACATTTAAAACTTAATCATTTGGTTGTTTTAAATCATCCTGAATGAGCAAAAATTAGAATTAAAAAAAAAAAAAAGAAAAAAAAAAACTAATCCACAGATTTTCCTACTAACAATGCTACCCTAATAAGAAAAAATAAAACAGAGGAAAAGCAACTCCCTCTTCATTATTCAGCTAAAGGTGTCAATGAAAATACACAACCAACACTAAGTCGCATAAGTAAGAAAACCTGGCCTTCCTCCTCTCTACAAGCAAGAATATTCATACTCATGTGACAACACAGCGATAAACAGTTCCACTCCCAAACAAATAAGGAGGTCATTGGGCTCCATGTCTCCATCCCTCCAGCTCCCTTCACTGGGCTGCACTCGTTGCCTCTCTATCCTCTGTGCATTGCGCTGGATCTAAGGCAGTCAGTGCCATATGGCCTTAGAGTCTTTAAAGTGCTGCATTTCCACTTAGGCAAACACCAGTGTGCAAGAACTGGAACAAAACCCACCAGTGAATGAAGCAGGAAAATGGATGTAAGGCTAGAAATCCCAAAGGTGCTTACTTTCCCCCCATTACACTTCAAATTTTGCAAAAGACTTGAAGTTCCAACTGCTTTCTGCCCAATTAGTAATGCAATATTTAATGTTTAACTAATGCCAATGGTATTGCATCAACATCCTGTGTTTTCTCACTGATCACTTAAAACCACATCACAACCAGAAATGGCAGTATGCCCTGCTTTTCAGTAAAGACTTCAGGGAGAATCCAGAAAAATCCAGACCAAGAACTCTGATCTTTGGCCTGCAACCAAATAGTTGAAGCAATAATAAAGAATAAAACTGGTAAACACATCCATGGTTTAAGGGAAAGAGATTAGATGACTTCTACACACAAATAAAAAGTATCCTTTTAAAATCGCGTCCCAAACCAACAGACTTAACTGCAGGTGAGGTTTGGCAGGCAATATATCCAGATATCTTCTCACAACATTCTTGAAACTGGAAGGTGCTCTAGAGAAAACTGAACTACCGCGTGATCAGTGCAAGATCCACTCAGGGGAAAAAAGGATTTAAGTGAGAAAAGCTACTGTACTAAACAAAAAAGCTGGTATCAAAATGACTGAGAAAGTACAGAAGGATTTCATATTATCACATAAACAAAGAAGTGACAAGTAAAATTCAATGCAAATTTGCATTTAGGAGTATTCTCCTTGTATAGGCATTAGAACTCATCATTCCTTAATTAGCTGTTGCATGAAAATTACATTGGATTCCACATAGATGGTGCAGAAAGCATAGCTTGGTGATCAGCAGCAGTCACGAAGGCAAATGAAAGCCCAAGGATGATTAGGAGAGAAATGATGCTGAACAGAAAATACCATTGGACTACTGAGCTAAACTGCAGTTCTGCCACTCCTCAATGCTTTGTGCAGTTACAGCCACCTGAAAAAGGACTAGAAAAGAGCATCAAGGATAATCTAAGAAAACTGTAAAAGCCTCCTTGTGAAGGCAGATGAGCAGCCAGGAATTGGGAACTAGTGAAGAGCGCACCATGGCTGTGCTGGGACTCAGAGCACTGGAAAAGGTCAACACTTGACTTCAGGACACTGCTCTGGAAATACCGGGCAGGGGGCTCAGAAATAAAAACAAAGGAAGTGCTTCCTTACATCAATGCTGAAGTTGTGGAAAAGCTTACTGCCATTGCAAGTGTTAGACACTGACCCTGAGTCAACCAACCAACCTTCTAAATGATTTTGGACGTGTTAATCTTAAAAAATAAATAAATAAAATAAGGAGGGAAGGAAGGACACACAAAAACAACTACTTTAAAACACTCATACAAAATAAGTCTGTGGTCTTGAGAAGACCACAGATCACCAACAGCTAATAGGATATTTTGAGGATCATTATAAGTTTAACCTATTCTTATGTTTCTTCCCTCAGCATCTGCTACTGGCTGCTGTCAGGGACAGAATATTAGCTCAGATGGACAGTTAATCCAGTCCCATATGGCTGTTGTGGAGTCAGCCCGTTCAAAAGGGCATCAGCAGTTGTTGCCATAGAAGTTGCCAGCATCCACACTTTATTTAAAATGATTCAAATGGAAGCCAAGAAGTGGCTATTTCTATTGTTTTTAATCTTGAGTAATTTGAATTTCCTTCTCATTCTAGCAATCCCCTTAACCTCTTTAATTGCATCTTCGCATTGGGGAAGAGTTTCATGAGTCATGCGGCCTTCATAAAAGATT
>VZSV01000033.1:2992626-3016224 GCA_013398735.1 Nothocercus julius
TGCTGAAGGAGAGCCATGAGCTAACACTGTGGTCTCCTTCAGAGGAAGCAAGTTTTCTACTTGCCCTTTTTTTTTTTCCTGCTGCTTTCCGGAAGTTTGACTGACCTGCAATGATATTTTCACTCAAATTCCAGAGACTTCTATTCCTCTACATCTTGAACTTCGATTCCTCATGGCTTGTATTTCACCTTACAGAAGACACCAGGTGATTGCTCGTTACTGCTCTGGAAACATCAGTACATTTAGCTGCAAGGTATTGATCTCCAGAATTACAAACAGTTGCAGGCCATAGATTTTTTTTTCTTCTTCTTCTTCTTTCTATTCAGGCTTACTTTTATTTGGTCTAACCATACAGAAAATTTTACCATTGCCTTGTGAGCAGCTCCAGAAGAAAAAGAATGTCAGCTCAGCCCTTGAGATGAGGGGAGTAGTCTTAAAGTGAAAAGACATTACCCAGCATATATTATTTTAAAGGTTCTACCTGAACAGTTAGTTTCACAGCAAATATTACCATGTTAGACCATACCAGTGAATTACACACATGGATAAAAAATAAACTGCAACAAATAAGTGTGCAATGAAATATAAATGCTTTCATTTCTATGTGACAAGCTGTATAAAACTTCTATAATTATTTGAAAAGACTTAGCTTATAGCTAAAGAGAATAACTTCTGCCAAAGTGATTTTTGATGGAAAACTGGTCTTTGCTAATTTTTGTGAAACAAACCTGCTTTTCCACAAAACATGTTGCAAATTTGGAGACTAAAATTTGTTTTGGCTGAAGTCTGGATATTAGAACTTATTTTAAAATGTCACAGTATCATCTGATTTAGCACATGGATGCCACCTGCCTTGATTTTACAGGAAAGCAGTATCCCACATGATGGCAAGTCAGACAAATGGGGACACCTCACAGAAGATCAGTTTTGCCTTTCATACAAGACTTTTTCCCAGAAAAGCCAAATGCACCTTGGAAAATGTCCTCATTACCCCCTTCAACTCTTTCCACAGCAATTCTTTTCTACTCTATATTTATGCAAGCCTCAAACTCATAAAAAGAAAAGTTATAGAAATAAGCGATATTGCCAGGTAAGGTTTTTATACCAGAAAAGCTATTAAATAGAGGAACCTCCAAGTGGGAAGGTGTTCGACTTGCTACAGTCATGCACATGCTCACAGGATGTCTGTCAGAAAGGAAAAGAGAGAATACAATCCCCCACCCCAAACACCCACACACATGCTGCAAGGTTGAATGCAAGATTATGAAAATGAATGGAATAAATATATATGTCTCCATTGTTCTCTGGCTGCCACAGGAAAAAATGCAATGTCATAACTACAACTCAGTGTTGAGGAAGAAAAAAAAAAAAAAAAAAAAAAAGAAAAAACACAAATTACCTAAAACACTGAAATGGTACTTTGAAGTCTTGCTTGAGTAATTTACAGTGAAAAGATCCATGCTTAGATGAAGTAGAGTTTTCAGAAGTACCTAGCTGATTCCATAGTTATCCTTAGAATATATAAACATGTGTGTGTGTGTATATATATAAAAAATTTGGAGAGACAGGGAGAGAACATGTGTGTCTAAGTTCCTTGCCCTTGTCATTCTGTTCTGAAAAGATGAACCTGGAGTGAAGTTTTAGAGGAGAAATCCCTTCCTCTTTCCCTGCCACCTCCCCGAGGCATCATCGCCTTCTGCCAAGCTACACCCGTGCAGCCTTCTCATTACACAGGGCAGCCCAGTTACTCAGGCTCCGTACAAAATGCCATGAGTTTCTCTCCAAGGAAAAAGATTTGAAATAAAAGCACATACAGATAAATGCGTTTTCTTTTCCTAATGTCTAGTTACACAACACACTGACTCAGCCTCAAAATGTTTGTTAAATAGCAAATCTATTTGTATCATGACTTTTAGCTTAATTTACACTGAAGGCTTCAAATGAGAAGATTTATAACTCCCAGCATTAATCTAGAGATAAACTGTACACATGAGTATGGTTGTTAAGTGGGAACATTCCTTCTCGGTCATCAAGCAAACAATGTTGAACTATTTAAAAAAAAAAAAGTAGTAAATAACTTAGAGTAACAATGACATCTTTTGGATTTCCGCTCTGTTTAAATTGGCAGCTTAAAACTTTAGCTTATTCTTACTGAATTTTTACATAGCCAGAGTAATGCAATATTAACCTTCTGAACCTAAATACTAGCCCTCTCATCTTCCTTCTGCAGAAGTCAAACTTCTACATTCCCATTAGCTTCAGTGGCTGCAATTCTGCGTTTCTGCAGATTATACTTCTTAAACTCAACCGCAGTACGCTTCAGTTTGGTCCTTAAGCCTTCAGGGATTTTTTTTTTGAAGATTAGCCCACATGTTCTCTCCAGTGCTTCAAAGTGGGCACTGAAACTCATTGCAACAGGAGTTTGAGGCTGATGAGACATGCTATGGTTGCCTACTGGACAATCATTTTGGAAGAGAAGGTAATTGGTTTATCCAGTCTCTCCATAAAACAGGTAATAGGCCTCCTTAAGTGTAATACTAAGGATCATATACTCAAAGGTTTTTTTTAATTCATAGTTTCATCTTTATTTACTTTAACACTCCAAAATGCTCCTGTCTTACTGCCCTCGATATTATGGAAACTTGTTACAGAGGACCATTTGTCCTTCAAACACATAATCTAGCAGTGCATATTTTTATATAATAATCTAATATAATCTGTGAAGTTACTCAGCTGTGCCCAATGTCATCGCATTTACCTAATATTCCACATGATGCTTTATTTGCCTGAAGCTGATTTGCATTTCTGAACTCTTGTCACTATGTGCTGGTAAATCCATTTCAGTTATATGAAAAGATATGAAGACATCAAAATCCATAGTAGTCATTTTTTCCAAATACCATTTCATTCTTTTAAGGTGTTATAATTTGTGCAATGCTCTACTAGGATTTTAAAAGACAAGATGGAAGCTATGGACAGCACATTATTACAAAAGCTTTTCAGTGACGATATTGACCACCACAATACCTTATTAGTGTACAGCCATCAGATTCTTATTATTGGCTTGAGACTTTGCTCATCACTCCCTTTCTAGAGGAAGGGAGCTTAAGCACAGCAGAAGTTCCCTTCTGACTGTTCTCACAGAGAACATCATGCCAAAACTACACCTTGGAGCACAGCAGCAAGCCAAGACTAGGAACCTACCTTCAGATTCAGATATGAGAGTTAATTAGGACACATATCTCTCTTCAACAGCACTCTCCATTCCCAAATGTCACTTTCCATCAGGAAATAAAGGGTCATGCCACCATTCAAACTAGGAGTTAACTGTGTTTTCAATAAAAAGCCTTGGTTAGTATTATATTTTAGTGTAAGAATTGGTCAGCGTTCCTAATCCTTCAAGAACCCTTGAACACTGCCTTGCAATGGAGTGCTGTTCATAAAAAAAATTTGTTACAGAAAATTCAATTGCTCGACAGAATTGAAAGAAACATACTCAAAACAGTTATAATTGTTCCTAAAAAGGTATAAATCCATCTCTGCTTGAGGGAGATGATCAGCCCATAGAACAAAGATTTATTTACTAAATTACTCCCTCTTTTAAAAAATAATTATAAAAAAAAGTAACTGGGATAACGGGAATCATGTTGGAGGCCAACGCACCTGCAAGGGTCAAGAGTAGAACATCTCACACCCTTAGACACCCACACAAGTCATGTTATGGCCAGGGGATGGCCATATCTCATCCCACCTGCAGGGTTACTAGCACTGCACATCTGGGTCTCTCCAGATGTCTCTGCCCTGCCCAGAGATGCTATTGCAGAGTTATGCAAGTATTGGTAGTTACTCGTCCGAACTGCACAGACGTGCAGCAGCCCAGACAGCTCCCGGGCAGCAGAGTGAGCTCTGCCCAGCGCACTGAGCCACACGGCACCACCGTGCAGGGCGAGGAACAAATTCAGGCAGCTCCACAGTGCTCACGCACGGTGCCTTGCTGAGCAGGCACAGCCTGGGCCACAACAGTTCTCTCAGGAAGCCTCTTTAAACCCACCCTTAGAGTAACACTGACCATTACGTAAATGCAGGGTCATCACACTGATTAACTATCAAATAGAGCATTAAGTGAGCTGCAGATTAAAACAGAGCATATTGCTACTCCTGGAATAGAGTATATTAAGGTAAGAAAAACCCATTTTAAGTGGAGTTTCACAGTCAGGATATATTGGATTAAGGAGATTTAATAAGTTTTCTGTAAGATCTAATGAACTTCAAAATATGATGTCAGCTTTTACCGTAGAGACAGTTCAACCTCAACAGATCCCAAGATAAAAATCTTGCAGGGGCATTATGTACTTAGCTGACACAAATAGCATATTTTAATTACAGTTAATAAGAGTCAGATTTTGTTTTGAATTCCATGATGTCAAACCTGGCATGCTCCTTTAAGAAGTCTGTACAGAGAGCACAGTATTTTTTTCTGTAACTCATCTAGATTTTTTTGTTCATGTCAGCTTGACCTTGAAAAGAACACCATGTCCTTGGAGATTCTTCTTAAGAAAAGTCACACTCAAGGCCAATAACTCTTTTGCTAAGGACTTCTATATCCTTAGGTGGTGAAATCCGTTGCCTAATAACCTATGATACAGCAATGTTCCTTGCATTCCTTGCTTATAATAAAGTACAGATACTGTTGAGCTCTTATTGCAGAAGCATCACCACTGATACCAATACTAGAATTTCTGTATCAAGCATTTCCGGTCTGATGAGATGCACTACAGCAAGAAGATGCAAACCCTGAACAAACTTGTTTAAGGCCTGATCTTTTAACTTTCTTTTTGAAAAAGGATAAGAAACAATACTGAAAGATACTAACACAGTGTGAATAGCCCAGGTGATTCCAGTAAAGTATATTTATGCATTACTCATTAGTAAAGTATCAGCATGCTGAGGCTATTACACTAACAATCATCAATGCTAACCGATGTCAGTTTATCCTTTATATTTTCCTGAATATACCATCTGTTATTTTTATTGGTATTATAAGCTGTCCTTCAGATTTCATTATTCCAAAACAGCTTAACTGATAGTTGTGAATATGCCAGCAGGCTCACCAGAATTTTGCTGCATAGTTCAGTAGAATTAAAAAAACAGGGCTGACATAACAGGGATTTTTTCCTACCATGACTGTTCCAAGGAACTGGGAGTGATTGCAGGAGGGGAAAATCCACAAGACCAAGATTTTCTATGTGCAGTGCAAGTCAAATGTGCATAGACACTATTTTCTTTCCCCGACCCATAAAGCGTATGCACAAAATTCACCAGGCTCTACAGGGAGATAGATAGCTAACAGATTTACACCTCCATATAGTCATACTGGCAGCTACTTAGTCATAGATTGAAAGGCAAAAAGGACCATTATGATAATATAGTTTGACCTCCTGCATAACGCAAGCCAAAGAACCTCACCCAATAATTTATGCTTTGAGACTATATCTTCTGTATGAGCTATAGCATCTCTTCTAGAAAGATATTTGGTCATAACTTAAACACTTAAAGCAATGAAGAAACCACTAGATGTCTAGGTAAGTTGTTCCAGTGATGAAGTATCCTTACTGATAAAAGACTGTCTTATTTCTAGACTGAATTTATGTATCTTTAGTTTTTGCCATTGGATTTCTTTATGCCATTTTCTGCTGGATAAGAGCTATCAATGATTTCTCTCTACAATGACACTTGTTGACTACTGTAAGTCACTTCTTAGCTTTCACTTGGAGAAATTACAAAAGCCAAGTGGAAGTGTCCTAATATTCAGAGTACAAGGGCATGATGTATGTCATTGCATTCTGCTCTGAGCTGGCTCTTTAAAAACACACACACTTTTCTGCAGTTTCACAGCAGAACAGACCACAGTATTCCACCAGGGATCTTATACCTTCAAGGAGATGATCTCCTACTTCCTACATGTTCATGCTGAGTCAACAAATCCTGAGACCTTGTGTGCTCATGAAGATAAAAGGAGCTACTTAAATATACTAGCCTTATGGTATGTTATTCTAAGCAATTAAAGGAGGATATAGACATCTTGATACTTAATTTTATTGGCTAGATTAAAAATACCTGGTCTCAGTTATCTACAACAGGCAGCATTAAAAGCTACTTCTTAACTGTTGCCCATAGTTACTAGGAAGTACACTTTTTGAGGTGTATCAATATAATTTATAAAAGAATCCTGCTTCTTTCAAAACACAGTATGGAAACATTTCTTTTATGTTTTCTTCATCAGGAAGAAGTATTCTTGATGAAGACTCATATCCAACATAACTGAAGTCAAGACCAGGTTTGTTACTAAATGTAAGAGTTTCTTCAACTACCCTTCACTTAAGAGAAGCTAGACAAACTTCAAGTATTTTTAGAATATCTGATTTTATCTAAACTTCATATCTGGGTGTGCCATTTTAAGCTGCATTTCATTCCACACTACCCTAAAAAAAAAATCCTCCCAACAATGCTACATATTTTTGACATTTTTCACTCATACGTTCACAACAAGTTTTGACACGAAAAAAAGTTGTTTGCTAGTGAGACATGCACTGCTGGCAAAACAAATACATATGAATAATTAATTAGCTTTACTTAGTTCTGTACTGAAACAGCAAACAGTTAAAGAAGTCCCTAAACTTTGGAAAGTTTGTGTGTGGTTACAAGCATGCTGAACAGCAGCAGTTAACTCATTCCTTAGCTAGAGTCAGAGGCTCTTCTGTTTCTATTTGAAGATGCCTCCCAACTTCTCACTGCTCTGGGCACCCTCACTTGCTGCTTTTCCTTTTTCTCAGTTTTCTCAGGAGAGTCCGCTGATTGCTGTTGAACCCACTATAAGTTGAATATAGTTCATATGTATCTGTTCCATACAAATTGGCTCTTATTCCAGAGGACCAAGTAGGGCCAGGTGCCTCCTTCAGCCTCAAAGCAGTTCCCCTCATAGACTGAGCCAGTTACAGCACCCAGCTACAGCCCATGGGCTCAGTGGCTGTTCCTGAACCACGGGAACACGCGATTCCTTAGTCACGAGAAGAATTCACCCCATGATACATAACACACTCACACTGTCTGATGAAAAACTGCCAGCTCGACCTTGAGCTCTTCTTTACATTTTATAACATAGACTTGAAATCCGAAGCCATTTTTTCCCCATGCAGGAGAAAAACATTCCAACAGAACCACGGAGAATGAACCAAAACTATTCAGCAGAACTCTGAGCTATCCGAAGTCCTAGTATGCATTTAAGCATATCATCTTATTGCCTACTTTAAAACTTTAGCATAATCTCACATTTAGGATTTACGGCCACCCAGGTTGGTTTCTTCTTTTGTAGAAGGCGGAAACACTAGAGAAGGGGTCTGCTGGGATTTCTGATCTTTCAAGATTGAAACAATACAAGATCAAGATGCAGAGCAGTGAAGTTCAAGGCTCTCATTAAAAAATCTGGGTGAATTAATTACCAGCATTAACAATTAGAAACTAAGCACACTGTGAAGATGATATGTTTAATGAAATCCGTGCCTCAGGCCATAGCATAAATGGCTGTGTCATGAAAGGGTTTATCTTTCTACTAAAGAGCATCTCTGCATCCAAAGGATCAGGAACTCTGCTGTTCACAAGAGAAGAAACACAGTCATGTCAAACCTAACATTCACCAGTCTCCATACATGCTGTAAGTTAGAAGGGCAAAGCACATCTGTAATCCTGTTCTTGTGGCTGAAAGTGTTTTTATTTTTATATGTTTTTGAATCCTCCTTCCAAATAGCTTGGTCAGTGCTATATAAATACTATTTCTTCTGGAAGGAAGGCTGACACCCTCATCTTACATGTGGAATGGGCCTAATGAGCAACTGAGAGACTTCATGCTTTAAACGACCCTGTACTCAATGATTCAATTTCTTTCAAGTCAGCAATTCCGTCTTAACAATGTTTTGAGTGACACTTCCAGAGTTTCAGGCTTCTTTTACTTTCACTGGACTTCAGTTTCAAGACAAAACCAATCAGTTTTTATGGAAAAAAAACCTAAGATAATCGAATCCCCACTTCCTCAAACTTGTGGGGAAGTTTTACCACATGACAGATAAACGTAAGGAGAGCACAACTCGTAAGTTGAGGGATTTGACATCCTACAGAATTCAGGTATTTGTTTAAAGGTGTTTTTCCTCCCATGCACTTTAGTATGAAGCACCAGAAAGTGACTTTAGCTTTTACAGAAGTCTTCCTGGAAGATACCCAGTGAGGGGCAGAGTGCTCTTTCATTACATGTGGCGAAGAGGACCAGAGGCAGCAGGGCGAGTCACTAGTTGCACCAGGGGTGGGGGGGGATCATTTTTCCTGCCTGTCAGAGAGCTAAGTTGCCCAGGAACACAAGCAAACAAGACTGCATCATCTATTTGTCTGTGCTGTCAGATCTTCCAATGCAAGCTGCACTGAAACTAGGAGTATGAACTTTGCAGGGTGCTCTGCTTTTGTAATGAGGTCTACTAAAGCTTAGGTACTTCAATTCAAAGTATTTTTTCTTAAAAAGTTACACCCAGTGCAGATCTTAAAGGAAAATACTTAAATTTTATACAGATTCTAAGATCAGTAGAGAAATTGTAGCAATCTATAGAAACTCACAGAAGATGAGATTTCCATGCAAAGTTAGAATCATTAGTGGTAGTGGCTACAAAGCTTGACATCATAGAAACTTCTTTTATATTTCTGTAAGTTTTCTTTTGAACACCAGAATTTCCCCATTGTTAATATGTACAATTAGAAGTTACATGGAAGTAGCTAGATGTGCCCAATCATAATGCTAAACAATAAAATGGTTTAGTCATTTTTAGGATTTACTTATGCTCTAAATAATTAAGATTTTAGCTCACAAAAATAACACTTCCTCCAGAGGCGATACAGAAACCACCAAAGGTCTGACTCATTACTGTGAGCTATAAATTACAGATTAAGTCTTGATGAAAGGAGCCAGGGAAGAACCCACACAGTTGTGAGATCATTGATGGTATAAGCAACTGTAACATTAAGAATTCCATTCAACTACATCAAATGAATAAGAAAACCAGTTTTCTGAATTGCCATGCTACACATGTGGTTAGGAAATGAGGAATCATTTACAGACCTTATTAACAAAAACAGGCTTTGAAAAAGTAGCACATCAGCTTAAACCTTTAGAGTCACTTGTACTTTTGAAGCACTATCAGAGTATTCTATAGCACAAACTGTCTTTTACCACCATTGTCTTTTGGTTTCAAGCACAGGACCTTCCCAAGTTTTCTTTCTGTGGGATTTATGATAGCTATTTTTTAAATGGACACACCTTAACTAAAAATAAACCATTTCAGAGTCCTTTATGTTCTGAACTGAGAGTGGAAGGGACTAAACCAAAATAAACCAGAAAAAAAAATATATATAACTTGGGCCAAACAGTTACCAGAAGAATAGAAATATACTGAGTTCTTCTGGGAAGGGCAGCCAATAGTAATGAAAACTGTTTCCCATAGAGACTTTATTTATCATTTATATTCAGAGAAAAAGACATCAAGATGATTGCATACAGCCCCCAAAGAACTCTAAATCCAAAGTACATTTATATATGAAACTGGTTTTTTAGACAGGTCCCTGAATTTGGCCACTTCAAAGGCTCCCTGGCTTACCTTCCCTCTCAGCTTTGCAGATACCCTGCGGCAAGCCTTCCTTGCTCTGGAAGAAGCTCCTCGGCTCTACACTCTGTGCCCACCGGCCCGCTCTGGAAGGAAAAGCAGAGCCGCGTGTTATCACTGCCACCAGCTTCCCCGGCCGGCAAGGCGGTCCCTTTGGAACAGCCATCACTGCCCCAGGTTAACCAGCCTCCTCAGAGCCCCGTTCGCAGCTGAGGAGACCCCACACCTTCCCTTGGGGTTCCGCTCCTTGAGGGCCACCGAGGAGAGGACCACATGCACCTTCAGACATCTCCTCACTCAAGCCTGTTTGGACCATCGTGGCTCATCTAAAATCTTAGATTTCACTATAATCCTTTAGTGCTAATATTCACCTTGAGGAGTTTTTCCAGGTGTGGTCTAGGCTTTCTTCAGATCAGATGACACCCCAAGACTCCAGAAAACACACTAAACAAGCATTCCTCAGGGACTTTCAACACATCACAGGGGAGAGAAACATCTCCGCAGCATAACACTTCTATGCAATTCCACAACCCTCTCCAGCTCCTCTTGCTCCAAGGCACTAGGGGCAGCTGCACCCTTGTGCTGGCTGAAGGCAACCCAATTTACACTACAGCTTCTTCCTCACACAGAGCTCAACACAGCCAAGATCCAGCCCCAGGAGAGCCTCATCCTACTGCCCTTAAGGCAACCTGTGGCATCACCTCTCCAACCCGAGCTCCTGCTGGCCCACAGGGTGCAAACAAGACCCAGGTGCTGCCACTCACACTGTGATGCAGCACACCTGGGTGCACTGTGCAGCTCAGCAACAGCACCTGCGGGCCCTTAACGGGGTGTTGCACAAGATGTAAAACTTTTCACTCGGTTGCAGCCAAAGTTGCCTTGACATTGATACTGTCAAATTATACTAGAGTGAATCCGCTTTATCTGGCAGAACATTTCTCAGGTGTAATTTGATAGGATTGAGTGACTCATTTGATAATTAGCAAAAGGCCTTTTAGCAGGCACAAATGAGAGTCCAGGAAAATAATACCTTACATGAAACTCCCTTCTCATCTCCTCTGGATTGTGCAAGAGAGTGAGGAGGGGCCGAGCAGAGTGACCAGGAGCAGAAGCACCTGGCGGCCGTCACTGCAGGGCCAATCTGGACACATTCACAATACAAGTTAGATGTGTTTTATTTAGCTATTCAGAAACAAACATCATATGTGAAAGAGAAATTAGAGAGGAACAGGCAATAAAGAAGTGATGCCATCTATGTTTGCCAAGTACATTCTGTTTTTGAGATTCATACATTCATTTGCAGAATTTAAGGGGAGTCATGGCAATATGTGTACTGTGGTTTCTCACGAATGTTGATTAAACCATAGGGAGTTTTAAGAGAAGGGTGCTCCAGACATTACTGCCATAACACAGGCATCATTGCTCAGCAATGCTATAACCAGGCAAGGAATTGAGTATATAGTCTGCTGTAGAACATTGCCCAGTTCACAGAAGAAAAAAAAAAAAAATGTTATATGGAAAATGTATGCAGGAAACTAGGGAAAACACTATGTAAGCAAGCCTCTTTAGGGCCACGTTGCCTAATGACCTGGTTCTTTCTAGGTTTCTAGTTTCTAATTCAGTTTCTATTCCCTTTTCGGGTTATTGCATTTGCAAAGCATACAGAGAGAAATAGATTCGGGATGTACTGAGGTGGGTAGGAACACGCACAATTCGGCAAGGCAAAAAAGTCACCTCTCACTTGTTGCACCTCAGGATTGTGACAAAATAATCCAGACTAGTTATTCCTGCCACCTGCTGAAGTCTCCAATTCAATAGGAGAACTGATACAGCAGGAAAAAGTGGACTAGCTTTCCGAGCTCCCTGAGCCCAGGGCAGGCTGCGTAAAGGAGAAGACAAAGTGAGACCTGGAGAAGGGCTGAGTGCCTGAAAGTCTGCCTTTTTCCAAGAATATCAATCCAATAAAAACTATCCCTTTCCCCACAAACCTTGCCTCCCTTGTACTCTTAGATTATCACGGCTTCAGAAATCGTGCTGCAAACATGTGGAGAGCCAGTGCTGGAGGGAGCGGGTTGCTCCGGCAGGGCCGCTCCTGCCAGGCCGTCCCTCTCATGTGCCAGCCAGAAATAACGAGCCCAGAGCCGCGTTCCCAGCGAGAGCGCTGGGAAGGGAGGGCGGCCGTGGCGCTCCCCGCAATTAGAGAGCGCGCTTGGACGAAGTATGTTATGGGATTATAGGAGAACAACCTTGCTGCTTTTTACGTCTCTAGCTCAAAAACAGCAAGTCTGCCTCTCTAGTGGAATGAAGCTCATTTGGACCACAAGATACAGATTGTTACAGAAAAATTGGCAACTTGAGGACAAAGCAGCAACAAAATATATCTTTTAAAGAGGCAGGTAGAGCTCAGAGCGAAATGAATCAACATCTCCCATTCTTCCTTGACCTTTTACTGTATATAAAAGCTCAACCAATTAAAGGAAACAAAAACTAAAAAAGCCAGACCAAAAACCCCATACCAAGACCAAGCCTTTTTTTTTCCCCTAAACGTTACAGCTGGATTTACTAAAATTATAGTCAGGACCACTGGAAAATTGCTAGAGTGATAAAACTGCGTGTATCATAACCACCACTTTCATTCTGCTATGCGGTTTAAAAACTCATCTGATTTACTCTCCAGCATTTTTCATGTCTGAAAAAAAAATGTTGCTACACGATCCTTAGCGGTTAAAACTACGGCTGAGTCATTCTGCTCTGCCACAGTTGAGCATCCAGCAAAACGGCTGCTCCTACCACAGCACTTGGAAAGTGGTTAGACATGATTTCTGCAGAGCTGTCCCATGGAAGAAGAGTTTGTGTGTCCATAGCTTGAAACCATGCAGGAAGTTCTTTGGAAGTTAGGAATTAGATGAGAAAATGCATGTGAGAGGAAGAAGTGTCTAAACAAAGTTCCAGAAAGAAGAAATGAAGAAATTCCATTCTTCCAGAATGAAGAAAACTATATTTCATCTGCTTTTAGCCTCTTGCACTTTTTACCCAGGGTATTCTTGACAAAAGTTGTCACCCTAAACATCTCAGCTCCCCACATCCAGGCCTTCATTGAGAGATCATGATCTATCTTTTGCAGATTATCTGATACTATGATTAATCAGAAGGGAAGAAAAAAATGGATTAAAAAGGTAAAGATACAAAACTGGGAGGAATAAAAGCTTTATAAGTCATGCTTGGGGGAGAGTGTGAAGAAGAATGGAGAATAGGGAATCTCCAAGGAAGCTCATAGGAAATCAGATCACTTGCTTTTGTCTTCAGTTCTGCTCTAACAGCCCATGGACTGGACCCACGTGGGTTTGCAGACCCAGTAGTCCCCATATGCTCCCTGCTCCTGTCATCACACTCTATATATACTTGAAACATGAGCAATAGGGCAAGTATAGCCCTGTGGGCTTGCCAGGTTTCTTCTGTGTATGCCAGCCATGAATTAAGAGCATGATCTTCTCTCAAGAGTAGTAGCTCCCTTCTTCCTTCTTTCTCTCCCCAAAAGTTGTCACTAAATGCATATAGCTTTCCTATCCTGTCCCCAAACTCAGCATCCAACTCATTTACTGTTTGGCAATTAGTTTGTCATGGGAGAAGAAGCTAAATACTTTGTGAGCTTGATGTCAGGTAAGAGAAACAACCACATGAAAAAAAAATATTTATTAAAAATATTCTATGATGAAATCGGTTATTTTGCTCTCATATCCCTAGAGTAGTAATGGCAGGTTCCTATTGAAAGTGAAAGTTCACAGATTTTAAAATTTTTAAATAATCAGAGACAAAAAATCCAGCAGATTGTGCTCTCGGACCAAAGATACCACACCAAATTTAAAATATTTACTAGAGCCCTGAAGGGAGCATATTGAAAAGGCATATTCTGTGCCATGCAAAATCTATCCGGGGCCTGCTCCATTTCTCTTGGAGTCCTGTTCCCACTGGCTTTAGGTGATCTGTTTTAAGTTAAAGAGGGTATTAGATACAGCCCATGTGAAGGAGCAAACCAATTTTCATTAAATTGCAGCTTGTTCTCACTGTATAGCCAGATTTTACAGCACATACAAAGATAATTTTTTATGATTAAGTTGCTCTAAGCAGGTGGATGTAGGCGCTTTCCGAAGGACTCCTGGCAGCTCTCGAGCAGGGAGCCACAGGGGAGGAAGGAGCCCATGAGCCCTTGCGGGATAAGGGTAAGCACAGCCAGGGCTTACATGCAATTTAAACACAGTATCTTGCCCCACACCGAAGGGGTGCAGAGCTGATGTAAAGCAATTTTTCACTCCAAGGCTGTTCTGTAAGCTATTCAAGAGACAGAAAATAAAAACGTGAATGTCTGGCCCCAACTACTGACAATGCCAAAAACGTCAGTCATCCCTGAATGCAGAAAGCCCGAGCTGTATCACAAGGTAACTCTACAGATCCTTTGATAGCATAAGAAGCAGAAGATAAAGTACAAGCTACTCTGTGTGAACTGCTACCAGTCTTTTATCATAGGTAGGTGCCTTCCTGCTGTTCAAGCGCAGGTGGAAATCGCTCTTCTGTTAGACCTTGCTTTGTGGCTGCTTTGTGGTAAAAGCTAAGATTAAAATAGCAGGAGCAACCAATCTGAAAGATCTTTGCAAAATATTTTCTAACATTGGATTTTACCCTGAAATGCACAGGTTATGATAACAACATTTTTCCCAGAGATTTCTCCAGCCCATGAGGTCAGTATTGGTCACCAGTGAGCAGCAGCGAGCGCGCCAAGGGGCAGCGGCGCCCTGGCCACCAGCGGGTCAGCCCTGCAGAGGGCCCCTCTGGCACCTCCAGGGCTCTCAGAAAAACTTTCAGAAGCCTCAGGCTACTTCACATTGAAAGATTCAAACATCAGAATCCCATTTTTCCAAAGCAACAAAAACAATCCAAAAGGCAGCATGGAATTTTTCTTTTTCTTTTTTCTAGCTTGGATGTGTTTTATGCTGTCAGAGATGAGCCCATAAAACATAGCCATACTAAATGTAGCTTTTGCTATTACAGTCTGAAGCTTATATTAGCCTGACAGTACAAAGACAGCACCTTTAAAGTTAGATGCAAGACCTTGGTGCTATCATTTTCCCATGTTCAGTGCATAATGATGCAGCTGTAAAATTCTCTTAATGCAGCACTTTTAGTTAGTATCTTTTGAATTCTGAGAAGTGTTTTCTGAACGCAAAATCATTCAAAACCTAAAACTGGCAGTACTCCAGATACTAAAAAGTATTTACTTATACTACCAAATATTTACTCTTGCAGACCCCTCCTTTTTCTCTTCCTTCCAATACCCCTCCAAACCATTTATTATTATTATTATTATTAGCAGCACATATAAGAACAGCAGATAACAGCAAAAAAAAAGCTTTATAGAAGATAAGGACACCACAACAAGAACCATTCACTTAGTCCCTAAGGAACCAAATAGCTTCAACTATAATAAAAAAAAAAAAAGCCTAACTTGTCTTTGTGGTAGTTATGCTGAGTTTCATTCATATGAGCCAGGTGGTACATAAACATGCAAAGATCAGATTTGCAGATAAACCACAAAGGAATAGATACTAAGACTCTGGTAGATGGATTGTCACAAACCCAGATGTTCGACTCCTTTGGTATTTTCGGTATGCCCGGTTATCTATCACTCTACTGCACTGACAGTCGACTGACTGACTGTTGTCTAGAAGAAAGGGATCTTGAGGAAGTAAACTTCCTTCACTATGACTAAATCAGCATTTATGAGCAGGCCTTAACAAAATCAAAATAGCACTTAAATATTAATTTTACAGTCTATAAATATAACAGTCCCAATGGCAGTATTTTCATTTCCCTGGAGACTTTTCTGCCTGTTTTTAAATGTCAAAAACTCTCAGTTACAAGTTAGAAGAGGTTTTTTCAGTACTAAAAAGCAACATGGTGTCAAATTTTCCCATACAGGTCCTAAAGCTGTAATCCTGTTATTGATATGGGATGGAGGAAGGCAAAGCTCTAAGACAAAATAAGCTGAGCCTTGTTCACTTAGGCCAAGACCCAGAGCTTCTCAACAGATATTTAGTTCCCATTTGTTTCCATTCCCCTCAGAGAATTAGGCAACTAAGCATAAGTTCTCTATTTAAATACCCTTGTGAATCTGGGCCTTAATTTATAAAGTGCTTAATGGAGGTTAAGGGTGATTTATTTGTGAATATTCTCCTGTGGTTCCTCTCCAGAAGCTGGGGGTGGCATTAACTACTGGAAATTGCCTTGATAAATGTGGACTTGTGGTGGCTTTCCTTCAAGAGATGGAAGGATACTTTGAATAATATTGGTTATTTGTAGTTCCAGTAGAAGAAAAGATTCAAGCCTTTATATCCTAGGCTTAAATAGCCTAGGAAAGAGAATGCACCTTCAATTTTTTTCACCTGTCTACTTGTTACAGTAATACCTAGTTGCAGAGAAAAGGCCAAATCAGTGTCTCATCAGTACTGCATGATGATGAGAGAGGTACATATAACTTCATAACATGCTGATTAATTCAATGAATACTGGAATAATAAACTATTATGATAAATTGAAATAATAAACTACTGCTTACTCTAAAGCTAGAGGTAGGAGTAATGCTTTTTTTTTTTCCCTCCTTGAAATACTGTTTTCAGAAGATATTTTCGGAGAAGACATTGATTGCTCATGGGTTTAATTCAAGGTGAAGTCTTCCAGTTTCTGCAAGAACCCTTGGAAGTCTTTCCCAATAACTATAACCATGATTTGCAGACAATCTGCTTCAGGCTGGTTTTACTGTTTTCATAGTAAAGTGATGCAAAACCCACTGTAAAACAACTGCTGGACAGAAACTCCCAACCCAACTAATACTCAACAAAAGAATCAAAACAAAACTAAGAGGGTTGCTTTTCTGCAAGCCCCGATTATTTTACAAAGTAAATAAATAAGAGCTAGCTTTTGAAATCATAAATCACACCAGCTAATCCCTGCCTCTTCAAAGAACCTCATGAAACCCAGCAGGGCTTCTTACGCACATGCAGTGCTCCCCATGGTAAAGAGCTCAGTGGTTTTGCCTACAATCTAAGGGTGAAAGAACAACACGGAATCGGTCACATCTTGCGCTCCATGTGTTGGGCCCAAGCATTGACAAAAAGAGATTTTTGGAAGGGTTTCACCAGCACATACTTCCCGTTACTCAGACACGGGCTACCCAGTGACCAGAGGCACATGAGGTGGTAACTGATATGCTCAGCAGGACCGTGCTGCTCCTGCTGCGCAGTTGTCTGCATGTGAACTATTTGAGAAAGAAAGAAAAACTGTATATTTTGCCTTGTTTAAACAAAGCAGATTTCCAGGTGCTGAATGAAAAACAGTATGCCACCTTGTCATGTATCTTTGTGACTAATGGAACTGGACAATATGTTCTTCTAAACATTGTATTGTCATTTGACAGCAAGTTTAAAGGAAGCAGAAACGTTTTGATTTCAAAGAACACAGAGAATTTAAGCAAACCTAGCCTTGCTGCTAATAGTTGGTATTACTCAACCCAAAGTCATTTTAAATTTAGCAAATGGAACTTTTTCTAATAGCCAAAACCAGCAGGATTAATCCTGGATTTATATACTATTTAACTCCACTGTTCAAAAAGTAGAAGCCAAATGTTGTAACCATAGCTAATCTCAAAACAAATGAGAACATTTCAACACTAGTGATTCAAACCAAAAGATGGAACCTGAATTCTAAACAGTGTCTGGAAGATAAAATAGTCATATAATAAAGAGTTTTATTTTGCTAAAATATTTTTAAACGAACATGAAAAGCGATTTTACTTAACGAATGTAGTCAGAAAATAAATACGTTCTCATGAAACAGAATCTGCTGAGGTCTACCCAGTAGCTGCAAGTCTTATGGAACATAACTGAGAGGTGAGAGACACAAGCGGTGCCACAACTGTGATCTACATTACCTTGGACACTAGAGTTGAAACAAGAATTCATATTTCTTTAAAGGACTCCAGGTTATTTGAGTGCCCTGTGAGCTACAAACACTCTCTCAGCAGAAATATCTAAAAGCAGAAGACAGGATTGCCAACTATGTTAAAAAATAATCCCTCTTTTGAAGCCTGGTTAAAAATAGATCTAGTTGCATTTTTCTGATGGAAAAGTTTACAAAGTGCTGTAAGAAAATCCGCCCAGGTACAAATATTGCTTGGGAAGTTGTTTTTTAGGGGTAAACAACAACAACAACAAAAAACATTTAGATCTGAGGAGCAGAGGCAAGCTTTAACCTGACAAAGAAAACCTTTCCAAATTTCTCAAGCAAAGGCTGATCTAGTCTCATTTATGCCAAAGAACTAGTTAGTCACTTGGAAAGTACTGTGTAAATGTAGATGCAAAGGAGTCATCAATACCATAAATTTTAGAATAGGGAAAAAGTCAGCAAGAGCAAAAAGCAGAGGCCCATAAACACAGCTGGTTTTGATAAAGATGACAAACACACATTTCACAGAACTGCATTGACAGTAACGCCTTGCCATACAGGGGGAGGAGAATTTCGTTATGAACACAGTGCATACCGCTGTTTTAAGTGGTCTTGGCATTAACATTCAGGTTGATGGCATTTCACTTCATTTCCTATTGTACCAGAAAGAGTACTAGTATCAATTTTTTTTAATAATAATTTTTAATATATATATATATATTTTATTCACTGAAAGGGCAGGTAGGTGGGTTTTTCAGGTCTTTTTTATTATTATTTTCATGATAAAAGAGAACAGTGTGATTTTTATCAATAGATATAAAATGTTTCACAATATGTCTTTGTGTACTGATTAGGAACAGAATAATACCAGTTCTTGAAAAAGCACCACCTTGCCCTTCCATTTATTTATTTATTTAAATGTTTCTAAAGGAATTACTTGTAAAAATAAGTTTGTCTTTTACAAATGATGTTCTCTCCTGTTGCTTCCATCACTTACAGTGTTCCAGTTTGGAGACTTTGAGGTCTTCGAGAAATACTCAGCCTTATATGGTGAAATTTTCTGAGTATCTTAAAACACAGATGCCAACTGTTGCATTTCCTGGGAAAGGTTTGAGTCATCAGATACTGAGCATACAGAGTCAGTAACATCTCAAGTCTCAAAAGCAGGCCACGAGCCCTGGGAGCAGTGCAATAGCTGAAGATTAGATGCATCCTTCAGGTGCTCGAATGGTGCAATGAGCAGCGTCCTTCCTCTGCATCAAGCAATAAATCAAATTCAAGGCCCTTTTAACTTCCATAACTGTGTATTCTTGCTCCTTGTGGCCATATTGATCCTTCAATCTCCACATGCCAAACTGGAGTCTTTGTTCTCCAGCAGCGCGTTCCTTCCCAAGCCCCGCAGGAAGTTCAGGGGCTGCTGGTGCTCTTTGCTACGAGCACTTGGCACCGGCCATGGTGATTCGCTCGGCACATTCGAGAACCATGCAGTCTTAACCATTAATGCCTAAAACAAGCTTTGTTATTAGTTTCAATTGGGTCATTATTATTTCTTTCTTCTCTTACCTCTATCTTACATTTTGGTTACTCTTAAAAGAGGTAAGTTAGAAGATGTTATGTAAAATTCATGACATATAAAAAAGTTTCACTCTAAACAAATGTGGCTTTAAAGATTGAATCAGAAAAGCCTGTGGACCTGTGAGCACTGTATTACAGATTGTCTTTTTCTTTGGATGGAGAACATGGAAACACAAAATGTTGCTTTATTCTGCATGGTAGCCAGCACTGCATAATAGGTAGCCCTTTACCCACTGCATCATTTGAAAAATCACCTGTCCTAGCTTTAGCAGGAAGTCGGTGTAAATATCTTCAATTCTATCCCAGAGCTCTTCTGTAAGATCAACCTGCTCATTTGCATCAAGCCTTTTTCCTTTAGAGAACAAGACTCAGGCCAGGCATTTTCTACTCAGAGAACTGGATCCCATTCTCTTTTGCTTCTAATATCTTTGCTCGAAAAGTTTCAGTGTTTGCAGGGCTTCCCAGGCAACATCAGCTGCATAATCTAGTTGTGACTAGTCCCAAGTCTCTGCCCTGTCCTTTTAGCCCAAATATTGGTAGTCAAGACAACTACCAACTGCCTCTACAAATGCTTAAAGTAGTCTCATGCAGACAGGACAGTTTTCCTCCCTCTCTGAAGCCCTCTCAGTCAGTGCTATTTTATTTTAGAAGAGCAAATTTCTTTTCTTCTAGTTTCCCTCCCTTCTTCCTTCCTAATCAAGCTGTAAGGATTGCGTTGGTGCTCTGTGCTCCTAACACCCACTCTCTTTGGATTATGAGGTGAAGTGTGTAAAGGTGAGTTAGCTACATAATTCATTCTCATTTTTACCCTGGGCTAGTAGCCTGTGGGAGAGAATTTGCCCTTATATATGTAGCTGAAGGTGTAAGAAATTGGGTTAGTTCACATTCAATTTTCCTTACCAACAGGGCTTGCTCTTTTTCTGCAGAACAGTGGAATAACTGTGGTTTCTTGCTATGTAAATTCATTTGTGAACAGTGAGGTGTCACTTCATATTTACAATGATCCATCTGTCTGCCATTTACTTGCAGGGGCTCCTCTGTTAAATTCAACCTTTCTTCAGAAAGGCTCGGAAAAACAGTTTGTGACTTATGATTTGCTTTAACAATAACATTTCGTTTAATATTCCAATCCAGATAGTTTTCCTCTGCCTTGCTTCCATGGCACTTCCATGGAAATGGGTATGAGAGATGTCAATTCAACTTGCCTCAGAAAGAAAAAACAAAAAAGAAAAAGGAAGTTGAACCTGTCTGCTCATCTTAGACGAACATACTAACAGGTCATTCAGCGGTATGGAACAACTCAAAATCTGTGTTCCTCCCTTTAATTTTTGTATTCTCCCCCTCAGATGAGATCATTTGATAAAATCATCTCAAAAATATTTGTGAATTTAGGTCAACAGAAACCACACTTTTCAGTAAATAAACTCTCAAGGGAGAAAAATCCAGATGTAAACTAAATCCTCATGAGAGCTGCAAAAATCTATTGACGATAATCCCCTACAGGTTTCCTTGCAGTTGGAGACTCTTGTCAGGAGTTTCAGTGCTCAACAGCAGAACAGGAATCTGGCAGACTCTCCTGCAGCAGTCGTCATCACTGTGAGGCTGCACAGCTGAGTACATCCTTGCAGCATTTTCTGAGCTCTTCTCTGCTCACATTCACCCACTACAGTGATTTCCAAGTGCCTCCTAATTCACTATAGGAAGGACATCAGAATATGACATTTTTCCATCTATCTCTTCTTTTCACTAGGAAAATTGCATGGAAAGCTTTCAAGTTTAGACTAACAAATAAATGAACTTATACCTAATGTACTCCTCATTTGTTTTACACATGGCACAGTCTTTCAATGTCTGTTCTGGAATCCCCAGAGCTATGACAAGAGAGAAAATAGATGATGACTCTTAGCCCTTCCTTGGGTGTCACCCTGCCTTCTTAACCGCCTCTTCTTTCCCTCCCATGAGGCAGGGAAGGAGAACAACAGGACCAAAGCACTTATTTCACAGCTTGCTGTTCTCAGGAATGGGTTGGTGCCTCCAATAGATCCTGCTCATGGCTCTTCCTGGAGCATATCAGGGAGTACCTGGACACATGCAGAGAGCAAAGGGGCTTCTACACCACATCTCCTTGGTTCATGTTTTATTTGGCCAAGTAAAGAGAAAACAAACAGATGAAAACCCCTTGACAGCTGTCACTCTACACCCAATCTGCTATGTGCTTTGCTAGGACATCCTGGCCATCTTCAGGCAAAAGCACCTCTGGAAAGACCATCCTGAACTAGAAAGCTTTGCAAAAATGCAGGGGAGTTCATACATTCCTTTCTACACTGTATCTAGAGAAAAGGAAAATTCATTCAAACCTTCCCATTCTCAGCTGAAGTTTCAGCTTCTTCAAATTAAAATAAGTTATTGACATTATTAGTTCACTGACTTGTACTACATTCTGACCCTCCAGAAAATCAGAAAACAGAGAGATTGTTGGCCTTGGGCATATAATCAAAGATGGGTCTGATTGCTCCTCATGCTTTAATCAGGGACATCTAAGCATAGATATCTGACTTTTATAATTAAACTTTCCGGGATAAACTTATTTCTTTGTCTGAAAACGTCTTTACTGTTACTCCCAAAGGCTGGGAACCTGGGTCCCTCCAGCAAGCGCAATGCCTCACTGAGCCAGTCAGTGTTCTACATGCCATTACTTACATAAAATTCTTGCTATTCTCCTATAGGAATCAATTAGAAGCATCAAAAATCTGTGTTTGGAAAGGAAAACACAAGGAAAGAGTAATCTCGTCTTATAAAAATTCTGGCAGAAATATCTGATGAGTTAAAGAAGTGATGAAATACTGACAACCTAGGAACTGTCAGACCTATAATCTATGTCAAGGTGCTTCAGAGGCCTAATAATATCTTTAAATATCAGCTTTTTACAAATCATTAATTCATAGGTCTTGGTATAAATGAGCACCTGGAAAATTTAAACAGCTATTGCATGATACATATATTGAAAGCTGGGATGTGATTCTCTGGTGCAAGAGACACTGCAGACCTGCATCAGGTACCACAAACAGCAGCAGCTCGGCCTCCTGAAACCAGAGGTTCAGCAATGCCAGGAATTAGTGCCCAATAAACATGGGATGATGGTGAATGCGCTCACCAAACCAAGGCGCCAGGTGTATGATGTGGCTCTGGGACTGCCTGTGGCCTGTTCAAGCTGTCTGAGGACGAGTGAGTTCAGCACAGCTCAGAGCTGGATACCGACACAAACCTACAACAAATGTTTGACACAGGGAGGGAGCTGCTCCTCTGTCCTTCCTCACACAGCACTCATATGAATTGTACAGCATTCAATCTTATAAACACATACAGAGACTTCCAGACATAAGGACAGAAAATTAGTAACATATAAGTAAAAATGGACAAGTTTGTTTTGCTTAATTATAGACATAGCCACTTTTAGAATTTCACCTGCAATGACTATTATTATTATTTTTTTCTCATCTTCAGATACCATTTTTAGATGGTATTATTTTTTGGAGGTACTGTGTATAACATTTTAATTACAGCTTTGAGATACTTGCTAATCTGCAATTAGTTCTGTTTGAAACTGGGAGGGGAGCATCAGCTGGGCCTTGAATAGCATGTGATTTTCTCCCTATTCTCAGCTGTCTGAGCTCAGAGGCTCTAGATTGTTTGATTCCCGTTAGGATTTTTAGCCCATTGTGCACTTGACGTAGTTGCTAAGATACGTATCAGCCTGCACCGTGTTGATACAATATTATTTAAACACTCTAAAGGGCAGCCTAACAGTTCTCTATAAACCGTTCTCAGCAGAAACGAGCAGCCTGACACTAGATTTAAATTCAGGGCATTTTAAGGATTATTGCAAAAGGCTTTGCAAGCATCCACCCACCACAGAGCAGCACCTCATGCACACCTTGTCATCACCCTAACTTAGCCTCCCTGCCTCGACACCTGCAGCTTCAGCCCTGGGGTGAGCCCTCTCCCATTCCCAGCATCATGTTATACAGGGAATTCTAACCTGATATTAGTAGTCAAGGGATCACAGCAGCCATTTCCAAGTCTTACTCAGTGCTCTGCCCACATTCAACCCCAAGCAGGGCATCCAGGCCAGAGCTGCAACCCTGTTTGCTGTACTGCTGCAGCCAGAGTCCCCACTGCTACTTCTCACGTCACTCTAGCACCCTTGCTGTGCTGGGTACTACTGAAACACCAGACCAGATGTTTGCCCCTTTGCAAAGGGATTCCCACAGTCAACAGGAAAAATACAAGAGAAGACGGTCTCAGTGTGGCTTTTTTTTTTTCTTTTTTT
>VZSV01000033.1:3023328-3038955 GCA_013398735.1 Nothocercus julius
GCGACTCCCGCCCCGGCCCCGCGGCGAGGAAGACAACGCACAAACACTTTGAGCAATGAGCCTGTCATCTCGACAGATTTCCCACGACCAACAAGTCGTCTTCTCTCCAGCAGATTGTGGAACTTTGCGAGATCTCTTGAGTTTTTCTTCTGCCATTTTCTTTCTTAAAAAAAAAAAAAGAATAAGCAGAATATACAGTTGGTGTCTTTTGGATGTACCATGTGTTCAAAGATACCTTCACAGCCTCTGTCTTTTTCTATTTCTTCTGTCAGTCGGGCTGTGAGGGGTTCTTTAAATCTCTATTTCATTTGCATTCCTACTCCAGCCACTGTATATTCACAACACACACAAATATTTAATATAGGTGGGTATATACGTATGCACACATCTGTGGGTATATATAGATACATGCATATATACATATATATGTGTGTATACATATGCATATATACATATACAATAATGCTAATATACATACACACATATAAACACACACTTTATCTTTTACAGAAATCTCAGTTTGGACATCAAAATATACATTAGTTATAAAATATTTAAAAACTTTATTATTTCAGAGGCTGAAAAGAAACTGCTACTGATAAAGCATTACTCAAACTCAAACTTAGCAATATAGATTACAAAAACCTTTTAAAATTTGTTATTTTTGTTTTTTTTGATCAGCAATTATACCTGTGGCATTTCTGTAATACAATTTCAAAGAAAAGCCAATATGACAAGAAGTTGCAAACAACACACCTTTTCTTCTCAGAGAAAATAATATTAAAATGATTGCTTAAAAGAGGGACTTCTGTGCTACCAAATTGTAGGCGCATAGATAGAAATTTAAATACACAAAATATATGCCATAGTTTTTTTTTTTTTTTTTTTTTTTTTCTACTCCATTGCAGTACAACTTTCCCTCACTCTCATCAGACCCTTTTGGAAGATGTTTCACTGCATGGATTTCACCCTCATAATCAGTATAAACCATCTATTTCTCCCGTTAAAACCAGGAGGTCATAATTCTTTGGTCGTGACATAATATCCTGTTAAAATGGGCGTGATATAGCAAAGGATTTTTAGCCAATTATATAGGCTGCCAGGAAGAACAACTGGCACACATGGGGCAATGAGCTGTGCTGACCTCTGCTTCAAAAACACGTGAAATCCAGAGACATTTCCCTAGTGGCTTCCCAGGGCTGCGAATTCCAGCCTTTCCCGCTAGCGCAAGTCAATCTGACGCAGCATCAAGTAAAGAAGTGTTGCTGGATTTAGAAATAACAAACACGCAGGCATGTCACCTTCCTTTCGGAGCCAAAGACAGGGGCGGACAGGAGTGGTGGCCGCAGAGCCCCTGCCTCGACGTGCCCAGCGCCGGTGCCCTGCGGGGCTCCGCAGCGCTCAGTCACAGTGAACCGTGGTCTCCGCGAGCCAGCTGAGCTTTGCAAAAGAAGCGTTTGTCTTGCACGCTTTTCCGCCCAGTTTTTTTATTCTTTTTCCTTTCTTGTCTAAACACTTATAGCCAGAGATTTCAATAACTCATTAGTATAAAACCAAGCGCGGTTTAAGAGTTGCTTTACAAGCACGTACGCAGAGCGCTTCATACGTTAAAGGCCGCTTGGACACCCACGTTAAGCACTTTTATTTGCATTGCTTGCGGTTTTATTATGACCCACCAAAACTGTCCCCTCTCCGCCCCGTCCCGCCGCCCCAAAGCCACACGGGGTGTCAGCCGAGCATGACTCCAGGTAACTTCTACAGCCCCAGCACCAAGGCGTTCGCACATCGCACTGTTAAACAAAACGTGCAACCACATGCTTTTGTACAGAGGCCAAATCTAGTCAAGGAAGAGAAATAAAACGGTGGTGGTGGTGGGGAAAACATTACAATACTACATAAAAAAGAGTTAATAAAACAGTATAACAGTTACATTATATAGTAAAATTCTTCATAAATTTCTGAATTTATAGATATATATATATTTAAACAGTGTATTAGTTTGGGTGTTTTCAATATATTGGCAAAATATTTACATTTTGATATCTTCCGGATCCAAAAAAATCCTGGATAAATATGTATGCCTTAATCCAGTCGGAAACTTAAATCTCTCTCTTGGTGGACAGGTGAGCACTGTATTGGTATGCCTCTTCCTAGGAAGTTCACACCTGCAGGTAAGTCCTACATTAGAGCCTTTGCCTTATTAAGAAAGCAGGCTACCTGTGCACGGCGCAGCACAGCGGCGAGGGCATCCTCCAGGCGCCTGTCAAATTGCAGTGTCCCAGAAAACAGTCTGTTGCTTAGAATAAGGAGGAGGGCTGTATTTCTTGGTCCCAGTATTCTTTTTCCAGCTCGGCAAAATAGGCATGCTGTCCTGCTTGCAGAGTCCTTTTTCTGATTTCTGGCGAGCTTTTATTTCTTTGCAGAGGCAACGTTTCTTCTCAATCATATCCAGCATCGTATGGTCCCCTTGCAACCACTGCATGCATGTCACCTATTAGGGAAAAAAGGGAAAAAAAAAAAAAAAGGAAAAAAAAAAAAAAGGAAAAAGAGGTGGGAGAGAAGGAGAAAAAGCATCCAAATAACTATTCAGCATAGATCAGGTATGTTGATTCTTTGCAGGTTAACATTATTCAGGTATTATTCTCATTCCTTTCATGAACAAAACATCTCTATGCCAACAACAGAAACAAAGTCAATCTCTACTTCCAACTACTATTCAAAGTAAAAAAAAAGAGTAATAAAAAGCTCTCTTTTAGCTTCTCCAGAGCACTGAAAGCTAAAAAAGATAAATGTTTTCTGCAAACAAGCACTATTTATTTCTGGCTGGATTTTAAATGATGGAATAGATCTTAAAAAGGCACAAGGATCTTAACAATATCATTAATCTGTGGAAATAAAAAAAAATCTATCCACTCAAAGCTATGTTTTATATTGCTTTCCAAATCCAATCTGTCACATTAAAAGCATAGTGTTAACACTTCTGACTATCAAGCTAAATATAACTTAATTTTTTAAATGATTTTATTAACTCCATGTGATTTACATGGATTAACCTATCCTGCTATATAACATTTCATTAATTTGAAGGCACCAAGTTTTTAAAAACTTCATGTTTTCATGCATGCAAAACATTTTAAAATATGGTCCTGATCATATTTTAAAAAACAGAGGTTAGCATATGTTTAATTTCAAGCATATATCCTAGCGCCTCTGAAGTCTGAAAATGTGGTTTCATTTTTGAGTTCAGTGGGGTGCTCACAGGACTGGAAATGTGTGTCTAAGTGCTTGAGATCAGAACCAACATCCCAAATAGCAAACTATCTTGAAAGGGCTCGTTCTATACAAATTATACCAATATACACATTGTATACCTGCAAATCCGTACACTTCCTCTGAACAAAGTGGATTTTAAGTGTTCTGGAGGCTCACAGTATTTATTTTTCCATGTTTGGCCTAAGTATAGGATTTGAGTTAATAAATGCACGTCATACATTTGGAGGGTCTGTTTAAGTAGCGTTCTGATCTTGTCATGGAACTGCACATGTATGGCAATGCTTTGACAGTTTTTATGATTCATGAAGGAAACCTGTGTTTATTATTAACTTTAAGACTGAGCACATTAAATAACACACATGCCTTTCCTCCACAAATCTTAAAATACTAAATCTGAGTGCACACACCAAGCTCCTGCCGTGAGGGACTATCTGCATTGAAGCCAGCAGAGAATCTTTCATTCAATTTGGTGGTTTTTGGGGTCAGCTTGAAACGTGTTTGACACAATAGAGCAAGTGTTCAGATTCATAGCAGGAAACAGAGCAAAAGGAATCAATGTGAACAAGAGTACCAGAAGAAGAAACAACATAACACTTCCTCAGACACAAACATAAACAGAACAGAAATACAGAAACAGGTATTTATTTTTTCAAATCCCTGTGTAACAAAAAGTTTTTAACATGTGACACAGGGTAGAAGAATTTCAGATAAAATTGTCTTTCTTTATACTGAAATAAAACCATGCTTATCCTACCTCATATCTTGGATACTACTTCAGGTAGAACAGGTTTAAACCACAACATGAGTTCAGTTCTTGAATATGCTCAAGAATTTAGATTTACATAGGTAACTTAACTATAGCATATCCTCCTAAATGGCTGAGCTAAATGTTTTCCTTAAGACTACCGTGCCTCATCTTTGTATTTGAATATTTAGTTTTCACATTGATCGCACACGGCGAGGCTCAGTCGTGTCCCGCATGGAGACGGCCGGACTCCTCTCTTTGGGTGTCTAGGCCTGATCCAAAACCCACTGCCGAAAACAGGGATGGTCCTTCCCACCACTGGCTCTGCTTCCCAGGTCTTTAAATGGGGATCCGTGATTTCCCGCCACTCTGTTCAGCGGAGACGTGTGACTACTTAGGCAGCAGCGTCCCCATTTCCACGGTCCCGCCGAGGCGGAGCAGGAGCGGCGCGCGGGCTGTGCGCCCTTCGCTGCCCGAAACACGCACAGCACGCCCAGAACTGGGCGCGCTGCTGCCCCCGGGCTGCTTTCCCCCCCGCCTGTGGGAAATGCCCTCTCTCACAACGCCCCAGGGACGCCCACAGGGCACGCGCTGATCCCAGATCCCCACAGCTCGCCGCATCCGCCGGCTGCCGCGCGCCGGGAAGCGCCGCGAGCCGGGCGGCTCTCCGGAGGCTGTTGCAGCCCCGTCACCCGCGCTCCCTCCGTTGTGCTGCGCTCGGTACTCCTGCCAGCACGGCATCTTCCACGAGCCAGTCTACTTCACGGCATTCAGGGGGACGTAAGGAGGACTTTGACGTTCTGAGCCCCAAAATACCAATTGCAACTTCCCCAAAATAGAAATGGTGTTGCAGAATGTATCAGCTACTCAGACACTCTGTGATCCCCTGCAAAACAGCAGCTAAAATAAACCTAAGCGTAGGCAGCTCCAATATCCTTTTTTACACCAGCCACCATACTGCATAGCTGTTTGTGAATCACTTATTATGGACAATTTATTTGAGTTTTTCCACTCCCTCGTGCACATATTTAAGACAAACTGTGATTATTTTAATGTTCTCTGTTTGCTCTGTAGGTTTTGCATACCAGTATCTTCTTAAATGTACCATACACACGGCACATTCCTCTCCTATAATCACATCCAGGTAATGGCATTTGCAGTATGAAGGGCCAGAACTGGGCTGGGCAATGTCATTTGCTAAACTAGACCTACTGAGCACATACAATGTTGAAAGACTTGGGGGAAAAAGCTGTTTAACAGTGAGAACAAATGTTAACATTTGGTATTTTTCCCCAGTTCTAGTGTTAATGTGCAACAAAATAAAAATACACTGAGCGAGAAGGGGTAAATCCTGAAGATGACTTGGTAGGAAATTGCCTGTTTGCAACAACAGATTAATGAAACCGACAGGATGATTATCACGTTGCCAATGCATAATCCTGAAGAGTGTGAGCTGAATTTGCAGCGTGTCCTACACAACCTTTGGGTGCCAAGGCCCACAGGCACCAGAGCCCTCAACGCAGCTGCTTAGTCACGTCAGCAGCCCCCGAGCGCCTCAGCGGGGCCGCGCGGCTGCCTAAAGCTGACGAGTTGCACCGTGCGGAAGGAGGCCCAATCCTTTCTGCTGTTGCTGAACTGGGGAGACCACACTTAGACCCAGGACTAATTCTTTCCAGGTGCTCCTTCCTTTCTGGCTTCAGCCTCCTCTGCTCATCCACCAGGTTGCTAATATCACTGCTCTGTCATGCCAAGGGATTTGTTCAGTGTGAGACACCCAAATTACAAATTAATATACAGTGAAAACTACTTGATACCCTGGTGTCTAGGAACCTTATGGGAATGCGGAGGGTTGGGTAAATTCCCTTGTCTGAATGTGCCTGAGTACAAAGGTAAATGAGGATGTCTCACAGATTGGTGAGACACACCTGGTAAACACACTAACGTTTCATTTTCTCATTTTTCTCTAATTTTCCTCAGAACAAAAAATCTTAAAGCAAATGTTTCTTCTAAAGCAAAGCCTCAACAACAAAAAGCAGAGACATCTTCTACTATGCAAAACTGAATTCTTCTGTCTAGTTTTAGTCATCAGCTTTCTGGAAGGCCTTAGGAAAGTTCCATCTCTGTTGCCACCTCACTGTTACTATCACCCTAATTTTTCATCCATAGCCCCAAAAGGATAAGTAAATTACATAAAGATCTGTAAAACAATGTCAGATTATATATTGGTAGTGCCACAGAACAAGAGATGATAATATAAAATCATCTATTGACTAAGAGAAACAACTCTGTAATGCCAAAAATAAAACTCAATGCTTTAATGTTTAAATGCTTTACAAATATGTGAGACCCAAGCTAGTTTCCTTCTCTACAAGGAAGAAAATAGTCCTGGTACTTCCTTTGCATGTCCTACACTCCATTAATACCATTAGCATTGGGCCTGTCTTCATTTGTTGTTTCACTGGACTGAAATCTTGAGTTATTTAAGAAAGATAAATAGCAGTCCCAATGGCTTACAAATATATGTACTGGTTAAATTAGATGCCTGAGCTAGATCACAAGACTGTCTTTGAACAGAGGTCTGACAGAAAATATTTACAGCTCAATCACTCCTGAAGGACGATTCCTGTACCCAGAGGTCAGTACACTCATCAGCTCTCTGCTACTTCAGAATTTACTGAGAAAAACTCATAACCCCAGTGAAAAAACAAAACCGTCTCTGTGCAATAGTCAATGACTCACGATCTTGGGACATGGCTGGGGTCACAGAGGGCTATTTCTGTGGCTAAAGCCGGGCAGGGGCTTTGCTGCGGCGCTGCTCTGTGCTGCACATCCCACCCGCTCCCGGCAAGGCTGGAGCTGCTCTAACAGTCTCCGAAGGAGACTGGATTCACAGGGGCATCCAAAATACAGATGTTGAATGCAAGAAAAATAAACACGAATGCACACAACTCTTCTCCTTTCCTCACCTAACATGATATCAGAATAAAGATTAAAAAAATTTTCTCCAATAATGCAGTTATGCAGCTATGGATGGAGATTACTCTCTGCACTTGTTAACCATGGTCATCAGGTGGGCAGATTGTATCTTTATGTTGGTGACTATTTAAAGAATGAGATAGGACTTTCTGGTCCATCAGGAACTGGACATCCAGCATAAGGAACATGACTCAAAGGGCATTAATACAGTGCACATACAGTTCTTTTTAAGTTACTATGTAGGTATAGCTACTGTATAGGTATACTACTTGCAGAATACCTATATAAGTAGGTATACTACTTAAACATACATGGAAACACCTTTAAGCTATATACATACCAAACTATTGCAGATAGCATAGCCCTTTCGAAAGCAAAAACATGAGAGCAGGGCAATGAAATTATGGAATGAAAAGCTCTGAGTGCCAGGCCTGGGACTCTGTTTCTTAAGTGTAATAAATTTGGCTTGCTCATGTCTGACAGATAATTAGATACATGAATATGAAGACAGATAATGTTCTCTCTTGATAAAAAGACCTAGGTAATAAGTTAAGTTCCACTCAAATGTTATTGCCACGATCCGAGCCCCACATAACTCGAAGTTGGCCCAGGACGCAGCACGCAGCCGCCCTGCGCTCCTGCTTCTGCCAGTGAGCGAGAGGGATGTGCGGGGAGGAGGGCTTGACCCTCAGAGCTGAGCTGCATCTTCCTCTGGTGATGCAGGGGCAGCCCAGAGCTCTGTGCTCCCAACCTGGGCACCTCTACGGAGCTGGGGTATAAGTGTAGGCAGGATAAATTCATGCTAATTCCCTGTGCTGAGAGGCACCGCAGGCAGCATTTCGCTGAAAGGTGCAATGTAATTTTCACAAGAGTGTCCGTGAAAATATGTGCTGCTAACCATCCCATGGCGGGGAAGCGAGTATTGAAATATCATACATGGCTCTATTACTAGTCACAAAGTGAAAAAAAGTCAAATCTTTTCATTAAATTTTGCATTTTCTAGTGCTTGAATTGACCCCCTAATATTTCCTGCTCTGGCCCCTTCCCCAAGTGAGTTTTCCTGTGAACGTGCTGTTGAGCTCCGTGACTCACACAAGGTCTTTTCCACTGCGGCTCAGACGAGGGCTGCAGGCAGTGCTGTGCCCCACTCCGACGCTCCTCCTTTTGACACGTTCGTTGGTAAGCTCTTGGTTTGCCTATTGCAAAAGCTGCTGGTTTGTTTGAAGGGACATTGGAAGCTCTGGGCAATAAGACAGAGCCATGATTCAGGGTGTGTTTCTTTTTTTTTTTTTTTTTTCCTAACATGGTAGATTCATACTTATGTTGGTGAAATTGTTCAGGTTACGCGACTGAGGAATAGGCTGTTGTCTTCTGGTCTTTCTGAGGGTCTTCCCTCTCCTATCAATGGGCAGGAGGGCTCTTCTGACTCTTCATTTACAGGAAGGGATCAGAAAACCAAATAATGTGCATGTGATCACAGATGTCATGTGCAAACATCCTTTTCTTCATGACATCTGTGTAATTAAAATGAAAGCCCAACAGTTGATGTGAGGCTGCAACAAAGTGATCTTAAACCAACAGAAATTAAAATGAAATAAAAACACGGGCCACATTTGGAGGAAAATGATCAGATATGCCTCCCGTATCTGAGAACAGAGCCATGTGTGAGCAGTGCAGTCTGTGAGCGGTGCTGCGTATCGCCGAGCGGAGCCAAGCATGCGGGTTTGTTTTGGCAGGCCAAGAAGTGAAGCAGAAAGGCTTTCTGAGAGCCACTTACCATCCTCGGGGAGGAAGAGGTTCTCTCCCTCCCTCCTGCCTGCTCTGAGGCAGGAGCTTCCAAACTCTCCTTCCCACTGAACCTCTTGACGGCACCTTCTCCGATGCGGACGGGTCGCAACCACGCGGCCAGGGAAGGCACTTCCAGGCGGGAGGTGAGGGGTCCTGCTCCTGCGCAGGGAGCCGCGTGCCACAGGCACAAGGGGCAGCAGGCCACGTTACGCAGCAACAGGTACTTCGTGATCGGGTATCTGACACTCTGAGCTCGGCGTAGAGATCCTCTTAGCTCACGTGTGCAAAAGGGGAGCTGTCCAATGCAGGAGTTCAGCAAGAATCAGCTTTCAAAAGATCTGAGAAGCGAGATCCTTACGCATTTGAAGCCAACAAGAATTTGCCCACTGACTTCATGGGTCCAAGAATTTGACCACAGTTTATACAAACAAATAGTAGGAAAAAAGCCCCAAGCCTCTTAAAAAGCCTTCTGAAGAGAACTTGGAAAAGTACATTGGGCAGGTTTTCTCTTGCTAACCATTAGCTACAAGTAACACACTGCAGCTGAATGCTGTTAATTCCAGTGGCTGGAAGAGCAAGTGAGGGCAAATCTACAGGTTACACCTGCAGTCATTTCTCTTTGACAGAGGTACTCTGGAGTAATGCTGACATAAAAGACAGCATAATTTGGCCCGATA
Source organism: Nothocercus julius (assembly GCA_013398735.1). Taxonomy (NCBI): domain Eukaryota; kingdom Metazoa; phylum Chordata; class Aves; order Tinamiformes; family Tinamidae; genus Nothocercus; species Nothocercus julius. The sequence continues at coordinate 3,032,788 of VZSV01000033.1, forward strand.
AGCAGTCATTCCCATAGCTCTGCACTGCTAATCAGCTCTCCCATTACTGTTAAATTCAAAACAACAGTTGGTTATTAATGCAAAGGTGATTAACGGTAACAGCGCGCTCGGGAACACAGGGCACGCCAAGGCGAGCTGTGAACACAGACGCCCCGGGCGCGCGCGGCAGCGCAAGGCCGGGTCCCCGCGGGCGCCGCACGGGGTCCCCGCCACCGCCGCTCGGGGAGCGCCGCGTCGGTGCTCGAGGTTCGTCAGCAACCGCACCGAGCGAGGCCTGGGCGCTCACTACGGGTATCGCAATCACAGGGAGACACCGGCTGCTGAGCGCTGCCACAAACGGCCCGCCGGGCTCTCCCAGACACAGGCGCTTGTTAAGAGACATCCTCTCTATTTTCCCTTGGGTAGCATGGCACCTTAACGGAGAGAGGCACACACAAAACTGTACCAAAGACCTGTATTTGCGTATGTTTTATAGCCTTTGATAGCAGTACTTGTACCCTTCTGATTGCCATATAGGATATACTGGAAGTATAGGAAAACACAGCATTCTGTTTCCTCAGGACTGTTTCCTCTGTATTTCTAATGCAACACAAGCCACTGTAAGGCAATTTTCTATTTTTGTCTGTATAGCAAATTCTCTAATGTTACTGGCACAGATTTGTAAACAAAAGTTTGCCAGTTAAACCTGTGTTACTTTAGGTGTTGCAGGAATAACGTAGGTGTTATTATCGCACAGTTAGCTGTTAGCATCTTGGTGTTGGAATCTAGGTGACAACCGTTCTGAGCTCCTTCCGGAAAGGATTCCCCCAGCGCACCAGTCTCAATTTTAACTAACTAGTTCACTGGGAAGCAACACTTTTTGATCTTACACTGTATATTTAACCCTAAAAGGTTCACTGACAACTGCTATTTCAATGTAAAAACTGCATATGCATCACATTTTAGTGCTATTTCCTATTGCGACACAGAAATTGCTGTTCCGTGATTTAATTTCCATTATGTTAAATTTCTAAACTTCTGGAAACATGTTTCGTTATAAACTGCTTTCTTCTATTACAGTAAAAGCAATAACCAGAGTGCCTGTAAAAACTGTTTTACTACTTAATGCAGCTCCTATAATTAAACGGTGCAATATCCAAACAAAGCGCTGGATGCCTTTCTCACTACAGGCGTGACTGACTGCACTGTGTTATTGCTCTCCTACTTTTAATCAAGTGACAAGGATCATTGGAATCCCAAGAATTCCAGAAGATTCAAGCTTATGAAAAATTAATAGTTATCCAAAAATTAAATTAGTAAATTGTTTGTAAACCATTAGCATCTCTGATCCCAGCCCTTCAGCTTCATTATCCATTGTTTCCAATTAGTGGTTGTCACTGTTACCTTACACAGCATCAGCACTGAACATAGGACTACACCTCAAAATCTCCACTTATTCTCAGGCTTTCCATAGTGAATTATTAAAGTAAACTTTAAAGTAAAGTAAACTTTAAGGTAAACTTTAATAATTCACTTTTCTGCATTCCGGTTTCATACTAGCAATATGTGCAGCAGAGGACCCTCTCGACCTTGCATTATTAGCACATTTGGAAATATGCATTCTTATCTAAACTATTTTTTTACAACAAACAGCTGTCTGAAATGTACTGCTTGCCCTACTCTTATTTAACACTTCTTGTAAATACTGGTATTTTTTTAAATAAGAGTTTGTAGAGCAACTATTACTCAGGATGTTGTGCAAAGCTGTCTCATGCATCTAACACAGTGGATGATCACAAAGTGCATTTTTACTGAGACTACTTGGGAAAAATCAAAGCTTAAGCTCCACTTTGCTAAGCCATAAACACAGAACTCAGGCAACCCACCATGATACATCCTTTTGCTCACTGTAAAACAGAAAGCAAAATTCAGTATTGTGTTAGGTCAATTACAGGAGTGACAAAGGAAGAATACCCAGACTTTGCTAAAGTTAAACGATGCAGAGCCTTCCTGCAAATGCATTTCGCAGCAAAGCACCTGCGGGGTAACCCTCGCCAAGTTTCAGCCTTCATCAACACTTCAGAAGGGGCTACTAAACCTGGATATCCACCTCTCCTTTCTGCTGGCACTTCTCTACTGCCTGTGCCATGCAGCTGCTCATGAACTAGGTTGTCTTAAGGCAGTCACAAAGTTTGAGGCGGTGACTCTAATGACCCCTCCAGCAAGCCCTGCCTATGAGCCAGCACTCCCATCCACCGAATAAAACATCTGTGATCAGTGTTTCTTAATCTAAATCATGGTAATTGTATTCTAAATCTCATATGCAGATGAACAGCCTGTCCCCCTTCAATCCCCACTTCAAGGGCACATGGAGCAGTGAGAACTGCTGAGGTTGAAGATCCTCTGCTTCTCAGGATCCGACTGCTGTGGACAACCAAAGCTCTGACTAGCAGGGAGCTGAAGGCAGCAGGACACACACTCCACAGCGCTGCTTCTTGTCACCCACCTGCAGCCACGAAGGACAAGGAAATTGAATGTGGAAGGATGAAAACTAGTGGAAACTAGGCCAGGACTCTGGGAGGACTACGAGAGAGCGGACACTGAGGCCAAGTCAAAAGTTACAGAAACGTGACATGTGGAGATACCACAATTAGGTTCATTCAGATATGTTCCAAATTAACAGGACCTAGTTTTACCTATGATAAAACACATAGATGAGCTTCAGCATTCTTCCTGTTTGATGTCAGCGCTAGGACCTCCACTTTCTTCTGTGGGAGGAAGTTTGTACCTAGAAGCAACAAGCACCTCTTCCAAGGACCAGACGACTTGCATTTCATGCTCAAACATGGTACCAGTAAAGAGCATGAAAATCAGTTTATAACAACATCACTACTTTGTTCTTTCACTAAAGGGATGCATTCCTACAACTGCAGATGAAAATTTAACTAACTTTTACAAATGTGATGGCTAAAGAAAATACTTACATTGTGTTTTTTCTTTTTTATGCAAAGCCTCTTTTTAAGTGCTTTTATTTTTTCTAGCATTTTCTAATGTTTTCAATGAAATACTCACAAGAATCATTTAAATATTAAAATGACCAGAACAACATATGGAGGGAGAATGCCTCAGAAGTGAAAGGGGCACTGCCTATAATTTCTCCTTCCTTTTAGGTGATCTCAACAGAAAACTACCTCAGACACGGGTTATGAAGTTGTTTCACAGATAAGAAATTTCGAAATGCACTCTTACATTTCTCATTTTTCAAATTGTGAAATTGAGTCAATGGTCATTTTCTTAAATTGAATGCCCATTCTCTAGTATTGCATAGATTCTACAGGGGAAGAGAGATAATACATTTAGGAAAGGGTGACTGAAAAACAACACTGTTCAGAGATGATTCTTGTAGGTAAAGCCAATTTGAAATGTACCTAATGAATACATATCACAGTGAAACACTATACTGAGAGCTTCTAAAGGACCCTAAATTCTGTAGAATATGAGAGTCCTCTTTGGCATGAGGTCTACTCTAACTTCACACAATTTCATGTAATCAGGAACTGCTAAACAGCATAATACTCAAATCTCATATGGACTTACTGACATATAGAATAGGTGAAACACAGGCAAGAAACTAAGACTGGCACCCACAAGCTTTAGAAAATGGGATTCATTGACTGCAGTGGCTCCCTGCACCTTACTTCTCCTTTTCTACTTAGAGGGTGATTGCCAGGCAGGTGACACTTGCTGATACAACGTGCGATGCTGATTTGGCATTAATGCAGCCGAGCCACAAACGCCGGTGTGCTGGGCCAGGCTTTGCCTGAGGGCTCCCACGCACGGGTGACCAGGCAGCCGTCCACGCGGCCTGTGATAGCCCTGGGGGGGCAGTTCAAGCTCAGGCTTCCAAAGCTAAGGTTTAAGTATCTATCTTTAAAGTAAGGGCTAACACATGGCTAAATATGACATGACAGTGACAAAATATTCAACTTCATATTAACCTATTGGCACATATTACCTGTAATATAAGTGAAAAAAATGGCTAAGCAGCGAAAAAAAGCTGTTTTTCTCTGTCACGTTTGTATAGATGCAGAAATCAAACAAGAGACATCATCTGACTGTTAATAATAATAAAAAAGAATAATGCTATTGTATTTCTCCTCCTTGCTACTTTCTGTTTTGAGCCTGGTGTAACTTATAAAATAGTGATTATAAAACCCAGACACTAAATGCCCTTTTCTAGAGTGTCAAAGGGACATGGGCCTTAAAGACCCAACCCTTGAGCACATTTGTATTTATTACCACTGACTTGAAAAGGCTTAAGTTCAGGCCACTGGCTCATAAACACCAAGCTTGATTAATGGAATGTACCCTTTCCCCATCCTATTTTCTGTTGAGAAAAAAACAGTCCCTGGACCTTTCATTTGTAGACTCTGAGTAAAACAGGAATTTGTTGTCCTGTGCGTGGCTGGAATTTAATCCTGTAAGTTTAAAGAAAAAAATGAAAAGGATTTTTGATTATGTGATTTTATTTGGGGTGAAGGTTCTTCATAACAGTGGTTTGATCATGCTAAAAATTCCTTAGTATTTCCTGTGTGAAAATTTGTCTTCTAACATTTTTCCTAGCAGTTGCTGCCACTCTGCTGCAGCAGCTTACTATGCAGGGTGACTCGTCTCGCTGGACGAGATGATGGGATCATAATATTAACATTAAAAGGAAGCAAATTCTCCACTCTTCCAAATAATGAGGTCTCACACAGGAACACCTATGATTATAACAGAAGCTCCAGTTCAGTGAAGAACCTAAACATTCTCAATTGGAAAATATATATTAAATGTCCTCTTGATTTAGAGGGACACTTTGGTGACTGAAGATAAGCCTGTGCTTTGCCAGGTCAAGGGCAGATAGCTGAGCCCACCTACAGTCGTGCGCTGATTAACTTTCCAAAGGGCTAACAAATGCTTGTTAGCTATTTTAATAAATGCCTAATCAATCGTTATATATTTGCCATGTCCTACAACGAGGTAATGCGAAACCACAGCTGACTAATCCAGCGGCTGTAACATCCTTATAAAAGGGACTCCTAACACATGATATTTTCATGACTTCTAAGGTTCAGCTGCACAGGAGACTTGTCTGCCCGGCCTGAAGGAGGCCCTGGTCCAGCCAGTATTTAGATGTGCAAGTCTTTATGGGCACGGGTCATCCCGCAGAGGTATGGAGGTCCCTGCTGAAGTGCTGTTTGAAGGAGGACAACCCAGCTGGCTGAGGCCATATCTAACCCTACAGATGGTTGACCAACATAAGGCAGGAGGAAGCCAAAGGGCAGACCACGGCTACTATCAAACATTTTTCAACCACAGAAAGCACTCAAGAGAAACACAAGTATCTTCAGATTCGGGGCTATTAAAATATTCTTTTTGAAGAACAGGAAAACTTAAAATTACTAAAAATAATAATCTTCTAAAGTTTTCATTTAAAATACATGACATTTTTATTTTCATTGTTTAACAAGACAAAATGAGAATAAAAGAAAGTTATCAAAAGTGGGTGCTGGCATTCGTACTTTTTTATAATTAGCATACACATAATGTATATGAAAAGCCACAGATTTCTAGTGAAAAGACTATGAATAAACACACATACATATACATAGATATATAAACATACTATACATACATACATGAGTGAATATACATATTTATGTGCATACAGTATACAGACAAGATACTATACAGGTACAGTAAGTGCAATATACTGTATAAGGCTATACAAACATCGAGAGATTCTGGTGAAATGATGCCAACCACGAGAACAAAGCTTGAATGACTGGTGATTTAACACAGACGGTGGGAAAAAAACCTTGCTGCTCCGTGTCGTGTTTTATGCATCAGGCACACACGGTTTGAACAGAAAACATGGTACAATACATTCAGTTCATATATAAAAAGGTAAGACAAGTGGGAGTGCATGGAGGTAACTGAAATGTGTATGAGCAGACAAACAAGGCTGTTCTACCTAGAATACACAGCGTTCGTGTTCATTTACAGAGAATGCCTATATATAAACCCATGCTTTCATGAATTCATGCCATTTTTTATTTCTACTTTTTACTTTAAGAATATTAGAAAATTCTTGCCCTGAGTTAAACATAAATACACACAGAAAAGGAAGGGAAAGAAAAGGAAATT
>VZSV01000033.1:3039585-3083934 GCA_013398735.1 Nothocercus julius
CACCAGCCCAGGCTGCAGCGCCGCGCGGGCGGCGGCACCGCCGGCCCAGCACCACGGCCGCCTTGCCCGGCTGCTCCTCCGGGCTGCTCTTTCACGCCTCCGAGCTATCAGCCCCTCGTGGGCGGCCCACGCACAAGCCCGTGCGCAGGAGCTGAGCCCCGTGCTGAGCGAGCTCGGGAGCACCAGAGGCAGGGCCCCCCGCCCCTGCGCAGCTCTCTCTCCCTCCTTTCCTCCCCATTTTCTTTCCTTTTCCTTGACAAAAGCACCACGTGTGCCTGAAGGAGGAGGTGCCTGAGGACCCGCTTCCCTTCCCTTACAATGGGGCGCGCACGAAGGGCTCGATGTGCCGCCTGCCCGCGGCGCTGCGGGCGGCCGGCCCGGGGCTGGCGCCGGGGCCGCTCCCCAGCCGCTGCTCCGGGAGGCACCGCGGCCGTTCGGAGCTCGGAAACACGCTGCCCGCTCCGCCCAGCACGGGCACCCAGCGCGACGGCCCTCCCGGGGCCTCGTCGTGCCCGTCCGCTTCCCTTTACACGGATAACGTTTACTTCTAGGTCTGGTGTAAAGGCGGCCAAAAGCCTTTTGAGAGCAATGGGAGAAGCCTCACAAACCCTGTGTTTCCCTCTCTGTCAAAATATTACTGTATTTGCAGTTCCAGCTGTCTCCGTGAGGGCGCAAACATCCTCTGTGCTCTGCTGTCGAGCTTACAAAACTCACTGGAAAACAAGAGATCAGCAAAAGAGTGGGATATCCTTCCTCCTAATCTTCATCACACCTAAACAGTGGCAGTCAAGCTCATTCCTGAGGGATGAGGAAAGGGATAAAGAAGGGATAAAGAAAGAATATAGGCCTAGTTTCCAGAGACAGCAAGATCTGATCACTCCGGTCCCTACACCTGATATTTGCTTTCTATGGAATTACTTTCCCTCAAGCTGACCTGCTTTCACTGCTTCCCCGCCACACGGGCCCTTGGTGCCAAAGTCTAGCCCTTCCTAGCACGTGTCCTGCAAGGCCACGAGGAGCGGGGCCACCGCTGGAGACAGGCATTGCTGCTGTGCCTGTCCCACACGCCTGACAGCTGTTTGTTCCTGCAGGGCCAGGCCAGCGCCTGACGCTGCCGAGTGCCACAGCAAGGAGAGCCATCAAACCTAAGCAGGGGCTGTGGCATCCGCCGCGGCCACAGGGCAAGCCCAGACACCCCTGGGCCGGGCCGTGCCCGCGCTGTGACTCGGGCAAGGCTCCTGTCCGGCGCAGCGCGGGCCCCCGCGTGCGCGCTCGCCCACGCTCCTAAATCGGAGCCCTGGCAAGGCGAGCCCCAGCAAGGCAGGGACCTGCTTCTGCTGCACGGCCAGACCAGCTGAATGCTGAAGAAGAAATTTTGGGACAGCAACAGCAGGGCTGCCTGCCAACAGAAGACAGCTTTGACACATTTGCTGCTTGTGCCAATCAGGCAGGAATGCCTTAGAGGTGAGGGATGATGGATGGGGAAATTCCATCCACTTCATGGTTTGCATTTTCTTTCTTTCTTTTCTTTCTTCCTTTCTTCCTTTCTATAAATGTTCTCTGTTTGCAGTTCATATATTTAGAAACAATTTGCACTGCTTTGGACCCATGCGCTGATTATGTAAGACCAGATTCAAGCTGAAACACCACATAATGCAATGTGGAGCCTTCCCTAAAGCATTAAAATTCTTCTTGTTGCTCTCGTCCAAAATGTTGACAGCATATTTAGCTGGACTGACGACAGCAGTGTTCTGCCTTCATGCGTGCAAAATATTTGTCCTTGCAGGAAAAGAAAAGAGCCATGTAAAGTAATCCGATTGCTCCCTCTCGTGGATACAGAGTTCGGCTGCACTTAGTGAAGGCCTGAAGGCCCACTAAGAAATCCAACAGCTCATGTTACCCAGATATTTCAGCAGCGCGAGCTTCTTTAGTTGTAAAGATCTTTACTTTTAAGCAAGTGTTTGTGACACGTCTCATCTCTGCTTAAGCCCCTGTGCTTTCTTCCAGGTGGAGGCAACTGGAGCGCTGACTTGGCTCTCACTGTTTTGTGAACATTCAAGCTGAAGAGGAGGACGAAGTCCCGCGGCTATGCCCTCGATCTCCTGGTCCTTTCTCTCCCTGCTAAGTAGTGGTCGTGCCCAAGGGGAAGGTGCGGAGTGCCTCGCCTCTCCCGGATGATGTGGATGCGCGTCCTCCCAGACGGAGCAGAGCCTGCTGCAGAGGTCTCGCGGGAGCTGCGCAAATCCTCTAGCCACTGGGCTCCTGCACAGAGCTCTGTACGTGTGGCTGAGGACAACGTTAGAAGTCTCAGAAGCTACAGACCCCATACCATGCGTATGTAAATGCTTGGTTTTTGTCTTTTTGTCTCCCCGGACTTCAATGGACTCACACTGACATTGAATCTACATTGACTTTACAGCCATTTTACGTGCTTACTCGATGAGAACTGAATTGTTCCCTTAATACAGGGCCCCTGGCTTGCAGATAAATATACCTGACTCCACAAGCCATTTGCAAAACCAGCAACAACTAAATTCAGGTCAGGCCTGCATTCATTTATTCTCTCCTACACAGATGTCAAGGACTTCTCCATTGGACACGAGAGGGGTGTTTACATCATTTTTATTACTCTTTTAAATAAAATTTACTTGGTTTCCTGGGTTTAGACATTCAAATGCATTTCATGGTGTTAATGGCATATAAAATTAATTAAAATCACTGCCTAAGATATAGTACCTTGTACTCTAAATACGTTTTGCAGTTTCTAACTTCACACTAAATCAAAGCTTTTGCAATTCCTGACAGTCACATACTTACCAACCTACTCCCATCTACAACAGCTTACTCCCTCTTTTGTTATACTGAGCTTGTAAGTCCTTGGGGTAGGGACAGTCTTCATTCTATGCATACTGCCTATCAAGACAAGAACCTTGTGTTATAAATCTGACTCTCAGACTACTACAGACATCACTGTGGCAGGTTCGACAGGCCAACATTAAGCAGTTTTTGGATCTCGTGTCTATCACAAGCCTTATTAATGGGGATGGTTAAACAGAAGGAACAGTTAAAGCCCTTCAAGGGAGTAGTTTTCTAGGCAAAAATAGAAGCTACCATCCAAGGCAATAAATGATGTGCAGAAAATCCAGACCAAAACCCCATGGGGCTTCTGATTACAGAGCAAGAGGCTAAAAGACTGTTTCCCACACTGTGAGCATACATTTAAATGAAGAAAAGAGATCAAGTATCAAAGAGGGAGCAACCATGTTCTTGGCTCTAGGACGTTAGAGATCTCAGAGGCACAGCACTGGCTGAAGGGGAGGATTTCTGCAACTTGACAGAAGAAGAAAATGATCACTACCATCCCATGAATTGTTCCACCTTTTTCTAATCTGCGTCTAAAATAAACAATGGACTTTAAAAGCTTTTGAAAATGAGAGGAAAGACAGCTGAGAAAGAGTCACACCAGAGTGGCACTAGTTAGATTCTCCTTTTGAAACGGGATTTGGGATTTCTTCATCTCATTTGAGATCTTTAACCTCCAGCCAATGGGGCTCTTTTTTCCCCTCTGCCCAGGAGGTACGACTGAAGATGGTCCTCTTATTGCAGCCCCTCCTGCTCTACTAGACCACAAAATCAGAATCATTAAGTGTTGATGATACCAGCTTCGGCCTGCTGTCCTTGGAGGAACGCACCCAGCAAGGGCTGGCAGTAGCGAGCGAGCACACTGGTGAGGCTATGAAGCAGATAGTGCTTCTCTTACTAGCACACATATTTTTTCCTATTACCGTTTCCAAAATATTCCGACAGGATGAAAGAATACTTCAGTGCTCTCCACCTACCTGCAATTATGGTATTTCTTTCATGTAATGGAAGTTAAAAAAAAAGGCTGCTGTGATCAGATATGGAACAGCATGGTCTTCATTTATACATGCACATTTTTCAGCAGCAGAACTGGGGCAGGCAGGAGCCCAGTCCTGCTAAGACGCCTGACAACAGAAGGGGCTTACAGGCTGCACCGGACCTTCTGTACAATGTTGAGGGGGAAAATTGCCACTTTGTGCTGAGAGTAACCAAAGAGCACAGATGCACAGTTTATGTTCACAGAGCAATGTAGAGCCCGTGTGCTTTCTGACGCACGATCACCATCCACAGCATGATAACGTCAATTCATTGGGAAAGTCTTTTGTCTAGATGTCTATAGCCATAACAGTAACAACATCCCCTTCTTGCATCCATGGATTACAGGGCGAGTACAACGCTTGCAAGGCCTGCTAGGGCTACAGCACGCTTTGTACGCACACCTGAGGCCAGGGACACTAAGACCTGGGCTTGCGATTCTTCGTTCGCCCACTACAGGATTATTCATGCACTTCAGCATGAGACTAATGCTTAGCGGAGCTGCTGAGGAGCACCCCGTCCCCTTCAGGACTGAACCTAAAATTTCTGTTAAGTTCTGTAAATTTCCTTCAGGGAGTTTTTCTGTGCTTAAATTGTAGGGTATTAGTCTCAGGCTACATGTGGAGAATGGCTGACAAGATACCTAAGCTTTTTATTTGTTGGCGTATTTCCCTCTTAGCATTCTTTTATTTAGAATTGGAGGAATTAAAATATGTGTTTAGCTTAGTGCAAAAATAAAGAAGAGCTGCCCCCAGGGCAAGGTCTCACATCCGTTTTGATGCTAGATTTTCTTTCCATGCTAAAATGCGTGCGTTCAGTAGCTAAACCCCACGGCTTGGCCAAGGGCCCACGCAGCACCTCGCGCTGCTCTGCGCCCGCCCTGCCGCCCAGGGCCCCTCTGCCTGCCTGCCCGGGGCCCTGCCTTGGTACCCGTCGCTGAAAAAATGAGGCTCTTCCTAGCTTTTAGGAGTCTTGTCTTTCAAAAGGTAGTGCATCGTCTTGCAGGATTTCTCTGGTGCAGACTCACCAGATCAAGGAGGAGAAAATTTTTCGAAGAGAAAATGTGATTTTCTCACATTCCCAATAAAGAGAATCTTTCAAAGACCTCTTCCTATTACACACTTGAAGCAGAAGCTGCTTCGTGCTTCACTGTTTTCCTTAAATCACATAAAGTAGAAAACGATGCTAGAAAACTGCTTTGGGGACTTTGCAAAATTTCTTGGATTTCCATTCCCTTAAAATAGTTTCCTTAGTGGGTTCAAACACCAAATACAAGCTCCAGGCTGCACCTCCTGCAGCACCACAAGCTCCTGCCCTCCCCTAGGCTCTGCTAGTTAGCCCGACCAAGACATATGGCATTTCAAGACAACTACAGATAGGTTCCAACCGTATCTACTGAGCTTCTTCACAACACTCAGCACCTGCAGATTGAGTCTGAACAGGTTTACATTGATGCTACACAGCAAAGGAAATGGGAAGGACTGTTCTCTCTTCAGTAGCAGAAGTTCAAGAGTCTCTAACACGTGCAGATCAGGAATGATCCCTGCTAGCCTTGGGCACCCAGCACAAGTGGCTACATCAGGAGCACTGACTTCCAAATCATCCAAGGTCATAGTCCTGCAGCTCTACAGGGGGACTGCGGTTTTAGATAGACTGCATCACCTCTGAGGGACCTCTCCATATAGTCCACAGACAAACTATATTATATCCCTCATTCAGGGATAGGTAAGACAAGCCTAAGCTAAAGAATATACTCAGCCTTTTTTAAAGAGCCTGTTTTATTCTTTAGGTGCCAAAATATGAACTTAAGGACCCAAGGTATATTTAACCCCTAGCCATCAAAGACACATACCCAAATAAATTACTGATGATTCACTTCACTTGGCGCAAACCAATAAAAAGTGGCTGAGCTCATCCTGTGAACAGTACAGCCTTTCCCCTTCGCTACACTGTATTGAGATAGTCACAAAATCAGTGGCAATTTTCTCAGCTGTGGAAGGTAACGGCTAGTCTGTCCATCACCCGGGCCTGTCTATATTACATGCCTTCTATCTTGTACTCACTGACGTGGTGCTATGAGGGAAGAAGAATGTGGTCTCAACTTGCTATAGGCTAAGGGAAGCAACCATATAACAGATACCAGGAAAGTAATAAACAGAGCTATATTTTTTGAAGAAAAAAAAGTTCAGTGTTGATTCTGGTATATTTTCTAGCTTTCTCCCCATTCCCATTATAAATGCAAGCTGAAGCTCCGTAATTCGTAGCTGTGTATTTTTATTCCCTCGTCTGAGTTATTCCTTCTAATCTCACCGTTGCTTTTGGATTCTACTTTGATCACCACTGTAAACTTTAAATCTTTTTTCCTTGCTTGAACTGGAGACAGACATCGCAGCCCCCACAAGAGATGCAAACCCTCCAGAGCCGAAGCAAGCAACCCTGGAGGAGACCACAGCAAAGGAACAACCCTGCCAGCTCCCCAGTGACAAGCAAGTAACGAACTGCCGGCACAACAAGAGGCTGCACTTTTGCAGATAAGGTAGAAAGTTTTGTGGAAATATGCCCTAAAATAGGTGCTGCTTTGCACAAAAGCTGAAATATTGCACTGCAACTATCAGGAGTTTCATTTTTAAAGAGTGTGTTTTCTTTTAGATAAGGGATCTTCTTTATAAGCATGCACTGCTGTACTCTTATAATCATACAGCTTAATACAAGTAATTTTCCAATAGTTGTCTGCACTTAAATGAAAACAAGCACTATTTTGCAAAATTCACTTGCACCAAAAAATCCAGAGCTTGTTACATTGGATTCTTTTTTTTCTTTCTTTCTTTTTTTTTTCTTTTTCTTTTCTTAATGGAAACCAATATTTTTTTGTGTGTGCCAAAGACTGCTTAGCAGAAGCCTGGCAAACTAAGAGATGATATTTTATGTACAGTATGGATGCGAAAGGCTCTTCTAAACCAGCAGAGGGACTTCTGCAATGCATTTTATTGACGCATTTTATCCTTTTGTGCTAGGAAGGGACATGCTCAGCGCACACGTGCGTCGTACCAGACACAGGTGCTGGAGTCCCTCAGTGTTAGGCAACCCCTCGCTGTCCTGGGATGAAGGCCAGGAGGATGACAGGAGGCAGGGGACACCAGCGCTCTGCCACGGCACCTGCAACCCCCTGAGCTGCTCACTGCGCACACCCGCGCACTCCTTTGCCACCCGTGCACACTAGTGGCGTCTTCCAGCTCTCCAGTTGACTTTTCTTCCTGCTTCCTCAATTTCTTAAACTTTGCCCTTACACTATCAATAACTTCAGTTCTAAGATAACTTTTGTTTACCCCTCAATTTAACTTGTGTCGGTTCATGCCTAATCCAAGGTTACTTTTTACAACCAGTTATTTCAAAACGCCCTCACCGTTTACCACAACAGCTCTCTTTCTGGGTCAGGGTGCCTTCAATTCCTGGCCACCCATACACTAGATCATTTCTAAATGTTCTGCATCAGAGATCAGCCACTTAATTCCCCTCCACTTGTAGGGAAAAAAACCCTTTTTTCTTTTTGATTTAGAAGTGGTCACTGTAATGCTCAGTGTCTATACACCATAAAAATATTAATATCCATGAATATCAGCTAGTTAATCCTCACAAATCCTTCACCAATAAACAAATATGAAAATAAGGCATAGAGGAGTTAAACGCCAATAGTTGTACAATTAGCCAATATTTGATCAGGATTGAAATGTACATTTCCTTAGTTCAGACTTACTTTTAACTGCTAAACATACTCATCACTTACACAAATCATTTTTTATTAAAAATGATTGGCCTTGGAGAACTCAGTTGCAAATCTGAGATCTTCACAAAGAGCTTAAATGTTTTGAAAAAAACACAGTGATCTGCCCTTTCCCTGATGTACTTCTCCATCCTGTATCCCTCTGTGAAAGTCAGTTGTGTCCACTTCACACAAAAAGTGTCCTTTTAATCTTTTGTAAATCTTACTTTGTGGATTTTGATGTGATTAAGAAAACCAGTATCAGTATTCTATAATAGCCACAGTATACAAAAATAAATAGCCTCTATGCCACAATCCATGAGATTCAGGATGGGTTAACATCCCAGCCATTTCCAAACACATTTTACCTGCCACGGGTGATTTGCACATTTAGATAGATAGATAGAATAGTTAAGTGCACAAAGGAAAGAATCCAAGTATTGTCTGTATCTGCCAGAGACAACAAGACTTTGCCAATCAACTGGAATGAAGTCCACATTTTTGAACAATAACATTGTTGTAATAAATGACAACACACTGACAATAACAGACTGACAACTTCAAGGGAAGACTTACATGGAGGAAAAGCTTTCACCATGTTTTGCTTTTTTTTCATGAAGGCGTGTCCATACCATACGTTACTAAATTAACAAGACCTTCTACAGTCACTTGAAAACTCCCCTTACCGTCTTTGTTCCTCTCTTCTCTACTAAGTAAGGTGGATTTTTCCTTCACAGTTTCAGTGAACCCTGGCTGTAGCTTCTAAGAGGCTCATTATCTCTCCCATCACATCAGTTTCTGCTTTCAAGTCTTATTGTTTATTTCTTAATAGAAATCGAGAGACTAAAACCCCTTCAAAACACCCAAGATGCCTTTGCCACTAAGTAACAAGCAAAGCATCATGCCTGCTGTAAGCCTTACTTAATCAAAAAATCATATATTACATGAACATTGGGACACTCGGAAGTACAATTGCCCTAATTTCTTTCTTAGATGAAGGAACACTTGATATGGTATTAAAAGGGGCTGTCATTTTGAGTCACGATTATGGGTTGATTTTCTTATGCAAAATATGTTTTAGTCATGTGCACAATTCTTTTAGGCATTGTTTCCAGCAGGCCTCAGAAGCAGTGGAATAGCTTCCAGTTGGCATGCTGAAAAATTTTAACACATATGGACTAGGCTGTCCAAATACAACCTTTCTAACAAGCAGTCAGATCCTGGGTTGCATAAATTGGCATTACTCTTCTAGCCTCTGCTTTGGCAAGAACCTCTTGAAGAAATTCACCAAGCTACAACAAAATTAATCATGGGATTATTTGCACAGCAGTCCTAGGAGCTTTCCCTTCAAATCTCACCGAAATTCGGTGGGATTATATGGACCACTTCCCTGAAAGCCAATCAAAAATTCACCTTCTAAGGGTGTTTGTGTGCATGGGGTGCATATGGGTGGATATGTCTATACATATATGTATGTACACATTTATACATATATGTTTATGGCTCTGTGTATCCGTATAGCCGCACACATACACGCAGTGATGTGTAGGTCCATACACGTACAGGCAAACAGTACGATACTGGAATGCTTTGAGCTTGATAGAAGGCATTCCCGTCATGCTGGAGTGAAACCTTTTCTCTCAATTGCTACTCTCAGCAGTTAGTTCTGTCAAATTAATAATACACATCTGCACAGCAAAATGATACAATTTCAGTATTAGCATACAAAATAAAGGTAAGTATAGGTTTCCCATGTCTTTATCTTTTGAATTTTCTCTCTATTGGAGAAACTTGCCAAACCCAAATACTTACATTTCTTTATGCGTGGCATTTTTGTTCTTGATAGAAAGAAAAAAAAGCGTATCTCTCTTTAAGATACAGGAGATTTTACCTCTTCAGCTTGCTTTTTGATTCCTAACAATATACAATAAACATAACTACAGCAGACTATTTAATAGACCTGTAAGCATTACACGGCCTATGGCTGAAGAGAGTCCAGCCACCTCAACTAAACAAAGCAAGTTGCTGTAAGAGCAATTTTCAGGTCAGTGATAAATCACAGTGTAATACAATCATGCACTGAGCTTAAAAGAAATGCAAGACTGGCACAAATATTATAGTACAGCTGCGCAGAAGTCAAAGGTATGTACAAGTCATTTGCAAACATTGATGCATGTGCATTAGACAAAACATTTAAAAGAAATCTACATTGAAACATAGATAAATTTATCAAAGTTTGATAAATTTTAACGACAGTAAAAAAGTACACAGAAGGTGAAAAAATAAAAAAACTCAGTCAATTCATACAATACAGTTTTACTACATTTATATTACAGAATGAAGACTGAAAAGGATATAAGAAATTAAGAGCAAAGAAAATTCTCCTGACTGTAGTCAGGGGAGTTTCATTGCCGATGAGAGATGCGCACAAACAAATGCACGCACACACACAGAAAATAAGACAAAAAGAAAAGAATCATTTACTCTAACAAATGACAGACACAGAGGTGAGAAACGGTTGGCATGTTGCAGCACATGAAGTCATTCACGACTGGCTAACGATGGTACCTGGCTCGGCTGGAGATCACTGGCTTGCCTGAGCGGAGTCACGGACGGAGGAGGCACACCGGACGTGGACGCTGAGCGGCCTAATCTGCAGCTCGACTTCAGCTCTGGGAAGGAAGAGAGAGGGAAAACCGTGAAGAGGAGGCGGGTTAGTGACGCCGTAAGGTGGACCTCGGAGGACCCTGGATCCCCTTGAAACTGAGTGCCCAGGCTGGGTTTCTAGGAGCAACCTCTTGTTTCTTGGGCTGCATGAAGAAAGGAAGCTGGGGTTGAAAGAATGGGGACAGAACCCACGCCACATCCCAGCCTTCTCCTTCCCTGCTGGTATCTCGCGTATCAAGGAAGACTTTCTTGCTCCTTCCCAGCACCCTCTTCTCCTCTTCATTAAATACGGTGTGAATAAGGGAGTTACAGAGACTTGTAGTTTCATTTCTTGACCCAGAGGTGAGGGAGGAGGAGATTGTTGCCCGAATGGTGATTGTGCATGAAAAGAGAGAAAATTAAGGAAATACATAAAGGCAGATAGGATACTGTGACACTGGAGATTTGGAAGATCACTAGGAAATCTGATATTAATGGCACTGAATTGAGAACAGAAAGAAGAAAGGATAGAAATACCAACTTCAGCAGTGGCAAATTCTGAAGTTAGTTCCCAAATAGAGGCCATTACAAAAGTGGAGATAGCTTTGAATTAAAAGAGAGTTCAATTCCAGAGATGAACTGTGCAGAAATTACGTATTTGTTTAGTCTTCCTTCTGTTTTGCACACACATTTTCCAGAGGATCCCCATCGACCCCACGCAGGCTATGACTGTTAACACCACGGTGACCGCGCAGCTCAGCAATCATGAAATAAGGTTGGTGGGCCTGGGCTATAGTAACACAAGTGCTGCCCTGGCGGATGTGACACCCAACAACTGCCCTCGAAGAAACTCTTCTCCTGAGCAAAGGGTCTACCTGCTTCTGCCTGAAAAAAATACTTGTCCTACAACCCTTCCTGTTCATGACCGAGGAAACCTCTCTTCTCAACTCAAGACTTCTGGCTTGAATGAACGTGTTCATCCTGCTCATGTTTTATGCCATTTCCTGTCAGCCTTGCACTCATCTTTTCATTTAGTGTGTAAATGCTGAGATCAGGAACGATCACACCAGGCAGCTGAGATGATAGTGTTTTAACCTGAATAACAACTAATAATACCAAGCCTCCTTAATGACAGTTTGAAAGAACATCTCCTATTCAGTCTCTTCTTTTCAGGAAGAGAGGAAAGACACATGCCTCCCGCAATCCTGGTTTAGAAATTTTGCCTTTGAAGCACATATTTTCTCAAGTATCTTTTCTGCCTGTGTGTCTCTGAAATGCGTTTTCTCATGCCTCACTACCAGAGCTGCTTTGTCTCTATTTGCTTCATACAAATCCCTCTCCTGCATGGGATCTCTAGTAGCCATTGGCCATCTCATTGCTCAAGAGCAGTGAGATTCTCCATCAGTGGCATTTCCTGAAGGCCGCCTGGTACCCGATGGAAAATCCAAGATGTTGGGCACATTATGCCCTCCACCTGCAGCATGCTGGAGGATGCGCCTTCCCCTCACTGACGCTTTTTCTTTATCACCTTAAGCGTTTATTTGCCTAAGACGTTTCAGAACTCAGTGGGGCTTGGGGAAGAGCTGTTCACTTCTGCTGGAGCACTCAGACCAATGAAAGCATCTGTATGGTGAAGATTTATCAACTAAATATTAATAGGTTGGTTAATATCCAGCTGGCTAAGCAGAAAAAATATTTATGCTTTTCGATGAATGTATTATTCAATTTACTCATCCCTAGTCAGTCTCTAAATATAACATGAATAAACATGGCAATAAGCATAAAATAAAAAACACACTGATATCCCCCCCCATAACCCTGCATTTTGTGCATAATCTGTTGTTCTGATTTTTTTGGACTTGGGCAGTTATTCTGACGGTTTGATTAGATTTGTTTTTGTTCTGATTTCACACAGACCGTGTGCCAGACTTCTGATTGTTTCCTGCAGTAATAGATAACGGATCTCGTGTCTGTTCTCTCCTGAAATTTTACTGCGGTTTCATGAGGGCAAAAACTGTGGAATTTTTGGGTTGTTTTCCCCTACTGTTAAGTAGAAACAGAGTGTTTTTGCTGTGACAGGCAAAATTCAGCACCCAGCATGTCAAAAAGTCCAAGGGAGTTGTCTGCCATTGCCTCGGAGTTGTTTTCTTTGCTTTGAGAAAGCAGAGTGTCATAATTTCCACTTTGGATATATGTGCAACAACAAGCGATTACCGTTTCCTTGCCAAAGACAGTCCTTTCATCTAGCATCAAAGAAATAAAATCTATCACACTCAGATGAAGTATTAGCTCCTTCTTTATCGCCATGTAATATATTTTCCAGTGTTAAGAAAACTATTGCAATATCCCCGGTGATCTTTAACAAGAGAGTGGTTCCACACAAGGCTCCATCTAGCTTTTTAAAAGCTTGAGATTGCATTATGCACTAAAAGGGGAAATGCTCTTATTTTTAACATCCATTCCATTGGCTTCAGTGGAAGCATTTTTCAAATGAATAAATACTCCATTCTCCTACAACTTGTGCTGTAGCAGCTTCCTACTGCACACTACTGTGGAAAAAGAAGAGTCCCTAAACACTCTGCCGCATAAGTGATGCCCAATTCATTTCTCTGTATTCTGCCGCATGTTGTCTTTCCTGTAAACATTCAGTGTACTGAAGCTAACTGGATTTTGAGTACAATGACCACTTGAAATAGTAACTTCTCCTTCTGGCTGCCTAGAAAGAAGAGAAACAAGGGATGGTTTCTAGTGAAAGTATCATGTGGACCGTACTGAGACGGCTCAGCAGCGACAGCTGAAACGAGCGGTCTGGAGAGCTCGAGAGGCCCCTCCGCGGCAGCGACGCGTGGCGCAGAGCAGGGGAGTTTGCCAGGCAGCCTGATGAGCACACAGGGAAGGCTCTGCAAATATTTGCCCTCTCAGGAGGATCCGTTTGCTTAAGGTCAGCGACAATACAAGCTTAGATCCATACAGTAAGGTAGCAGAGCGCCACATGTCTGCGCTGTGTGTCCTCTGCTTTTTAATAAAGATTGCCAGGGAGAGGCTACCAAGGGCTCCCCTCCAAAAACAGGACCTGCTCTGAATCCACAACCAGGAGCTTTTTGACATTGCTGTAAGCCCCTCAAATGGCAACCAGGGCTAACAGCTCACTGCTGAGCTACCGAGCTCACAGACATATGTCTAAGTGCTTTACTGGCCAAGGGCCAGGGGATGCAGAGCACGCAAGCAGCCAGCCAAAGAGCCCCTTGCAACCAATGGGCATCACGAGGCTTGAACTGAGCAGAGCGCTGCGAGAGCCGCAGAGCTGCTCCGTAGACTTCATCTAGATATGTCAAGCACGAATATGTTCAAAAGATGCAGTTGCTATATTTAACTGCTGAAACTTTTGGAGTATTATTTTGCAGAGCTTCAAATGACAAACCCCTCACTCTGCGCCTTGTTTTGAAAAACTCGTGGCTCGCTGGGGGCCTGGCCCAGCTGCAGGAGGCAGCCCCGGGCGCGGAGCGAGGCTGGCGAGGGGTGGTCGGCAGGCAGGCGGCCCCGCCACGCGGCCCCGCGCAGCGCGAGGCTCCCAGCGCTCCTGGCGGCCGCGTCGCAGCCGCCAGCCCTGCGGAAACCTGCCAGAACGGGAGCAGCATTGACGGACTCCCGGGTTTGCGGCGAGGCTGGTGCCGACAGCATCACACGTGGGCATTAAGGAACAGCCCCAAAGGACAGCGTTAGGGAGGACAGCCCTAGGAGGAAATGCCCAACGCAGAAATATAGACTTTCCATTTACAAATAGCAATGCCTAAAATTGGGTGCCTAATTATGCATTTAAGCACCCACATAAATAACCTGTCTTTCAAAAGTGTTATCAAACGCTGTCATCTGAAGTGTAGATATATCAGGTTGATTGGTTGCACGTTTTTTCCAGGGGGTGTCAGTGACTTTTTCTTAAAGCAGATGCTGAGATGAGACGTGGTTTTTTTGGAGATATTTTTCATCAGTTTTAAACCGTTGTGATATGGTTGCCTATATTCTCTAGAAATACAACAGCTCTTCACGATTTTTATTTTTGGATCTTAACCGCAAGAGTTCTTTTATTCAGCCAAGGGAGACTTCATTCTGCCTATCCTAATCTTAATTCAAAAAAATACTCTGCCTGTCACTTACATTGGAGAAGCTTCTTATCCTGTCACAGTCTCTTCTTTGCACATGAAAAGAGAAATATTGCTTATTTGCTACAGCTGCCAAGAAGCACGTTTGGAATTAAACGAGACGATGTGACAGGCTATGGAGTAATCACATGCAAAAAAATGAAGAAGGAAAAAGAAAACAAGCATAGTGGGAAAATGAATCACACTTATTATCTTCATATTGGCTTAGCTGTATCGGTCTCTCCAAAAAAATTGAGTAAGCTGTAACAAAGCTTGAAAATACAAAATCTTAACGTGGAAGAAAGTATGTGCTAACACTTTGCCAAATAATTTTTTTTTGGACTTCACCTGCAGAAGCTGCTCAGTTAATTGATGTTAAACTGAACTATTTTCAAAAAGGAAGCACTAAAAAGTGTGTAACCCAGTGTAGCAGAAATCAAAAAGGCTGAAAGCTTAGCAAGACTCAAAAACAAATCAGATGAAAAAAAAAAATATAGAGATGCATTAGATGGGGTATATTTTAAATTAAGGTTAATTCTAAACTGCTGTTTTTCAGGTCCATGACAACACCTTAGGCAATGAAGTAAGGAATAAACAAATCCTATTGGCAACACTTTCTCTTTTTTTTTTTTTTCTTTTCTTTTCTTTTTCTTAAACTTTCTTCTTATCATTTTCCTCTGAAGCTTCTGCCATAGGACCCTGTTGATCTTAGGGCCCTGGAGCCAGTGGGCAGCTTGGCAATGGCATTATTCCGAAGGACGGTAACGCCACCGGCTCGGAGAGCAGCCGCGGGCTCTGGGATGAAGGACACCGGAGAGCACTCGGGTGCTGCCCCCGTGCCCTGCGGCAGCCGCCCCGCTGCGCCTGCAGCCCCAGCAGCGGCTCTGCCAGCCGGACAGCTGGTGCTTAGCTCGTCATTCCTGTCACAGTTCCACCTCAATTCGAACCACTAATTCCAGGGAAGGAAGGGCAGTTGCTTCCTCGCCAATTATCTGCTAGGTTTTCAACTCGAATACTAAATAGGTCGGCTGAGTGACAAGCTGATGGTGATTTAAAAATAGGACACAACAGCTAAGCAGACTATATGAAATATTTAAAAGGCAGTGCAATGCTTGTCACTAGCAGCAGGTGGCAATGCAAAATGCTTCATGATTGCCGTTAAAAAGAAAAAAAAAAAAAAAAAAAGCAGCATTCCAGAAAATACTCTTCAAAGCTCCTGGCATGAAGCTATCCCAGCCTTCTGTTTCGCAGAGCTCCTCTGGCTGTTCACTACAACTGCAGCAAGTTTCTTAACAGCCAGCCTTCCCCAAAAACACTGACATCGCTTTCTGTAAGAAACAATAGATGTCAAGAGACAGAAAGGAGCCTTGATGAATTGCATGACAGATAAGACGTCAGTCAGTCATTAGGGATAGTGATGTCCCTGTGCATCTAACAAGCCAGGCTCATTTGACAAAAAAAAAGGAAAGAGAAGTTCTTGTCTGGAGACAGCCCATTCCCCCTCTGACCATCCTTGCAGGTATGGAGACCTGGAGGACCCTCATAAAATCACCAATCTCACTCACGTTGTCTGGCAAATCTAAGTTGCGAACTGCTGGCAAAGCACCACTGTATCTCCTTGACTCCAGAAAGCATTTCTATCCGTACGTACTAAATCTCTATTGTTGTGTTCTGTTACAACTCTAATTTATTTACAAAGAATGAACTGCTATAGCTCATGTGCAAGTTTGCTGGTGAGAACTGTGTGTAGCATTTTGAATGCAATACCCCACTGATTAAAGGCAAAACATGTTGCTCAGGCAACTGCTAGAGACATAGGGGAAAAATATTTGGAGCAGATGAGAGGCAATATTCATCAAATGAAATGTCATAAAAACTGTGTGGAAAGAAAAATCATAATCAGCTCAGAGTTTTTCATCATAAAAAGGAGTCTAAATTCGGTACATAAAACATTCCCGTAATTTTTCTTTCTATATGAGCCTTTGAAAGTCCTAGCTATGTAAGACAAAGACATAGTCAACTAAATCAAGGCATGATTCAACAACTATTGCAGTCTCCTGATGCCAAATAAACAGTACGGCCAACATGCTTTGTCTCCTTTTGGAGATCGGCCAAGCCTTTAAAATAAAAGTTATGCAGAAAGGTTGGACAGAAGAGATGCATTTTGCTAAGAGCTCACTCCATACTCTCATTTCCCCTCAGTTCTGTCCAGTATGATCAACCTGGCAGAACTGAAGGGAGTGGGTAGGCACCGTTGGCCTTGTCATCTGATGTCTTGTTATTCTGATTTGGTACATTTGAACCCTGTTTTATTGACATTAGCATAGATGACTGTAGCACTAAGAACAAGGTCTCTTTAGTGTAGGCTTTAATACAGCTGTAGGCTTTTATCTGCCAAATTCCTACCTACCAGAATGCATTATGAGAACTCCCAAGTAAACAAAAGGAATTAACACCCAAATAACCTGTGGCTAAAGGCATGAGATTTGCAGAAAAGTCAATTTTGCTGCCCAGGGAGGACTGGCTGAGGGGATTATAGCAGAAGACTCCAGAATATAAGCCTGAAGCAAAGGATATACTAGCAAAGTTTGTTCAAACTGAGTTTCTGGTGTCATTTCAAGCGATGCAAGGAAAGAGAGAGAAACATTAACATTTTGAAGAGTATTTTTTTCACAATCAAACCAATAAGGCAGGAAGTTTATCTTTTAAGTGACCTGTCAAATCTCGAAAAGTGACATTGTACTGATTATCCCAGAGCTATACATATCACAGGTCTATTATCTTGTGTCAGGTGTGTTTGGCTTAGGTATTTTATAAAACAGGCTGCATTACATTTCAGTGATTTACGACAATTCACTATTATATCTATATGATGGTTTAAATGGATACGCATGAATTTGGGACTTCAGAAATCTGTAGCCCCTTTTCCACTGATTTGCATGTAAGCATAAAGCACCATGTCTGCGTGTGCCCGCTCCCCGGGCATATCGGTAAGATGGTCTTGTTACTGCACAGCGGCATTTTGTCACTGCATGTGACATCTGAGTTTCTGAATGTCTTTCTGAGGTGCAACTGGGCACAGAGACTCTTTGCCATAGTGTCCCTCCTCAATGTCAGGCACAATTCTTTATTTCTGTGAAAGCAGTTAAATAGCATATTTATATTACTTACTGTGATGCCAATCCTGTCCAAATACAGAGCACTAGGAAACAGCTTAATACTGCAGGAACTTAATGGGGAGATTCTGCGAGCTATTTGGGGGTCTAAATAATATAAATGTTTACTTCCACCTGCATATCTTTAGGGATCCTACAGCTCACAAGGAGATTGATGAGATATTCCTTGCTCTCTACTTGGATGTACCTGAGCTGTTGCTTCCAGCCAACATGGTTGGACTGACAGAGGATCTTCCCAGCCTGCTGGATACAACCGGCGGTCCCGGTGTGCCATCCCATTCCTGAGCTTTGACTGGCTCCCTGGAGGAAGCTGTCCCGTGATGGCCTCCCCTCTCCTTGTTTTCCAGCTTTGGTAGTGGTTCAGTGCTGTGACTTCTGATCTTCAGCTCATCCAGCGGTTCTACAAAATACACAAGACCACATTTCATTACAGTCTGCCTCTAATTATCTGTATCATATAGCAATCTTTCACTCACTATTCCATATAAACTAATCATAAAACCTTCTAAAGGCAACTTGTAATTTTACCTTCTGTTCCTAAAACCTGTACTGAATGTTGGTTTCAACACACTTTCCAATTACCAAAACCAGACAATGTTTTGGGTTGGTACAACATGACTTTCTTGTTACAACTTTTGCATGCTACAAAATTATTCTTTCTGAAAATGATATCCTATCAAAATACGCTTTTAGTAACAATTTTGGAAAAGATCTCAATTATTTGCAGGTGTCATTTCTTTGGAAAAAAGTTCTTCTCCAGGTACTTTCCAAGAAAGCTCTCTCCTAAAGCAATACTGTGCAAGTAATATATTTGTACTTGTCATGAGCACTAATAAAAGGTACGCGATCCGTAAAAATGTCCAGTGTTAATATTTCTGGTGTGCCCAGCACCGTGACCTAGAGGATAAAATGTCACTTGGTGGAAAAATCCTTGAAGTCAGAAAATGACGTGCAACACCACAAATCAATATAAGAAGGAGAAATTTCAACAAAACAGGTGAAGGATTTTTCAAGAGAAGCAGTGGTGCCTGCTTTCTTCACGGCTGCTGGTTTTCCGTTCCTTTCTGACACTCCTATTTCATTTCTTGCAGGTTGAGCAACACACCAAACAAACAATCTATTCCTGAACTTTTCCATCTGTTGCTGAGAAAAATCCACAAGAAAAGCCACATACCGAGGGCACATTAAGAAATTACTTTAAATCATAACAGCTCATTACCATTCAAACTCTCAGTTTAGCCATCCAGGTTTATAAATGGTCTATTTTAACTTCAGCATGTAGCAACAGTCTGGGGATTTACATTTCCTGCAGATGGACAACCTTCCCTTCAGCCCTCCAGGCACGAGGTGGGACAGCAAGAGCTGCCACGCAAACGATGCCGCCCCAGAGCAAGAGGCACCTTCACCCCACTCCCACGCATATGTGGCTGAAAAACCCATCCGTGGTTCACTCTTGCTACAGCACCCAGTGGTACAGGTGATACTAGCTCTCCAAATCACATGCAAGAGACTTGTCTATGGGCAACAATAATAAAAAACGGCATTTGGGGGTCTTCGACATTGTAGTCGGTAGATGAACTTGTTTGTAAGAAACAAAGCAATCATTTGGGAATTTCTTAAAGGAAATATTATACATGCAAACACATAAAAATGCCTAACTGAATATGCAGAGCAATATGCAATCATTAATGACATGAATTACTGTCAGTTAATAGTAAAAATAAAATTCAATAACATCGTATGAAAACCTCTAAGGTGTTTTTTGTTACTCACAGCAATAAGTTTCCAACTGAAACCCATATAACCATCTCAGTTGAGCAAGTCATATAAATAGTATTCAGCAAACATTCTGTGTGACGAAGACTCTCAAAAATCAAATCGCTTCCTTGAACTTTTAGGTCACTTACCTACTTTAATGTATGCAAAAAGATACTGCAATGAAAACCCAAACTGCTTGTTTTTCTTGTTTGGTAACCCCAGCAGGATACGAGGTCGAATAACAGTCTGCACCCACATAACATGACGCTTGCCTTTCGGGGCCTTTGCTCTCAGATGTCTGCAACAGCCCTGGCTGCGGCTGCTCGCAGAGACTCGCTCATACAAAGAGCCTTGCACAGAAATGTAGAGGCCGAGTTAAAAAAGATGCTCTCTACCTTATGTTTCTTCTGGGCATTGATATATCAGAAGATACTGTCACTGTGCTTTTTCCACATAACAGTTATGAGCAAATACATTTCAAATGTTTGTTTAAGCCAGGAGCACGCACTTCTTTTGGATGCCATATATTTGGAAAAGGGAAGAGATGGGCAAGGTTTCAGAGTGTTTTAGAGGTACATACGACTGCCCTCCACTACAGGCTTGAGCTCACACCTCCCCGCAAAACCAGCGGCAATCGAGAAGGGCAGATACACTTTAAACAACGCAGGGCCTGGCCTCCCGAAAGCCCCATCAGCTTAATGCATCATTCAATAGGATCAATTGACCGTGTCATTTGGCTGCCACTGGCAACGCTGCAACTACCTGAGCGAGAAGCGTCCCCAGGAGCGTCGCACGGAGGCGGCGCGCGGCCCCTCGACGCTCCTCAGCGCGGAGCACTGAGCAGTGACCCCCGCCGTCTACCTAACAGAGAAGCGTTTGCACTTGCTCTTGATAAAAAGGATTTGCGCATTCCTGGTTTTATCATCAGCAGAATCAAAATGCAGCAGTTCTCTGCAAACAGCTGGAAACAATGGAAATATTCAGCCTAAATAAAAACTTGGCTTATAGAGCGTTTCTTTATAAGGTGTAGAAAATCACTTTTCAGCTGGCTGTCTAGACTTCATCAATTTGCATTCCACCATCCTTTCTTGGTGATTTTCTGTTCTCAGTTTATCTAAAAAGTAATATATCCTAAAAATGAAAAGCAGATTGAAGCAGATTATAATGTCATGCAACCCATCACAGTGCCCAAATCACTGTTATTTGCTGATCGTTATCAGTAACGCTCATGCACAGTCAGAAAAACAGGTTAGCATTTTGTATACTTTTTTGTAATATTACTTTCCTGCTCACTTCAGAATACAAAAATAATGAAAAAAATAGCCATTTTTAATACCTCACTTTTTTTCTCAAATATTTTGTGGGGATATTATTTTAAAATAATTTTGGCTTCATTGATGTCTGTCATTGGGAATAATGGTCAAATTTGATTTAAAAATCACCACGCTAGTCCTTGCTGGATTAAAAAGGCTTCTCACTGCTCCCCTCCCAGGCCCCTTTATCCGCACTGATCCCATACTGAAAAGATGAACTCTAACCGGTCACGTATATTTTGCTGAAAGGTAACAGGAGTTTCTGTACAACTTTTTATTTGGCAAGTGCAGTAACGCAGCTGGGACCTAAGATACCTCATGCTGCTAAAAACCGTAGCTGGGAGCCAGAGGAGGCCGTGAAGAGCAGTGCTCGGCTGGGACTTTGCTGAATCGCACGATGGCCGCGGGCAAATCTTCCTGCAGCCAAGCACTGCGTTTCGAGAGCTGACATTATCATGGAAAGCATCTTTGTTGTTCAATAATTCGTAAGCCAAAATAGTACAGAGAAATGTAAATTTCAAGAAATAATTCACTGTGTTAAATATTTATGGATACATAAATATCCATAAATATCTAGTTGGTTAAGATTCCCATAAAGGCATTCCAATGTTTCAAGCTTTTCCAGGTGTCACCTTATTTCAATATTCAGAAACATGCTTTTTCCTCATTTATTTCACTTAAATCCCATGTTTTTCTGTTTCAAAAAATACATGGTAGCTAAAATCTCTTAAGAGAGAACATATTTTCTAAATAATTGGCACGCACAATTTCCCCTTTATGAAAGAGCCTTTACTGGCTGCACACCCTAGACAATTGCATGTGAGCTGTGGTACTAGAAGACTTGTAAATGCTAAAGAAAGCAGGAAACCTCGTTAACCTGTAACTCAGAGTAAAGCGAACTGAAAAATACAGCTAAGGAAAACATTTTACCCAAAAAACTATTATTCAAATGAATATATAGTCTGTGGCCAGTCTGCCGCTGGGTTCCTAAGCCTGAATTAATTTCAGGTCCTTGATGCTTCTTATTGTAATGCTAAGTGGTAAACAGCACATTTTTTATTATTATTTGAGGGGGTTTGGGGAAGAGAGAAAAGCGATCATCTGAGGGAACTGCAAACGTGGGCTCTTCTGCAGCATCTTGCTCAGCTGTGAGCTGAAATGTGTAAGCTAATCAGCCATGCATTATTCATTTATTCTTTTCTGTGTGTTTGTTATAAACCTAAATAAATAATACATCACTCCAGGCAAAACTTTCCCACTTTGGGAAGTAAATGGTGCTACTCATAGGGTCTAAAATTAAGCCTATGCATACACATATAATGGTATGGGGTGGGCTTGCCTGCTGCGGCCACCCGGCACCCACCGAGCGGGGCCCTCAAGAGCACCTGGAGAGCAGCACCAAGGCCTTGGGGATCACAGTTCATCCCTGGGC
Organism: Nothocercus julius; assembly: GCA_013398735.1. NCBI lineage: Eukaryota > Metazoa > Chordata > Aves > Tinamiformes > Tinamidae > Nothocercus > Nothocercus julius. The sequence continues at coordinate 3,061,707 of VZSV01000033.1, forward strand.
ACACCAGGGATACTTTATTTACCTTTAGTGCACATTTCAAAAGCAGAGCTGCTTTTTAATGGCATTCTTGATCTGTGGTGGTTTGGCTGATCTGTGCAGCTACAAAAGCACCCTGAGCCCTCCCAAAGAAACAAATAGGCTAGTAATACTGCATGCAAGAAACACAGAAAATGCTCAGTGCCTAAGATATTTTTTTCCAAAAAAACAAGAATATATTGTATTGTCAATGAAAGCCATTTCCTCATCTCTATTAACTATGGTGATTTGTCTATTCTGACTTCATCTCATTGCTAATTAAGCAGAAGTTTGCTTTGCATATCAATATTTAATACTCCTTTTTTAGCGTTAAGTGAGAGTTGCAGCAACCAGCTTGTTCAATTAACAGCAGCACTGACCTAGTTCCATGCAAAATCAATAGAAAGCCTCAAAGAGTCTCACCAACCATCTAGCGTTTAAGGAGACACGGCTGAAACGCTCCTCGGGCTCATCGGCACGCGTCTCTCTGGGCGAGTAGGGCAGGTCTGCTGGGTTTTCAGTGCACCCCAGCGCCTGGCCCTAGGGAGCTGTGGCTGCAGAGCGCCAAGGGAGGGCGAGGAGATGCCCCCGCGCTCCCGGTTTGGCCGCTCTCCGTGGCTTTCCCAAAGCCACGTGCAGGCGATCCTGGCTAGAACAAAAAACAGACAGGAAGAGGCAGAGCCCACACAGCAGTAAACTGCAGACCAAGTGACAGAAGAAATGGATTTGTAAGAAAAGATCATACAAAGCTTTAGAATGAAGATTAGAGAAAAATTCAGCTTACACATGAACCAGAAATCTGAGAAAGTAGGACAGCTTTCTGAAGAGAGACGAAGAGACTCTCATATGCTGAGTGTGCTGAGGGAGCAGATCGTTCCAGAAACTGCACCAGGAATTTCTCAGGAACTATTAGGGGAGCAAGTGATATCTGATGAAAATTACGAACCATAGAATCTGTCTGAAAAAAATATTTTTAGAGTTTCCATTAATTTAATCTTGCAACATCAGACAAAGTTTTAAAAGTCCCACCTTGTAAGACAAACATTGTTTGATGTCCCAGTGCAAGAGGAGAAACACCCTTGCATATTCATGACCAAAAAAAAATGAAAACCTTTTTTTTTTTTTAATCATAATGTCACTTGATTTAAAATGGTTAAATTGTGATTCGTATTATAGAAGTGATGCCAATATATTTCCTTTTTCCTGGGGGACCACGGTCATTTCGTAATGATTTCCTGCCGTGCTGCACTCGACGTGCCGAGCGCGCCTATACTGCTGCAGTTCAGCTCGCAGCCTGCTCCTTCCTCTAAAAAGGCAACATCTGGAGCATTTGCAAAGCGTTTTCCTGCCGTATTACTGAAGTGATTAGAAAGCAGTGTCCTGGGATTCTCACCATTAAATCAAATAGCATTCCTGGAAAGGATGCCCTTTCGGCATCCTGTTAAGAGGTTTACTTAATAACTATTTACCTCAGACTAGTCATGATTAAATAATTAAGCAGAACACTTTCTTCTGACGCTCACTGCAGCTTTCTCTTCTGACTCTCCTTTCAGAGCTGGCTCTGCTGGCAATGGGTGACCTGCACTCAGGCCCATCGCAAGCCTCTGTGCTCCAAACCTCTTCCTCAGGCAAAGCCCTCAGCCCAGCAAGTCACAGGGAATTTTGCGGCTGACTTCAACAGAGCAAGGATTTGCCTTCCAGCAGTTACTATTCCGGGCCAGTCAGCCAGGCTCATTAACGTGAATTTATTGCAGCGGACGCGGGTGAGTTAGGAACGCTCCTCCTGCACCGCGTGCGCCCGCTGCCCTGCGCTCGCCGCGCGGCCCCTCACACCAGCGGCTCCGCGCGCACGTGCGTTCCCACCAGCAAACGGGTGCATAAGCGGTCTTTACCTTTAAATGCCTCTTCCCACTAAAACAGGGTGAGAAGGGGTAGAAGGCCCAAACATCCAGATACTTAAGGAAAACGTTGCAGAACGGAGCTCGTGACCTTATGCTTAAAAGCTTCACTTGGCAAATGCCAATCTTTACTAGAAGCATGGGCTATATTAAACTCGACAACATTTTTGCTGTCAGCTTTTCCACTGAAAAACAGCCTTTGAACTACACTGGCAGTTTGGATGCTGTTTGTTTTTTATTGCTTCATCACTTCCATCTCTTTCTAAAGCCTAAGTCTTCCTTCAGATTCAGCAGTAAATTAAAATTTATTGTTCGTCAGAAAAATGCAGACTGAGTAATGTGCACTGGCTGTAAAAACTGGTGACAGAAACACCACAAAAAAAAACAAAACAAAAAAAAAAGAAAGTTGGACTAAACATAAGCTTCCTGTATGTTTTTGCTGTATTTTAACTGCTTACAAAGCCAATTTTACTAATGCTTTTCTTTTAATTGACTCCTTTAACAAATGAGAAAATCTACTTTTTTTATTAGAACAAATGCCCCATTTGCATTTTTTTCTTCTACCAAATAAACAGAAGAAAATGAACTCTGAAATTATCTTGACAATGGTCCTGCCTCAATTTTGATCCCAGCTTCACAAAGCCAGACACGAACCCCTGGACGTCTTGGCACGGACTCTGCCTTGGCAGGGCCCGGGCACCAGCACCTTTGCTCTGCCGGCCAACCCTCCAGGCTCCTGACTGCAGGGCGAAACCTCTCCACTATTTTTCCTCTCCGCTTCCTAAGGAGAGCTCCCGTTCTGTGAAGTTTCACACTTGCCAGCCGAGCACCCACAGCACCAGTGGCACCAAGGAATAACCGGAGCCGTGGGCGCTCCTGGTGCTGCGGTGCCTTGGGACAGGGCTGGACAAGGGCAGTCCCAGTGCGGCCATACGCACTGCATATGGGTGGCATCACCCAGGCAGCCAAACTGGTATCGATTTCCTGGAGAAAAGGTACCTTCTGAGTCATGAATCTAAGTCACACGTACAGATAAAGTCATTCCTACCTCCGGCAAATTTAAACGTGCGGCTTCCCTCTCTCGGCCGCGCAGTGCCTAGAACAATAGTTGTCCTCACTGGCTCTCAAGCGAAGCCAGATGATGGGCTAATTGCACACTACTGCTTCAACCAAAAATAACTATTAGGAACGGATAATTTGGTTCTGAAGAGTAAAGGTAACCTGCCTGCAAATTAATCTATTTTTACACACATTATCTTGACGATTCTTTCCGCTGTAATATTTCCCGCACTTCTCACCTTACCTACACCTCAGATGTTTATAGTCCCCTACAGCTTTATGGCTCAGTATTTGAACCAGAATTATGTTTATAAACCAAATGGAGCTATTTCTGACTGTTTGATTTCCGCCATCATCAACAGATTCCCCGAAGGCCTAGGGAAAGCTTAAGAACAGCATATCCACCTTTTCTCAGCGAAGAGTTTGATCTAAGTTTTTTATCAGAATATTATGGGCACTGTAGACAATACACTGATGAAAACGTGTAGAATATCATGCGGTCCCTGATACTATTTTACCGTGGCCTCCGTGTTATTCACTGCTACATTCTGGGTATATAAGTTCCCGGCTTTGCAGAGCAGGTCTGTGAGGAATGACATACAAATACAAGGAGCGAAACCCTTTTGCCGTAATTTCTAACGGGATCCCCTGAAGTACGCCTTATCTCATACTTCAAGGACCTTTGGATTGGGCCTTTAATGACAGGCTTAAGAACCGAGCTCAGCCTGCCAGGAAGCAAATCAGACATGCCAGAAAACCTATGTTTTTAAAAATGGATACGTAAGCCACTTAGCTTAAGAAATTGTCAGTCTTTGTTACACAGATCAGCACGGTAAAGACATTTTAAGCAACGTCAAGAAGCGAACTAGTAGTCCCAAGTACCGGAGGATTTCAGAACTCCTTGTTCTTGCCTTCATTCCCTTCGCCCCCAAAGTTCCCACCAGAGCCCCTTAAAATCACAGAGCTTCTACAGCTAAATTGTAAGCGCAGGCATTTCATTAAACTACATCTCCTGGAAAGACGCAATGACAGCAGCTCAAGGGATCATGAAACCGGGTTTTAGATCCTAAGCCAGCAGGGAAGACTGATTTAACAATGATCTTGAGCAGTTCCTCTGGCTATGATGCAGATATTTCAGCTGCTGGGTAAGAAAAGACATAAAAAAAACAGTTTCTCTTTTTCTTCCTGAGCTCTTGCACACGAGGAGCACCCAGACACCCTGCCGCGATGCTGCCTTCTCTCCAACTGCACAAGGAATTTTAGCAAATTGCATTTGTCCATTCCACTGAAGGAGAGACATGATTAGATTTCTGGAAAATGTCACCAGCTCAAACCATTTTTTGTAGCTATTTCCTATTTCTGAGCATCCATGAATTGTGAATATTTCTGAATCAGCCATGAATTGTGTAGTCCCATCGGAAACAAAGATGTCCCAGTTCACCATTCTGTGCTCTGAGCTGATCTGGTCACAAAGCACAAATGTATTGCCTTGAAGCATTTACACCAGATGGTGTAAATGGGAGTAGCTCTCCTGATTTTGAATTAGAAGAGGTGATTTACAGCTGCTGAGGATTTGGCCTAGAGGTTAAGACATTTCTGTGGATTAGAAAGTGTTGTCCAGGGGAAAAAAAAAAAAAAAAAATCAATGACACTCAGAACTCCAAACCTATTATCCTTATCCACATCCTTAAGTGCAGCAAGTGTTGCTTCACCTATTGGTGACATTTACTAAATACACAAAATACACAGTAAAGGAGATGCCAGCAACTGTATTCAAGGTTTTCTTCCCCCCACTATTTTTAACATCCAGAAAACATACACTTTCCTTGTACTTTGAACCTAAAGAGAAACTGTTTTTCAGTCTTTTACATGAAACCTTTACTTGAAATTTGACTGACAAAAAGTAAATAGTTTTGCTGTCTCAATTTATTTTTTCTTGCTCTTTACAAGTTGATTTCTTCTTCATAAAAAGAAATGTTGATTAAATTGCTAACCAAAAATTGTATTAAGCAGACAAGTAACATAAACAGAAGGAATAAATAAATCCATATACATCAATCAAAACGAGCAGCTGTTTCCAAAAAAAACTGAGCAATTATTTATGAAATTATGTCTTCTTCAATGATTCTGTATACCCTAGCAATCCTGAGAAAACCTGATTTTTTGATGAGCTTAAATTGCTGAATTAGAAGAGGAGACAATGTCACGGTACCAATTAGCAAAACCACGGTGTATCACCACAAAATGCCTTTTTTCTATTTTAATATCTGTGTATAACACAGACATTCCTTCATCCTCAACGTGGAGGGGACATCTCCCCCTTTTAGTGACTTGAACTGTTAAACACCTTTAAAACTGGCATATGCATACGTGTATGAAAGTAGCGAGAAAACCAGTGATACAGCATGCATTTCAAACAAGAAATAGGTACCCCCTGAAATATCTTTTCCAAACAGAAATTCTCAACCCTGGCGTTTTCCTAGGTATTGTGTAAGAGCCGAGTTACCTGCACGCAGTGCAAAACAAGACTGTGGTGTGGCAGCTGAGGCAGTGGATCAGCACCCAGAGACCTGCATTCCGCCACTGAGCTGCCATCCAGCCTGCAGCACACGCAGACAAGCTGAATTTATTTGTCATGTTTTTTTTTTTCTTCGTTATTTACTGCGATTGCTCATGGGGGGACTCATGTCAACTTGTACAAGAGGCTCCAGTTGGCCAGACTGGCTGATGAATGCCGAAATATTTAGCCCATAGCTCACCTGTGTGCCCTGGAGCAGTCAAGGATTGTCACTAGAGGACACCAACGAGAGGTACGGCTGAAGCTGCACTGGCGACTACTCAACTACAAAATGAACCTTGTTTTCTTAGAAGCGTGGTTCCTCAATAATGCTAACCATACCTGGTCATACCTGTGCATACACTTCAGTCATTCTCAGTCCCAGATAAAACCTTAATAAAAAACATCATTCCTGTCCTCCGCTCACAGCAACAGGCCCATGCGAAGGGCCTGCGACAGAAGGGCACAGTCTTGGACAGCTGACACTGGCAGGCCACACGGCTCGTGGCTTTTGTGACTGTAGATATGTAGAGCTCCTGTCCTGAATATGCACTTCCAAGAGAGCACCCGAAGGAGGTACTTCTGATGCTGCAACGCCCCAACTTGCTTCTATCTTAAAATGGCAGCTGTAATAGAGTCTTCTTGAGGTTTGAGCTAAATGCAACTGACCTGTGGTAGGAACCATGTCCTATCAGGGGTGAACGAGCAACATCCTCTCCAAAGCTCATGTTCTCTTACCCTCCAAGCCTTTTTCTCCGAAATTTCTCCCTGCTACTCATCTACATCTTCTAATTCAGGTCTACCTTCAGGACACGTAACAGAATAGTTATGATATTCTTTATGTTCAGCCTATTCTTGCAGGAAAGCTTTTCCTCTTCAGAACACCAGAGCTTAAGCATGTATCCAAATTTTGAGAAGTTAGCAATCTTTGGACATGCACAGCTCAAAAACATAGCAAGCCCACCTTCCTTGGTTCAAATCTGACAGGGAGCCGCAGCTGCAAACCCTCTTTAAGCACCACCATTGTAAAAAAGCACCATTTTTTCCATTATCACTCCTTGAGTCCTCATGGGAGAGTCTCAGTTGCCCAGAATCAGAATCTTCTCTTTTTTTTTAACAAGTTAAACCACTTCTGCTCCTCCTTCATACACAGTTTGACAGACAATAATAAAATGCTTTTCATTTCTAACGCAGTGGACACCCGCTAGAAACTGGAAATTTCAATATTACCCCAGTCTTCAAACACTTCCACTGCACTCCCGAGGAGCACATGGCAAAGCTCCTCCCCGCCCGTGACCGGAGCAGCAGAGCGAAGCGCCCCGTGGGCGCCCGGCGCGGCCGCCGCGCACGGCCCCGGCGCGGGCAGCAGAGCTGCCACGAGGCGCTGCAGCGCATTAGCACGAACGTTTGCTCAACACCAGCACAAACTCACCAGAAGTTACGGGGAAAACGGAGCCTCGGCAATGGGAAACAGCCAATACACAAACAGGAGTGGCTGGTCCTGGCAAGGGCTTATAGAGCCTCTTCACCCACTAAAAATGTGCCGTCTTGAAGGGATGTGGTTGTCTTCTGCTTTTTTTCTATATTTTAATGGAGTATTACATGTTTCGGAGACATGGAGTAGTTACAGACAGCAAAAAAATTCAAGAAATTCTGCCTCCTGTGCCCTGCCTCCGTGTGTAATTCTGTCCTCATGAAGGATATGGGGAATAGAGATGCTTAGTATGAGTGCCAGGCAAAGGACATGAGTCACTCACCATAACTGCAGTTGGTTTCCATCTGCATTAGAAAAGCACACTTTAACCCAAGGAAGCCAGAGAGCACTGCTAACCTTTGGAAAGCTTCCCTGTAACCTCTGAGAGTGGCAATATGTTTCCATAGGGGTCTGCAGCCTTTGGGGCACACACCATGTTTCCACACACAAAAGCAGGAAGGGTTAAAGCACAGTAACTGGCATGAATTAGCAATCTGTATCTTTTTTTACTTTACACTTTGTTTTCCATGCTTATGTCTTTCTTCAGTGTTCTGTAGGAGTTCTCATCATCTTTCTGCCTTTCTTCATGACCATCTTGCCTAACTTTTTTATTTCCGATTTGGCCTTACAATTTATTTTCCTTTGTTCTTTTCTCCCCACCTTCATAAATGTGCCCTGATGTGTATTTAAGATGCTAACAACACCCAAGAGGATTTTTAGGGGAAGAGAGCACAGTAAGTGCATATGAAATCTGGCTGCACACACTGCAACTGCAGCCAGTGGATGCTGAGCGCACTCAATAACGTCGCTGGTGCTTCATCTTTTCAGAAAATGTGGCCCTGAGGTGACAGTCTCCTTAGGATCACTGAATTATCCTAATTTCCCACTAATGCAATTTCAGTGAACTCTATAAAAGGAATTACATGGAGAGAGAAAAGGAAAAAAATGGCAGAAGAGTGAAGAGCAATGCGGAAGGATTATAAGGGCAACTTTGCTTGAATATTAAAATTGTTGACTGGAAATAAGGTTTGTGCAATCCGCCCTACACAGAAACTAAATCACCCCAAAGTCCCACAAATAAAAACTGAGTAGATAAATTCTGACTTTGGATCCAGGTTAAAATTTCCACAAAGACAATTACAGTAACAACAGAGATGAGAGATAATTTTCTCCATAATTGCTGCAATATTTTGCAAATACATTCAGCTGAATCTAAAATCTAGTATTGGGCCATTTTTCAACTAACATATGGCAATGAGAAATTCAGCAAGTCACAGAGGCCTGAGTCTTTGAGGAATCATTGAGCAACTTGCTTGAGATGTGCTCAGAATAATTTTATATTTTAGAAGTATACATTCAATTAGTTTGCTAGCATGATTTCATAGGAGGGACATAACTTTTGTGTTTTTTGTTTATTACCTTCTAAATCCTGGAAATCTTTTTAATATTTGGACTAAATTACACTGAAGTGATAAATATAAAAACACTGCCTTCCCAGTTGGTCCTATATTATGCATATGGTCTCCACCAGCTGAAAAGAAACCCCTAGAACTGTAATTGCCTTAAGCTTCGCATAAGATTTGTAAAATCGAGATTTTTTTCAGTCCATTTTCCACTATCTTTAGCTATGTGCTATTACAGACTGTAAAAGCAATAGCCTGGACAGACTCTATTTTCAAACCTGCAACATGTAGGATTTTTTTGGTGGATCATGTTAATTGCAAGACACTCAGTGCTTGCTCTGTGTTCATTTTCAGCACATCTTACAGAGATTTCTACCTCTGTAAAGTCTGAACACAAACCTGCTTCTTGCTCAGTGCAGTAATCCTACAGGATTAAGACATACTGTAAATACTAGACAAATTACAATCGGATTAGATGGCAGTCTGTTCATTTACGCAAAGCAGTTGCATTCTGGGGTCTTTTCACCACTGTCCTCTCTTTAAAATATGGAAAATTTGTCCTCAAAGTGAGTGAACCTGTTTTTTATTTCATGTATCTCCTGTCTTACCATTTACAACCAATAACATGCACTTTTCCGTTTCCTAAAGTGCAAGCAGATTGCTCCTTGGGAAGCCATTTGGGAAGCTCTTGTTTGTGCAGACCTGCGGGCCAAAACTGACTTCATATTTATCTCTGAAGAGTCCCTCCATAGCCTGCAGTCCATCCCAGGCCACTGAGATACAGAGATCTTTTTGGATTTACCTATGGGACAGCAGCAAACAGATTTCCTGCGATTTCCCAGGACTTGAACTAATGACTCATTTGCCGCGGGAATTTCCCTGGGTTCCACAGCTACTCTTTCTGCCTACCTCAGTGAGCACAAAGCCCATCAAATTTATGAAGCCTGCCAGATAGTCCTGGGCTAGCATGGGAATTTCTGCTCACTTCTCAACATGCAGGATGTTTAATAATGTTAAATTTTGTCTGCACTTCACCAAAATCTCTCTATCACTTTACTACAATTATTTGTAAATGTCACATCACATCCTTTGCAATTGTTCCCAATTACAAGAATCATCTTGCCTTTTAGACACAAATTTGCTTCCATCCAGTACACAAATCTAGTGTTACTGTATTTTTATTACTGCAGTCACTTATGTAAAACTCTACTGAATCACAGAGGCAAAGCAGGCAACAAAGACATTAAAGACAGACAAAGCACAGCCTTTGCTGCGGAGACTCAGATTCTGAGTATCCTGCTAATTTCATTCTCATCTTCTCTTTTGATTTTGGAGTCATTGTTCCTGATTTGCAGAGATACATGAAGATAAAAGTGCAAAGAAAGGGTGACTATATGAAACACTACTAAGAGAGCAAAAACAAAAGCGAAGTGATCCTGCCGCATCAGGTTACTTCCGAAGACTGATCCCAAAGGCCAGGACTGAAATACCACCTTGCCTGCAAAGCCTCTCTAGACCTCTGGCTGGCAGCTAGGTAGCCCAGAGCAGCCGGGATCTGCCCACGAGCTCAGCCTAGAGAAGCACTGGATTATTACCAGTCCTCTCCCAATCTCCCTGCAGCGCTATCCAGCCTGCGAGCTTCTCCGTGCAGAAGCCTCCAGGTCTGACCCAAATCAACAGAGCTCATAAGTAGCCAAGAACACAGAGCAGCTGAGCAGAAGTAAAGGGAGAAGCAGAAGAATTTAGCTGACAAGTTTGCAAGTATAAACAGCAGACAGCTTCCAGAATTAGGGTTTTCCCCCACAACCACCTGCACACAAGCCAGGACAAGGTGTGTGGACAGATACGTGCAGGAGATCAGGGATCCACTCTCCACTCAGAGAGAAGACAACAGTAACAGTAATGCAGAAGCCGAGTAGGAAGAAGCGCAGGGGAGCAGCCCGTGGAGCACCTGGCTGGAGCAGCAGAGCCGTGCCGCAGGAAGGCCGCTGTGCAGGGCAGCGCAGCACGGCTAGCCAGCTTCTCCCTGCGCACGCGCTCGCCCACGCTCGGCCAGCAGCTGCCGAGCAGCCCGACACACAGCCCATGCAGGCTGGTGCTCGTGGCCACGCAGGTACCGGGCGGGCTGCTTAAGCTGCCTGCGGAGGAGAGGCGCCGATGGCACCGCGGGCACCCCGCGATTGGCCTCTTCTCACTCGAGCTCGGGCACAGCCCGTGCTAGGTGGAGCTGTGTGAGCTAGCAAGGGCAGCCCTGGCTTTCTGCAAACCCGAGGGCCCACGAAAACCCAGCTGCTGGGATGCTGTGAACTCCTGAGGGTGCCTGGCAGTGACGTGAATCACCAAGCAGCCTTGAACGCACTGCTACGCGTAATGCAGCGGAGCCGCGCAAACACAGCCGGAAGGCAGGGCGGAATTTGCTTCTCTTCTGTAGCAATAAGGTAACCTGGAAGAAAGAAAAGGTAATACCTTCTTTTTTGAGAATATAAACAAGAGTAGGTACAGCTGCCAAATAGGCAAAATGTAGCCCTAGAACAAATACCAAGTCAGCTGTTCTTAAAATCATACTTTCTGATCTAGGCAGGCTTCAAGATGCCAAAGTCATAAACACATTTGTGGAAGTTACAGGAGGAAGCGTACTGAGCCCACGTGGCTCACGAACAGAAAGTTTTACAGCTAAGTTCCACTGCAAGACATCACTTTGGCACCACTGAACAGCAACATTTTCTGCAACAGAAATACCGGTGGCAGGTTCTGCTTTCTCTCACACCTGTGACTTGCTGATTTCATTAGGAAATTTCACTGACATTTCACTGACCCAGAAGTAAGTGTACTTTGCTTAAACCTGAACTATATACAGGATATGGCATATGGGATTTTATGTTACAGCATATTCAAAGGCAATACTGGCTTAAAGTTTTCCTGCATAACCTCCTCCCATGCTTTTCTCTGTGTATGGGTAATGTGTTTTATGTAATGACAGTTTTCAGACAAATTCTCAGTATTGCACAAAAAACAGTCCCCTAGCACAGCTAGAAGAGATACTGCAGCACAACACAGAAAGAGGCAGTGGGAAGGATAGGAACAACTTTAGCTAGTGACTTTGCAAAACACTTCCAAAATAAGATCCGTGATCCGTGATCACTGACCAGGTGAAGGGGACCTTAGCCCCAAACCAATTCTTGCCTGGTTATTTTGCTACAAGCTGTGTTGACTGTGGAGAAGTCAACAACAAGTGATTCCCCTTGCAAAACTGAGCCATGAATTGTATGTCTTCTGTAGCACAGTATACATATTTAAAATCTTTAAAAAACCTCCATATGAAAATCAAAGCGCTTTTAACAATAATCATTTTTCTTCTAATTACAAGAAAAATATATATGGAATTCAGATTGCTGAGATATGCATTTTTTTGCAAGAGTTTGATTTAATATAATATACCAAGAGGTATTTTGATGCCAGGGAGAAAGGGGAAAAGTGGTACCAAAACTTACTTTCTGCGGGTTCCTTAGATCTTCGGCCACTGGAGGACTTCCTCAGGAGACTTCGTCCTGAGGTGAAGAGGCTGGTTAGTTCCTCCAGAGGACTGGTGGGTGTCCGAGAACGTGAACTGCTCTGAGATGATGACCCGTAGGTATTGACCGAGGCATTTACCATCTTTCCTCCTTCTTGCAATGTGTTTCTGGCAGTAGAATGAGGCACTGATGGGGAGCTTCTTGAGAGACTTCCTGAATGTACAGAGTCATAAGGTGGAGGTCTTTTGAGGCTTAAGGGGGTAAGAGACCTACCCATACTGACAGGAGAAGGTGAGGCAGAGTGACTTTTAGGATAACCATGTGGAGACTGTGTTCTGTATAAGGTGGAAGGATGAGGAGGTGAGGAGCTGTGCCCCGGCGTGGTAGTTCCATGAGACACTGTCTGGTCTTTCTCCAGTTTTTGATGGCCTGGTGTGTGAGGTGGCAGTGAAGATGGAGAAGCTCCAGCTTGTTGTTTGATGTAAGACACATTTTCTAAAACAGGAAGTTTTGTGACCTCTAGTGGAGTTAGAGGAGACTCATCAGAATTCGGGGAACACTGCACCGGTGCTGGTGGGAACACCAGCAGTGGAGGTCTGTGAGAAAGCAGGTTTGGAAATGGTGGGGGTATATCACAAAGCAAGCCCTTGGGAGTAGATGGCACTGAAGACTTGGTGAAATCCAGGTCAGGCACTGTGGGAGTAGCACACTGAGAAGAACAAGTGTGATGGTCATATTCGCATTGGCATTTTGAATCTTGGCCTACATCATCGAATATAGGGTATTTCATCTCCTCATAGACTGCCTCACTTTGGTCATCCTCATCTTTTTTGAAGTCTCTGAGTATATTTCCAACCATTTCAATATAAACAGGCTCTTCTTCCTCTGTGTCTGGAGCAGGACTGCTGACCTGTGATAAAGAGGCATCCCTAGTGAGTGTTGTCTTCATGGGGCCATGCTTTTTGATATACGTTTCATCAAAAGATGTGCTTAGTTGAGTGTTTGGATTTCGTTTCGGCTTCGGAGGTGGAATCTTCTTTGTATATTCATCACTGTGAGGTCTTGGTTTGGCTGACACTAAAAAAGAACCAAATACAAATATTCATCATAGGTATTTAACAAGCTTTTCCAGACGTAAGATTTCTGTTACAATGTCACAATTCTGGGACTAGCCTACTGTTGATTTTCTCCAGAAATACAATAGCAAAATACTATTAAAATATCACCCTGTTCAAAACACCCCTAAGGTTCTCCCCTTGATAACACATTGCAAAGCCAAGCAGCTAGCGAGCACTTCCTTTCTTTTGAGAAAACTGTTCTCTCCCAAACTCTGTGGATAGGGATCTTTTCATTTTTAATATTATCCTTTTGAAATACACTTGTGGGATTTAAAAAACCTGGAGAATAACCAAAGACATAAAACTAAGCATCAGAATGAAATCCTTATGGCTGCAAAAGAACGGTTAAGATCCTGGACATTCATAGTGGAGTGACAGTGATGTAAGTCTACAATAACACGGTGATGAATTAAGACCTTTTTATTTATAGTAATTTCTTGCATAAAGCAACAATTCTTTCAACATTGAGAAAGGAAACTCTTACATACAGTAAGATCCAGTAACATTATAATAAATTCAGGATTTACTGGATGTAAATATCGTACAATTTACTATTGGAATAATCCTAATAACTTTCCATTCCATAAATTAACAAGAGTTCTGTGAATTCAAGGGGAAACAGAATATCTTACATATTCAGATCCTTTCCAAATGGATTACATCTAGAAAGAACAGATCATTTTGTCTTTGAAATTTCAAATTGAAACATTACGATGAACTTCAATTGAAACGAGAGGTCAGAGGGTTCTTAGAAATTATCCATTATGAATAAATAAGAAAGGAACTCATGGAAATTGCATGCCATTCTCTTTGCATAAATAGTTAATATGTCATTAAATGTTGGGGTTAATAAAATACCTCATTAAATGTTTGAATGAAGTTGCTTTTTCCTCCTAAATAGACACCAGCATTCAGAAAAATATCATCAAGCACCCTAAATCTAATCTGTATTTCTACAGCGTAAACAGTTCTTGTGTTGAAAGCCTGGATACTTTATTGACATGTTGCACAGCTGGAAACAAAAGCCCTAGACCACAGCTGGGCTGAAGGTGCCAGCGACCCAGCCCTCCTTAGCTGGGAATTCGCTGCTGGGCATCTGGCACTGCACACTCAGAGACACTTTCAGATACCTTTTGCTGCCCCATCAGAAAATCTCTAAGAAGTCTCTAACTTTAAACCACCAAGGTTGGTGCTTTTTCATGTAAAAAAAACCTCTTCCTAAAGGTAGCAGCTAAGCACTTCTCTGCCAACAGAAAGGCAGTGTTGGGCAACCTACAGAGCACCCACCACCCTGGGTGGATGGTGCAGCCCTTACAGCACGTCCTGGCCGCTATCAGAGGAGGACTCGAACACAGTGTCACCACTTTGTCCAGCTTCTGCTTGATCCATTAAATAACCTTGACAAAATCAATTCTTCATCCTTACAAAGTATAGTAACAAAGGCAGTGGTGGAACAAGACTCCAGCTTTGTTTTGGAACAAGGAGACTTCGGTGGGTATCTATGAGGGATAGGAAGTGATGAGACCACCCTTTGTCTATAGTGTCTGTTTAAGCTTAATATATAACCAAAGTATAGCAAACTGAAGAGAACAAGAAACCTAGCTACAGTTTAAAGGAACAAAGACCAGCCCTGTGCTTTCATGGTGCCTCTAATTAACGTGTTCCATTTTGCAACAGGCTGGGGACGTGTGGAAGCTGCCACAGATAAGCACGTGTGTTAGCTTGATAGTTTTCCACTATGTGGATATATCCTAATGCACTATAATTCTGTCTTTTTAATTAACCCAAATTAATTTTCTTGAATGTCTGAAGGTAGACTTATGGGAATGAGATATAGGCTACCGGAATCATTTGGGCTTTGTAGAAAATATTCTTCCTGATGTCTATGACAGCATTGCCAGATTCTTCTTGCTCTGCTTCCCGATAAAATCTTATTTCCTTTCTCTGTGTTATTTGTGCATTATGTTCACACAAATCCTACTGGCATAAACTTTCTCTCAATCCTCTCTCTGTGTCTTTATTAACCTGATTTACACCCCAGCATGAGCAGTCTTATTCAGATTGGTGTCATTAAATTGAAGACACGCTGAATGAGGTGACACAAAGTCCTGGATCATTTCTGAACATTTTACAAAGGACCTGAACCATCCTTTATACTGGCTACAGGATTATATATAGAGGCTACCCATTCGTGTACTTTGCTGCCTTTGGAACTGTGCATTTTGCTCATAAGGGCTCCTCATAAGGGCAATGTTGTGCTCCCTATGCACCAAGCCACCATCCTTAATGCCTCATCTAAGTATTTCCCATTCCTCAGTCTTCCTTAGACAACTGTTCCATGCTCTCTCTTCTATGTCTCCTACACCATGGGTGTTCCCTCTCCGTGCTCTGTCTCGTAGCCAAGTCCCAGTGCTCCTCCTTTTCCCTTTGCCTGGAGGGAGGTCCATGACAGACAAAGCTTTCAGATGGGCTGTGCTGGAGGCCTCTCATGGATGGTAACAAGTGATATCTTTACCCACTGATAGCTAAAAGTGCTTAAGAGCATCATGTTTTCAAACAAATTGCTAGAAACAGCCTATTTTGCCTCTTCGCCTCTTCCATTTTACAATTTTCATCTATACCAATGAGATTCTGCCATGTGGTCTAGATTTTGCCTGAAACGCTGGGGTCTGCATCTGCAACATTCCAAAGTTATTACATTATAGACAAAGAAATGAGAAATGTCATGGAATAAAAGAATGACAATCTGTCACAGACTCTTGTAAAGTATTTTTGCATGGGTTGAAATTAACAGCCACAGTGACATACATACAGCATTCTCGTTTGCTCGAGTGTGATATGTAGCATTAGCCTAAAATATCATGGTGACATTATCAACAAAAAGGTCAACTGACCCCATCCTCTCTTATCATACACAGGCTAAAACACGACAAGGTGAAAGATTTGCTTTCCTTTCTCTATTCAAAACCTTTCTTGCTCTGCCACAGTTCGTTTTATTAAAACGTGTATTTCCAGGGGGAGAATGGCAAGATGTTATTTAGGTATTTTTTCTGCCTTGATAAACTGGAGAGCTTTACATATTTTATAAGCATTTCATTATATTGATACCTACTATATATACTATTCAAAGCAGAAACATTTGGTGCTAGAAGATTTCCTAGAAAAAGACATACAAGCAAATAGGGAAAATAGCAAAGAAATCTTTTATCATGACTGGGAGCAGAGAAACTGCTCCGCACCCACCGGGAACCCCCTCTGGTAGCAGCAGGGGCGTTCAAGAGGCAAACGGAATTAGCAGTTAAGGAAGATGTGATGCAGGAGGCCTATCACGCTTATGTGACAAAGGTTTCTGCTCTGAACGCATCTGCCCAGCAGGGCAGGCACTCTGTGGCACACACGTTTGTGAGCTATTGCTCTCCCATAGGAAAATGGAGAGGAAAACAGCCGTCCCATGGCTGAGCAGAGCTGGGCGAAGCTCGCGAAAGGAGCAGGGCGTATTGCACAGTTTCTGTGGCACCAGCCCGTGGCAGGGATAAACGGGCATGGACACAGAAGCCCTGGCAAGATCCCCTGGCCAAAGAAGGGAGATTATTCGGCAACCTCCTGAGAGGAACGGGCAAGATTGCTTCAAGCACTTGACATTTATCAGGCAGGAAAAGCACTCAGTGCCTGCTGGGAACACAAACTCCTACGAAAAGCAAACCACACTGACATAGTGGTGATACACACGCTGCAGTGTTGCCGGCTCCAAACATGGAGTAATTAAAAGCATTTCCAAGTGGACTACCATGTCCCTGGCTCATGTGTCCCCAGGAACCCGCCTTGAGACCTTGGTACTAGCACGTGATGGCACAAGGGCCCCAGTCCCAAAGTGTCTTGGTGCGTCTCAGGCAAGGGGTGAGGTAGGTGCGACGCAGAGCGCAGCCATGACCAGCATCGCGGCGCTCCTGGAAGAGCAGCCGCGTGGCACACGGCCCCCGACCTGCGCTTCGCTGCGTTTACACTCCTTCGACAGGAGCTCTCTGCACTTGATAACATTCTGCTACCAAGCAATCATCTACCTCTAATAAACTGCAAATAAACCAAATCATAAAGACAGTAATAACTTCAGTTCCGATCTAGAAACAAGCAGCAGAGTGATTAAATACCTTATGGAAGCCCTCCTGAATAAGCAGAATATGACATTTTTGAAATGAGATATTTGTAGCACAAAGGTTACGTGTAGCTTTCAGACATGCCCAGATTATCTGCCTTTCATAGTCAATTTTGGAAACCCCTCTTGTCATCCAATCCTTTAGAAGTCTTTTTTTTTTCTCTTTAAGGAGAGAGCGAATCATGAAAATACACTATGGCATTTTATTATTATTATTATTATTATTTTCTCACTCTATGAGGCCTGGGTGAAAACATTTAAAAAATAAAATGAATTTGTCATTTTCTTTTGTGCTTTAGTTGTTTACCAGCTTTTGCAATTCAGAGACCAAGCTGAGTTATTGCACTATTCCATGCAACCAAAAGAACAAAATACATGTAACAGTAGAATTCCTACCTTTCAATTCCTGCAAGATACCACATCAAATATATTTTAACATTCTTTCTGAATGATGGAATGATTTGGGGCCTCATACAATTTTTAAAATGTCTTTATAATGCTACTTTAAAAGCAAGATGGAATTAATTGTGCTGCATTTTGAGGGGTACCTCTAGCAAAAAGAGCCTCTAGGAGTGAAAGTAAAAAGAAAAAAAAATCTTTAATGAAACCTCGAACTTGCTTTGAAACTGAATCGAAGATGCACAGACCCTGATTTACAACACATACAATTTAAAGGAGAAACTACAGCTCTGAGGTAGTACTGTATCTATGTATATTTGTGTAAGATCAAGACTCTAAGTAACCCCCACTGGTTTTAATAAAATGAGTTCCTTGTTCAAAGCTGCGCATGATCTTAAGTGCATTTGTGCTCCAGTGCTTACATGGCTCTGATTTCATTATCTCTGCAGATGAAGTTTGCGTATCCTTAGCGAGACCGAATTAAAAAAGGCACAGGCCTCTGAACTGTGCAAAACATTGGTACTCGGGAGACCCCAGTTTAGTTCTTGCCTCCGTCACAGACCAGAGGTCCTTAGGCACCATTTCAATCCTAAATGCCACTTCTGTTTTAACCTTCTACCTTTTGCCTTAGAGTTATTTTAGGCTCTACAGTCTTTCAGGCAAGGGACTTTATTTTTTGGTTTATATCACTCCTTGCATAGTGGTTCCTATAATAATTGGGAAGTGATAATAAAAACAGCAGCAATTTTTCCTGAATATTTGCTGTGTTGAACATACATCTTTTCTGCTCCAAGAAATTTCTGATAGCAAATGTTCTTACACTGTGAACAACAACATACAAACATATGCCAAAAAGAAGCACATCTTAGCAAATGAGGATGAAAACATCATCGCTGGTTATAGTAACAGCATAGACCATATCCACCACGGAATATATTCAAAATAGTGTTGCCCTCATGCACAAGAGTCCCCTTCCTGCAGATTACCTTTCTAAAATATGCTAGGAAAAAAAACAAAACAAAACAAAAAAACACAGAGAAAGACCATGGAAGCAAAAAGGAACCATCAGATTCATCCTAAAAGCTTTGCAAGGTTAGAATTACCTGGTTTCAGCACAGTGATTTAATGCAGAGCACACTTTTCCCCTTCTTGAATCTATTGCCTCTTACTGGAAATTGTTTGGGCATTTAAAGAGGACTGAACTATACTCAAAATGAAAGGAGTAAAAGACTGTCATAAAGTAATACTGACACTACTCAGATGTCTCAAGGCTATGATTAAGGAGACTTCCTCAAAAGTATTCATGTCTTTTTATTTTGGCTACAGCTCTTTTGGCTTTTAAGATGATTGATTTCTGCACTAATTCAGAGCGGTGGAAACCTAGTGGCTTTGGTCGTGATATTCCAGAATTACATACCAGCATTAGCAGAGGGCAGAACGGGGCCCTGCAGTTAAATTCAGGCCTGCATTTAAGCCCACATACAACTAATGCAAGGGGGAGGCATCGTGGCCTGAGGACACGAGGCCAGTTCAGCCCGGGGCTCTGTGCCCGGGCCCCACAACGGAGTGCCCAACGCCAGCCCCGGGGCTCCCTGTGCTCCTGCACGGCAAGGCGGCCGTGTCGGACCAGGATCCAGGAGAGCCAGCTGACTGTAATAGCCACTGGCTAGCAGAAGCCATGCACAAGTTTTCGCCTTTGGCCCTCTCGGGCAGGAACACATTCCTTCGTTCGTGGTTCCCGGGTTTAGACCTCTCCCGGAATTGGTCCTTCCCTCAAGAACTGAGCAAGAACGAGCTCTTTCCTTCCAAATATGATCAGAGGTGGAAGGAAACCCGTTTCACCTCCAGCTCTGCGGTCAGAGTCGCTTTGCGCTGCATTAGCAGGGCAGTCCCAGAGCTGTCGGGGCATCTCCGGCGCTCCGGCCCTCGGGAGCACCAGCGCTGCCCAAGGAGCCTGGGCTGCAGCGGTCCCTGCCCAACGTTTTGGGCATGGAGAGCGCCCGTCCTTAGGCAGCCAAGCTCCTAAGCAGGCCAATTTCCAGGCTTGCTCCTTCGGAGCCCTTCACTTCTCTGGGCCTTTACCTGACATGCTCAGCTCCATTTATTAACCTTTCGTACTGTGGAAAAGACTACAAAAAGCTTTCAGAAGATTATAAAGTGACTAATTCTCCTTCTGAAAGCTTGGTCTCATACCTTCATAAATTCTGATCCTCCCATACTAGTTCTTTTAAAGAATGAATAATTGAGGTCCTTGATTTTCCCAGATAACATTGAATAGGGGAGAAAAAAAAAAAAAAAGAGTATGTTGGAGAAATAATTGCAAGGCTTTCTGTGCTGTTCATTGAAGCAGAGTTCTGCAAGGGCAGAGAAAGCAAAATTTTAGCTAAGGAAAAAAAGAAAAGTCAATTTGAGTCATCTCTGTTTCAAAAAAAAAAAAAAAAAAGAGTTCAAATGGAGGAAATACAAAAAGTCTCACAGTGACTTCTTCTAGGCTGCAATGATTTCTGAGTAAGAATTTAGAAAAATATCCTTGAATTTGGGTAAAGCCAGGATCTCTTCTACCACATGGGCATCATTTACTAGCAGTTCCAGCGCAAGCAGGCCCCAAGGAGGGAGATGTAGGAGGATTCCTGGGGAAGCAGGAATCTGCAAAAAGGACCTTGACACTACCCACGTATGTAACCAATATTGTTGCTGAAGCATTAGCTTGTTCTGTGCCACAGAGCCTGCAGCCTGTTCATGTGAAACGGTGATTTTGCAGCCGATGCTACAGTAGCAATAAAAAATCGTAGCTGTTCTAAAACCTGAGAAATCTCTAGTTGCAGATAAGGCAAGTCTTTTAAACTAATCAATATTAAGCACTGTTAGATGAATTATATCAAGAGGGTGTGAATAAAACTACCAAGCCATGTTTGCAGAGAAAATAAATTACAAAACGTATGTGCTTGTTCGCTGGTTGCTCCAGTGCTCTGCTACAGAAAGCTGTGGAGAGATGGAGCACTGCAGAGTTAAACATGCTCACAGCAGAGTATGGAAAAACACCCACAGATCAACAACGTAAGTTGTTGAACAACAGAACAACAGCATGAGAGAGTGAACCACGCCAGCCTTAGAGCTGCTTTTATGGTATCTTGACTGTCACCTTGCAATGAAACCTAAGCAGCACTTACTGTTTTATTGTAAAGTAACCGCTACCGCCCCGTTCTCGGAGCTTCCCACAAACTGCCTGGTTCCCCATGGAGAAGCCCGGGCGAAATGAGCCTGAGCGGCGCCTCGGTGCTGCCGCCCCGCGAGCTCCCGCTGCGCCCTCGGCCTCGCGCCCCCAGCTCCGCGGGGCCCTGCGCTCCGCCTTGGCTCCCGGCTTTCCGCACGTCGTGCAGCGTGGTGACAGCAGGGGCAACAGCTCTGCTCTCAGCCCAGGGAAAGGAAAGATCCCCTCTGCCCAGCAAGAGATGCTGCTCCGTATGTCATAAACGCCAAGACCTGCCGGCATTATCAAACACTTAAATCTTCTCAGTTTTGGTACGTAGTGAGCAGCAGCCAAGCAAGGAAACCCCAGAGGGCCTCAACCACAGCAGCTTATTCCTACATTATTTGCTGCCCAAGGGGCACTGAAGGCCTTTGCTCTATCATTTGGCAATGCACATGTAAACACATACATATTCCAGTGTGAATGCAAACCTTGGCTTCACAAACATTAATTGTTTGTGAAGCTTCTTCGTTAATATTGCCCGCTAGTTATCGTAGGCAGGGGGTGTGATGTGGGAAAGCATCACTTGCTGGGCTTTCATGAACTTCTTGGAGAACGTTTGGTACCGAGGCCTTTAGACCCTGTGCTCATACAGACACACAAAGCAACACATCTCTTCAAGAATTCCTGGCTCTGGGTGATTTCCAAATACAACACCTACCCCCAAATACTACAGTCTGAAGGGATTTAGGGAGAAAAGGGAGGAGGAGGAGATCAAGCTAGAGAAAGAAGCAGGAAACTTAATTAAATAGGAAGCTGAGCTCAACTACTTTGTGTCTTTAGAAAAATATTTGCTATTTGCTCACTTGACTGTGTTGTGCTTTAGACCACAAACATCCTGTCTGCAATACTCGCAGTGACTATAAGCAAGACTTCAATAATTTCTCCAGAGAGTGGGACTGCTCATTTTTTAGATCCACAATTCTGCCCATCTTCAGCTCACAGCTACAATAACTAGGTCAAATCCATTACTTACATAAGTAGCAATCTGTTTGCCGAGCTTCTAAAATAATTGCAGCCCATTAACTCAAGCTGCCAGAGGAGCTACTGCGCGTAACACCGACCTCTCGGGGACCACCAGATGCGACGGATCGCGCGCGGCCGCCCGCCGGGCCCGGCCCGCTCCCCCCTACGAGGAGGCCGCGGCAGCCCTTTCTGCGGGTTGTCTTCCAGGGTACACGCGAATGGGAAGCGGCCGGCAGCTCCGCAGCCGCGGCGGCTCCGCAGCGCTCTGTGCGAGCAGCTTTAGGAAAGGGCCTCGCAGCGACTCGCTTTGCTTTCACCCCTGCAGGGCGACTCGTGCCTCCTCCTCGGCTCCGAGCGCAGCGCTGAGCCCGCGCACGCGCGGCCGGCGCCTTCGCTTCACCCGCGCTGCTCTGCCGCCCGCTCC
>VZSV01000033.1:3083974-3125917 GCA_013398735.1 Nothocercus julius
GAGGCGCCGAGCACCGCGCGTCCACGCAGGACGGCCGCCCGGCGCGGGAACGTTGGGATGGTGCCGCGCACACGAACGGAGGATTCGCTCCTCCTGCACAAGCCAGACTTAACCTCATTGTGTCACCTCAGAAGTCGAGGGAAGATGGGAGACAGCCAAGGGCAAGAAGGAGGAACAGAGCAAACGCTGCTCTACGCCGCCGGCTCGCTGCCCAGGAACAGGACCGTAGCGGCAGCCCGGTGCGCTCAGCCTGCCCCGCGCAGCGCAGCCTCGCCGAGAGCGAGCGGCAGCGGGCAGGGAGGCCGAGCGGTCCCGCGGCCAGGCCGCCGCAGCCCCCGCTCCACGGCGAGCGCCCTGCGAGCACAGCAAAGGCTGCCCGACGTGGGCACCCGCAGCCACGCAGCGGCCCCAGCGCTCTCGTCCTCTGCCCAGACGTCTCTCCCTAGAGCTGGCAGCGCTCGCGCGCGGCCCGGCAGCCCGCTTGGCCTCGAGCGGCCGCACCTCGGGCAGGGGCGGCTTGGAAGGTCCCTCAGGAACGCCACCATCATCGCCACCCCTGCTTTACACGGGAGGAATCCGGGACATCGAGGGACAAGCGAAAGGCTGGAGGTCGTCTGAGTCGGTGGTGGAGCTGCTAAGAGCCCTGTCCCCACACTTATCCCCGGGAGACACTTACTGTTTTTGCAGGAGGTGCAGTGTCACATACTACTTGTTCACATGTTTTTGCAGGACTGGGTTTTTGCTGAAATTAATCACTGCAGAAGTTCACCTACAACAACTATAAAAATTACTTCAGAAGGAAAAAAAACCAGAAAACTCAAAGCAACGGAGTATCTTGAACTTCCGTGCATTTCTTTTTAAAAATCCATAGTTAAGAAAATGAAGGGACCAGACATATTAAGTTCTTGAAGGCACATCAGTAGTTTCACGTTACTGCTTAGTGTATTTTTTTTTTTTTTTAATCAATAGGTTAACTTTGCATTTTATTCACCAAAATACAAGCATTAAAAGACTTCCACTGTCAGAGCAGAAACCTAATCCCATTTAAACTCTCCCGACTGGGGAGACAATTAAATCAGTTGCAGACTTAGGGCACCAGCACAACAAACCTAAGGCGAGATTTATAGCAATGCCATCTCTCTTTATTCCAGCTAGAGCAAATGTACACGGAGAGGCCGCTCCCTGCGCAGTCATACCTGCAGGGCTAGACGCCAGAAATCTTCTTCATCCCACAAAGCCCTGTCAGGACCAGCAACACACTGGTTATTCTGCTCCCAACACAGAGTTGGGTCTTCCAGGCTTGTTCATACTCAGAGAGTCCTGAGCTTGCAGGACTCATTTTCTTTTGCTATTAAACAAATGAGAAACTGTAATTATTCGGGTTTTCCTCACATGCAGGCTGGTCATGAATCTGAAGGCAGAATATGACTCATGATTATTTCAAATAAATGACGGAAGCCAAGACAAATGACCACTGGTCCTTCTCCTGATATCAGGGGCACTGTGCTCCTTGTTTCTTGCTGCCCACAGCCCAAGTCTCCCCCAGCCCCAAATTATTGCCAGATGCGAATGATGCTGGACTTCAGGGGTCACGCTGCCTCTTCGAGATGCCAGAAGCTCAAAGTTGTGGCACTAAAATTAGCACCAAAATTTGTGCGTGCTTGTTTTGTTTTGTTTCCCCTTGAGTTTATGCAAAGCCCAGGCTGCTACACTGCAACCTCCAGGCAAGTTGATGGCATTGCAAAAAGGAAGCTGTGCTCTGCTGAGCTGTCACTGCCGTGCACGTTATCCCTCCACAGCACTGTTTGCACACACGCGAACTGAAAAGCACAAAGCGCCAAACACAGTTGCAGCATGTCAAGCATATGTTGCTTGATGTACCCAGCATTAAGCCAAGTGGAAGAGATGAAAGCAGCAAACTGGTGCACCAACCAAGACGATTACATTCAAACAATCATTAGAAAGAAATTACCAACGAAAGAGAGAAGGGCTGCTGCTAAGCACTGCACACGGCCAGGGAAGCCAACGTGAGCGCGGGTGCTTGGCCGCCCAGTACCAACCTCGTAGCAGGAAATGCTTCATGGGACCCGTCATGCTTCTCTGCACGAGGATTTGTCCTGTTATGTGTTTAAGTGAGAAAGAAAGAAACATGGAGAGGTGGGAATCCTGAGTGTTTGCTGTGTAGCTGCTTACTGCTATTTCCTGTAATGCCAAACACCCCTTTTATGACAGACCAACTATAAGAGTAACTGGGGTCTTTAGGATTTTGATCTCATCCCTCAAACCATTAGTCATTTGTCTGCAAAGCCTGAAGAAAAGCAGAAGAGCGGTAAGAATATTCCAAAATTATTTTTGTAGTTTCACTAGCATTTCTTTTTACCTAACATATTCTGAAGGGCTGTCAAAACAAGGCAAAAGAATTACCTGGATGTCTCCTCCCCTAGGTATTTTTTTTTTTTTTTTTTTTTTTTTTTATGATTTTAGGGGTCATTTGGTGAGGCAAAATAATGAAGATTTCACAGTATTTCAGCTTTCAGGTGGAAATGTTGTGACAAGGACCGTTACGGCTCCCTGAGGTGTAAATAAAATAAAGAAATACAGTCACAAATATAATGACTTTCAGCTTTGTGCAGCTATCTGCAAGGTTTGACATACACTGATTTTATGACAATGAATGGATTTATTGGAACTGTAAACATCCAGGTACACAAGGGCTATCTAGGTTGCAAATTAAGCGTGCAGTGGACATGAGGAACTACACAGGAGCTTGCTACAGACACTCTTGCTGTTGTCTTTCTGGTACAGGTTGTTGATTCAGACACCTCCAGAGCACAGCTGAGGCACTCCCAGGGCCGCGTTAGCTCTAAAAGCAGCCTAGTGACTTTTAGACGATGGGAGGCCCATGCTAGTAATTTCTCCAAGATCCAAGCTGGTTTCATGACCAATTGTCTCAGGTTTCCTTGCCTTGTTAGCACGTCCAGGGACGACAGGGACCCTATAGAATGAGCTGATCTCAAGGGGGGCAGGACAACGCCTGCTACTCAGCAAGTCTGCATTATGCTCTATAGTGCTTTAAGGTCCTAGATGGCCTGTTAATCTGGGGCTCCATGGTATGGATTCCTGCAGGCAGCTTGGGCCAGGTTTGCAAACTCTCCCAAGCCCTGAAGCCGTGGAGAACACGGAGCAGAGCAGCCCACGAGGCTCTGCAGGAGTCGCACGGGTTCGGCAGGGCTGTGGAGACGCAGCTTAGGGCAGGCAGCCTCCTCCTGGCCTGCCGCAGCCAGTCTGGTGAATCAGCACAGCATTCCCTGGGTTCGTGTTAGCCACATTTTTCCATTAACGGGAACCTCACAGCTTCCATTACCCACGATAGCCGAGAGGTACCCGTACTGTAGGGGGGCTGCTTGTCTGATTCTGTGCCCTTTCCAGAGGTGCGGTCTTTCTCTGGGCGAAAGAGCAACACCCTGAGGAGGAGAGCTGTGAAATAAGTAAAGCAACTTTGTTAAATGAGAAAGAAAAGAAAATTAAGTACTCAGGATAGACCAGCACAACACAGCTAAAGTACCAACCGGCAGGTCTTGGGCACAAGGCAATTCCCAAGCTGGCAACTAGATCATCATGTCTTTTAACACTGCACGGTCTATTTTCTGTTCAGTGCCTGCAACTGCCATTATCATTAATGAGCATGCATATGTGCCTTGAGGGGAAGAACATCCTCCCTCTGCGCCTTCAAAACTTGTTTATAAATCCCTCCAAAAATCACTTGGTGCTCACTGTTCTGCACAGAAAGCTATTATAGCAGCTCGATGAGCTGGTGCTTTCCTTCTTCCTTCTCCCTTGTCTTCCCTTATCTGAGAGACCAGCAAAGGGACCCCAAAAGACGAAGGACCCTAAGCAACCCAGCCATGGGAGCCTCCATCCAAACTCCAGCTCCCTGCACGAGCAGATGCACTGCTGGGCACGCAGGAACTCTGCTCCCTCCCGCAGCAAAGCCAGGCCACATGGCTCTGAGATGTAGGGCTAAACAGATGCAAAGCAGTGCTGTTTTCCAGCAGGGACTGCATTTCTGCAGTGCTGCTGAAGGCTCTGTGCCTGTCTCGGTGCCCCTCAGCACACGGGCACACATGGTGTCTAAGAGCAAAACCTGGCCCTAGCCTGCAGGGAGCGCGTGGCTCTGCCTGCGGCGGCCAGAGGTGGAAAGGTCCACAAGTAACGTCTGCTCTAAGGAAGCCTATGACGTGCTTAATGCTGAGGATATTGTTTCAAAGTTTATTTTGATAAATTATTTGCTATGTTAGGAAATAAAAGAAAATTCCAACTATGGAAAAACAAGGAAAGCTTCAAATCCCTTTAATCCAAATCCTGTTTAGTGAGAGTAGCAGAAGCTCCAGTTTACAGCGTGCGGTGACCGCGGGGCCGCCAGGAAAGCGGTCTGCGGGCAGCCCAGCTCCAGCTCCCACCATCGCTTCCAACAGGACCCGAGGAAGCGCTCCCAGAGAGCCGCCGTGGGGTCGCGCGGCCGGGCACAATCCTACCAACAAAAACTGCTTCAGGCTCTGACCCTCGCCCGGGACACGGCTTTGTTACACTATTATTAGCGAGGGAAGCGCCGAGGGAAGCGAGCGCTGCCCCGCGGCAGCACGAGCAGGCAAGGCTGGGAGGAGCCACCGCGACCTACAGCAAGAACTTCACACTCCCACGGAGTTGGAAGCAAGAAACACTTACAGAGCCTGGGCTGCTTTTGCTGATGCTATTTCTGCTTTGAGAAGGAAAGGTCTTTCCAGCTCATAAACGAACTTCTCCTACTGCTTATTTATGAACAGAGGCAGACTTGCACTCAGAGCATCATAACCTTTTGTTGCAGTGGTTGTTACAACGTGATGGATTCAATACACAGACTTTGCTGTGATCAGGAAAAGAATACAAGCTACCATGAACAGCTTAGGTTGCTTTTTCTTTTAAACTGGATCATTACCAAAACACAAAAAGTAAACACGTGTTTAATTAAAAAAAGAAAAAGAAAAAAAAAAAATTGAGGCTGTCCATGGCTGCCTAGGAAATACGGCAAATCCCAAGTCAACTTCTCCAAGTCTCCTGGTAATGCAGTTGATACTATAGTTTAAATTATTCTGCGCTGCTATTAAAAAAAAAAAAAAAAAAAAGAGCCTGGAACAATTTTGTGTCAATTCCTTTGTATAGGTTTGGAATAGTTCACAGAGAAACAACTTACTTTTCATCATTGTTTTCCATAGGTGTTGGAAACAGCTGTAGACACATTCATTTTTTTGTCCACAAATGCCAGTGACTGCCACAAACACATGCCAACGTGTGTCCGAGATACACACATATTTCTGTACAGTACGGACAACAGTGACTGAATGTGAATCTGTATGTTCTTGGGCTTCAGCCCCAAAAGACCTCCCAAGGAAAAGACGCATGTTCACCTTCTGGATTTCCTCATATGGAACTCAGAAGATGAATTCAAGAAATTCAAACTGCAGAGATTACTACTAGAATAACAGCTACTAGATAATGTAAAAATTTCACTACTTGCACAGAAAAAACAGACTGGCAGAATCAGTGTCACAGAATTCTTTGAGCCAAAGACAACAGCAGGTTATAATGCTGGATTTGATGAGGATTAATTGTGGAGTAACAATAATAAATCCATATTCATGGACAAACTTGGTTTACTATTCATACTAAATCAATACTACGAATATGTTTCCTAAGACAGCAATGAATTTGCACTTTCACCTGATTCTTCTTATTTTAGGGGTCCTCATATCTGTATGACCATGGATTTTACACAAACATTCCTAAACTCTTCCCTTCATAAAAAAAAAAAAAAGAAAAGAAAAAGAAAAAAAAGAAAAAAAAAGAAAAAGAAAAAAATGGAGATAGAGACTGTCAAAATCTCTTGCTTCTTAGTAAATGAGGAAAAGGAGAGGCCAGATGCAAAACAGATCCTGTTCCTAAGCATCCCGGAGATAGTGCCAAGGCCAGTAACACTAAACAGCAGAACGACACTCATGTGCCTCTTACACATGCCCATAGGAATATTTGTTAAACAGTTCAGAAAATGCTAGAACCTATTTTATACCATACTGCCTGCAAAAAACAAGCTTCCTTGGCCCCTGCCAAGCTGGGTGTGCAGACAGGCTTTGGAAAGCAACAATAAATGTCATATCAAGAGTAACTACCAACACCGGCCTAAGACAGACAATGGTTCTGTGCAGTGTTTGTGCACAGCTCTGTTCTTCCCTTATCATCAGTGACCTTTTAAAACCATGTTTGCTTAAGAGGGGTTGTAACACAAGTGGAGCTAGCTGGTATTTCTGGCCACAGCCATGAGCATAAGGGATGTGCACTAAGAGCACAACACTGCACGATGTCAAAACTGATACGCAGCGCAACAGCGGACGGGCCAGCACTGACCTAACCTATCTGTCCATAAGCGTTGCTCCCTACAGCTCGCACTGCAAAGACGAGCCACCCTGATCTAGCTGGGAGCACAGCTGGTCCTACTGCCAGGCAACAGGCAATTCCAGCATGGCAGAAAGGAAGCGAGAGTGCAGATTCATAAGCAAATACAAGTTTCAGGCAATATGACATCATCTCCTATACAATTTTACCATCACATGGTATTTCCTTGCTATAGAGTTTCACAGCCAAGCATTCTCTTTAATAATTTCTGACTTTGACATTTTTGTTGAGGAGGATGCTGTCCAAAGTTGGGGTCTGTACAGTGCTATTAGCCATGGTAAGCAGAGCCTGGCTGCTCTGTTGACAATGCTGTGTCCATAAGCCACCCGGGCATTCTCCCCTCTCTTTGCTGCAGAGCAGCAGTAGAGCCCCTCTGTAATCTTAGAATCACAGAATGCTTAAGGTTGGAAGGGACCTCTAGAGATCATCTAGTCCAACCCCCCTGCACATGCAGGGTCACCTACAGCCTGTGGCTCAGGACTGCGTCCAAGCAGGTCTTGAAGTTCTCCAGAGAAGAAGCCTCCACAACCTCCCTGGGCAGCCTGTTCCAGGGCTCTGTCACCCTCACTGGCAAGAAATTTTTCCTTAACTCCCTGTGGAACTTTTGGTGCTTCAGTTTGTGGCCGTTTCCTCTAGTCCTATCAGTGGTCACCACTGAGAAGAGGCCGCCCCATCCTCCTCACTGCCTCCGTTGAGGTACTGACAGACACTGCTCAGGTCTCCTCTCAGCCTTCTCTTCTCCAGGCTGAACAGGCCCAGCTCTCTCAGCCTTTCCTCACAGGGCAGATGTTCAAGGCCCCTGATCATCCTCAATGTAATCATCCTCATAATGCCAAAATTCAACTTGTAACTAACCTAACATGGTTATGAATCTATATGAAATGTCAAAGGTTGCCAGTTATTTTACTGGTCCAAAATTTGGGGAAATCTAGGAAACCTCTGCTAGCATCATTACATAGGTGGAGAAACATAGAGGCAATATTTCATGCAAGATTATGAACCGAGCCTCCACAACCTTTTTTGAAAGCATTGCAGCGTTTACCTTCAGTCCTGTCTGGCAGTTTCCCACTCTTACTTGTTGTTCCAGTATTGACTGTTTCAGACGAGGTGCTCAATTTGGTGTTGGGGTCTCGCTTAGGTTTTGGTGGTGGCTGCTTACGAGAGCCGCTACTTTCATCATCAGTTCCTCCAACAGAATGAAGAGACTGGGATCTCACGGCGAAGCCACTGGAGCAAGGATGCGGCAGTCTGTCCTGAGGAGCAGGCATTGTCATAAATCCCATGCGGAAATGTTTCCCCACGTAGCTTCCTTCATTTCCTCTTACTACTTCTCCACCTATGCTGTAAGAGAAGACATGCACACAGGTAAATGATCCACCTCTGCTTTAATAGCACTGAAAAGTAGGTCTTGGTTTCATCTGCAGCGTACTGGAATTGGGATATACAGTAGCCATCACCTGTAATAGCTTAGCGTATACATACATGACATTTTTTGGATTTTTTTTGCTGGAACAGTAGATGACTATGGGAACATAGGAACAGAGGTGATTACCAGCCTTCCAATTTGTTTTTTTTTTTTTTTCTTTTTTTTTTGCCCCCCTTTTTTTTTTTTTCATTTGTGTCCTGTACCAAAATTGCAGAAAAACCATATTCTAAGGTCGCTACAGCTTCAGTGATGTGGATCCCACTCTTAGTCCAGATAGGTCCAGACCATTCATCAAGTGTCACAAAACACTTCTTAGTACAAAACACACAAACATCATAAAAATTCTGCAGTGAAACCAGGGTGTGACTAAGTCATCCCTGCAGGAAAACTTGCTGGGTAAAAGCACCCAGCTAATACTAATGAGGGGACATTCTTCAGCGCAGTGGAAGAATATTTTAAAAATTTATTTCAGATTCTCCACTGACTTGGACACCAAAACATCTTTTGCAAACTTTTTTTTTATTTATCACAGCAGAATTCTCTGGTGTTAATTCCTTCCATAGATTTATCAAGCATCATCCCAATTTAGTTTCCTCCCCCACATGCATTGCTGAACATCTCTGGAATGGAGTTTAGGAGCTTTGCTCCTCTGACGGTTAAAAATCTCCTACTTCTTTCCAGGCTACAGATGTCCTGACCGTAACATTACGCTTTATCCTCAGGTCAGTCTTCCCCATTGCTGATATTTACATCCCCACGACAGCAAAAGTATTAACAAAAGACAATCTTAGTCTTGCAATTTTTGCTTTGTAAACAGGCAATACTCTTTTCTGCTCTTAAAACCGGATGACTATTAGAACTGAGTAGTCTGTTTTTCAGCACAATTGAACAAAATTACCCGTAACTGAAATGCAGATACATGGCTACGTTTACAAAGAACGATTGAGAAAAGGGTTTTACTCAAGCTGCATGCCACTGTGACTGGAAACGGCCTAGAGAACAAATCTGAAACATCAGAAGACAGGACTGTTTTTAGGAAAATGAGATTACTGGTAGGGCAAAGACTACAGCTTCAGAAATGCAGCATCACGTATGGATCTGCACTCCCCCCCGCTCATCTCTGACTGCAGACATCCACGTATCTTAGGAGATAAGGCTCTAGGGCTGCAATCAGTCATTCCCCTTCAGACTGAATCACGGTAAGGGAGGAACACTCCAAAAATCACTTGGATACAGGAAACTGAACATCAGCATCTCATCAAACCCACATGAACCTGCAACATGAGCAGCGCCAGACTGCTAAGACACCAGTGCAGGCGACGAGGGCGCGGCGAGCTGTGGGACACCAGCAGAAATACCGGCCAAGCGCTGCGGAGCACGGGCGTGGAGGGAGGCAAGCTCAGCTGGGGCAGCTGCTGTGGCGCCGGGCGCCGCGATGCAGGACGGGGCAGCCGGCGCCAGCGCCCGCCGCTCGTGCCCTAAGCCTGCAGCACGTTTCGGTTTGGGCAACGCGGTCACCACGCACAGCCCCGCGGCTACGCGCACAGGCCAACGAGGGCTCTGCTTACAAGGGCGTTTTGAATGGTATCACTGTGGGCATGTAGAAATGTCGCGGTGAGAACTGCAAAGGCCTAGAAATCCCTAATTACCTCCTGTTTCCCCTTCACACAGAATGAAGCAGGGTCAGTCTGCTCTGTAAGCTGCCTATCTGATGTTGCCCTGGGCTGGTGCAATTTATTTGGTGCTGAACACATCTCCTGCTCTAAAAGACAAGAACATTTCTCAATGGTTCATTTCAAGAGTGAGTAAGGTCACTGCATTCCCCGATCCTGCCCCCAGGAGACAGTAAATCTTCATCTTTTTAGCAAGGTGCACGCACGCTCTGTCCCCTCACCCCCACGGAGCGGGGCCGTGCTTCATGCCTGATAAAGCACAATCTTTATGAGCTCCTGAGGCCTTGCCAAATTGCTCCCAAGCGAGCAGGTCTCGCTGAACACGTCCCACCCTCTGGAGGGCTCTGACACACACCTGCACACGCGTGCACATACAGCCACACGCGTGCACACCCCGACCCACGTCTGCAACCAACCTATTACCGAATTCTAATTGGCATCAATTCCAGAGGGATTTACAGCCAGAAAGATCAAAAGGTAGAACTCATTAATTTGAAGATTAAAAACCTGTAGCTAATTTCAATGATTAACTATGCCTCTACTAATCTTTCATAAATTGTTCTGAAAATAATATAATCCTCTGATGCTAGAGTACAAAGAAGTGCCTGTCACATTATTTAAAGAAGATTACTATCCAAACATGGTGAAAATGCAGGTGGGGAATCTGCTTCCTTCCCTAAGCCCATTGTACAGTAAGACATGTACAGCAAACAAAATGTCAATTCTCCATGTGCTTCATATGTTATAATTCTTATCAGGCTGCTCTGCTTCGTTAGTGCATTTACCTCCCTCCTCTGTGGAAGTATTTAGGCAGCTTCTGCCCTGGATACACTTACACAAATTGCCCTGAGGTGATGGGTTTGACCCTTCGCTATGGGTACCAGAACTGCATTCACATGAAACGTGTTTTCACTGAGCTGTTGCATCTTATATTTCATAAATACAAAAATACCTAAATGAAAGAACAGTGTTTAAAAGCACTAACTCAATAAACCATTGATCTAAATTTTTTCTCTCTCCCTCCCTCTCCATCACTGCTTTTTTCATTTTTTGTTGAATTCCTTTCCATATCTGAGGTGAAACCCTCCCTTCCTCACCTGTTCCCTACGCTCGCTCCGAAGCGAGCGGCTTACCGGCCATGCAGAGGGGGCAGCTGGCACGGATGGGAGCAGACCTTGCTCTTCTACTTCATGGCTCAGGTAGATCCGGCCTTGTTCTCCTACGTCCTCTGGTCAGCCACTAGACAAAAGCACAAGGACACCGCTTCCTCCTTTTCCAGCATATTTGCGAGTCCGTGTCTCTCTGCAGGGTGTAGGAGCTGACCTTCAGCTGATGCTTAGGCACCATAAACCCCAGGAGGATGAAGACTAGCTTCTGAACCTTGGTCCTGGACCCTCGTCCTCATTCGGGATCACGAAAGGTTTATATTTGTGACTGCTGCTGCGAGTGAGTCCTGAGCATCAGCAGTGAGTGTTTCCCACCACAGCGTGACTAATAAAGGCAGGACTAGTCAGAGGAGCCCCAAATTCACACCTCTGCAATACGGACTGATCATATCAAATGGAACGGTCCATCATTTCCAAGAGAAACAAGTCCCTCCAGACTCACGCGCAGGTGACAAGCAGGTAATAAAGGCAGGATGGCAGAAGTGAAGCACAGCACCCCCGCCAGCTGCAGGACGCCAACAGGAGCCCCGGGCAAGGGCTGCAGCTCTGCGCTGCTCGCGGTTCATCGAGGGACCGGGCAGAACTGAAGGGTTTCCTTAGGAGGATGCTCCTCCTGCTTGTGACTACAGGAGTTGGCCGGGGCTGGTGTATGTCCCACTACAGCACAAGAGGCTCAAAAAAGATTTATAGGCACCTTGCTGCATAAAGGACTACATAGAGTGCTAGGGGAAATAATTGTGTAGATGATCTCACTCCATTATTTCTGACAGCAAAGAGCCTGCACCCTTCATTGTGCTGATAATGAGCTCTATCTCATTTCAAAACTGTATTATATGAGTTGCTGTAAGTATTACACAGTTTATTAATATATATGGAAATACAGATTTGGATTATTCCTCTGGGAAGTTTCAATTTGAACTTGGCTTGGTTCAACTGCTTCTCTGACAAGGAATTATATACAGCAGTCAAGTAACCGTTAAAAATGCAACAGACATACAGACATTTGCCTACAAAAAAGACATGAATTATATAATAATAAAATTAATCATACAGTGCTACACACTTCAAGCAAAGCTGACTTAGTGCTAAAGAAATACATTGGCATGAGACTAGGTACAGTGACCTAAGTTGTAGTAAATGGAAAAAAAAAAGGAGCACAGTGAAGTTTCCTCCAGACACCCCTAAGGAAGTATGTTCTGAAGCAGTCTTGCCTTGAAAAACACGTTACTTGGCTTTTCCAAAGTTTCCCTAGCATCCCCTTTAAGGCCACTAAGTGCTGGATTACATACTCGGTGCACCGGAAAGAAGTGAGCTTTCCAACCACCTCCTGCCTCTGCACGGTGCTGGAAACCAGTCACTAGAGCAAATATCAAAACCTGCCTTTAACTAGTGATAGTGCATTACAGCTTTCCCTTCCAAAATACAAAGAGCTCCAAATGATGCCCCCGGTGAGTGTGGTTGTACCTCCGGCAGAGGCTGAGCTGTCCCTGAGGCTCCCAAGGTCAGACCCGGACTGGCACAAAAGCTGCCCGGACCCGCTGCACACACGTGCCCGGCCAGCGTGGGCTCGCCGAGTGCAGCGAGTCTGGCTGTGAGATCTCCAGGCTGCCCGTGCAGGATTTCAGAGAAGCATCTGCACCTGACTGACACTTCGCTTCCTAGTGACTGGGAAGGGCAAAGCACTCGTGGCTCTGCTGGTCACGAGGCATCTCTGAAGGCCCCTCTGCGATGCCTGAGCCGCGGTGGGTCCCATGCAGGGGCCACAAAGGCCACTCTGCGGGTGTCCCACGGGGACGAGGAGCTCCACACGTTAGAGGGTACAAGGCACTGCCCTGCGGAGAGGGAGGCGGCGGCGTAGAGCCGCCAGTGTCCTCACGCGACACCCATGGAGACCATCGGGGAAGCCATCTGGCCCAGAAAGGGGAGAGGAATTATAAAAATGAACTTGGATGACGTAGGAAGATTTACAAGTCCTTCACAAAAATGACTAATCAGCACCACAAATATGAAAGGAATAGAAATACTCAACACAAGGACTGTATATGAGCTGGCTATGGATGCTGTTTTTACTGAACAAACAGCAATTCATCCCTTTGTGCATCAAGTCTTTTCTGGGTAAGAAAACAGCTACTGTTATTTTACCCTTTTCTTTTTTTCCTTTTTCTTTTTTTTTTCTTTTTTTTTAAACCACTTGCTTACTCCTGTGCCAATGAACCTCCAGCTCCTCTGCTTATATCACATGTTCTGAGCATAAAGGGCTGAAATGGCTTTGAAATGTCTATTCCCCATCAGAATAAATTATACACATATATACCAAGGATGACACATTTTACTTTGTATCTCAGAAGCACTTTCAAGATTAGCATAAATTATATTTGTAAATTAGAGGTTGGATGCCAAAAAAAACCCAGAAGATATACTATTTTTATCCTCTAAACATGATTTCAGCAGACCATGAAATGTAATATTGAGGAGAGAAGGGCAGCAGCACAATCATGGATTCAGGAATTGCATTGCAAGCACAGTTTTATACAAAGCTACCCCGCATTTTTTACAGAAATTAAATATATGAAGTTACATACATTTCTCTTCTACTTTTGCTTTAAAATCATATTCCAGAGGCCTC
Organism: Nothocercus julius; assembly: GCA_013398735.1. Classification (NCBI taxonomy): domain Eukaryota; kingdom Metazoa; phylum Chordata; class Aves; order Tinamiformes; family Tinamidae; genus Nothocercus; species Nothocercus julius. The sequence goes on from VZSV01000033.1 coordinate 3,097,352, forward strand.
ATTCCTTGTTCCCAAGCAATGCCATACCTGATTTTTCTCTGCTTCGCTTTCCTGCATCTCTCACGTGACTCGCGATCACCTCGCACGGAGCCGCGGAGGACAGCACGGATCAGCGCGGGGCGGCAGAGGCTGAGCGCACACGAAGCCCTCACAGAGGCCGACTCCGGAGTCGTGCCGTGTGCCCGCAGGAGCCTCTGCAGGGAGCAGCGACGTGGCCGTGCCCATCGGCCACCCTCGCTGTGCCGCGTGCCCCAAAGGAGCCCCTGTCCACAAGGGGCACCTCCTTTATAAAATTCACTGATTCCCGCTGAAAGGCCAAAGGACTACTGGACTTCATATGCACTGGAAAATTGAGGACAAAAGCAGAACTAAGCAAGACTGTCCACAACAGTGGTTGGCAAAAAAGCCAAACACCTTCCGTTCAAATGATGGATTACTATGCTCCAGAGCCCCTGTTTTTAGAAAACAGAAGGTGGGAAATGATAGCAATGGTTGGGATTCTCAAAGAACACTGTAGAAGAAGCACTGCCAAACAGCACGCATGTTATTTTCGCGACAGATTTAACATTATCTAGTCAGTCAGAAAGGACCTGGATGAGGACCCTTCTGACCCAAGAGCGCTCAGCCAAACCGCACACGGGAGCGCGTGGGGCTGCTGCTCCTCGCATCCCGCCGCCCTCAGGAGCTGAGGATCCAGGGAAGGGAGGGATGAGCAAGGGGCCGCGGGGCTGCACGTTCCCAGCGCCGCCGTACGTCCCGGGCGAGGAACGATGCGCGGGGAAACCTCGGCGCTCGTGAACACGCAGGAAGCCGAACGGGCGCCAGCGGGGCGCGCTCTGCTTTCACACAGCTACAGGTATTTTTAATTTTGCATGGGAGATGCGCAGCTAAAAGCCCGTAAGTGAAAGCTCGTATGCTCCGAGTCACCTAGAATTCGTTATCAAGCACACGCAAGGGTTAGACGGAGTGCAAACGCATGTTCACGTTAATGGAGCCGGCTTTGCGTCCTGTCGAAAGCGAGTGGAGCCAGAACAGAGTTGGGTTTGTGTCTCATTCAGCCGAAAGCCACATGGGGTAGGCTCCATTATGCCTGAGCAATGGTGGCTGACTAATTATTTCAATGAGATGTGAATAAATTAACATGCAAAATTATTTTTGTGCATTTTAGTAATAAAATGCTCTCTGGACTAGGATAGCAGGTTTAATGGAAGTGACATTTGTAAAAAGTGAAAAACATTTTTGTGGATGATGGGCTGGGAAAAGCTTAAACAGACAAATGAAAGAAATGTTGCCGATGCTCTGAGACCACTGGTTTGTAAACCAGGTGCCCAGGAGTGTCTGCTCCACGTGGCCTTTGGAAGCCAGGTTTCACTTCAGGCGTTGTCTACCACCACGTTGTGATTTACCTGCACAGTCGCTCTGCAGGAACAGCTATCTGTGCCTTGCAAAATGAGCTCTGCGTCTAGGCACGTTTTTAATGCCACTTTCCCCCTTGCTGCTGGATGCCCAAACAGACCCTTGGCGGGGGCAGTGCCTTGAGTCGGCTGCTGTCGACTTACTGGCACACTGGTGCCCCCAAGGGCTTCAGCTTTTGCAAGCTAAGCCAAAAGTAAATTACTCCAAGATGGTCTCACAGTAAAATCTGTAAACCAGAGCAGCCTGCACTCTCACACTTTGGGTCTCCTCTGTGCATATTTTTGGATGAAGCAGTCTTTCAAGCCCTAAAGAAATGCCAAGAGAACAGAACTTCTAATACGCTCCGCCACCCTCTTCCAAATGCAGTAAGTAAAAAAGTACCAGGTTCCAGAAAGGGTGACCTGGCCTGCGCTTCACATGCACTTCTGCACATCTGCCCTGCAAGTGATTTTCTAGAGCACCTGAAATGGCCTCTCGTGAGGCCGCAGCAGAGCACTGAAAGGAAAAGCAAAACACAGCCCAAGTATCGCAAGACACTAGAGAAGCAGCTTGGGAAAACACAACGACAGAGGCTTGCAGATGTTTGTGAGTAATCTAAGGTAAAGGTTTTAATCTGCCCTCAGATATTAACAGGTAGTTTGTACTTCACATAAGTATGCAGTAAAATCTTTAGGGCAGCTTTGATTCAATCCCCAAAATAATCTCTGGAGGGCTCACGAAAGACTAATATGAGGCAAAGAAAGCATCTCCCAAGGAGAGAACATTCCCTGCTGGGAAGGTAACGAGCTGCGTTGTCTAAAGGAGTTTTTCCAAACCACCATCTATAATTCTTAAATTGCCAACAAAAATAAAGGCAAATTCTAATCTTCTATAATATGGGTTCTTAAGGCATATGCTTATTAATGTGTGTTTATTGCCCTTCAAGCTGAACAGAGGAACAATTAGATCCCTTTTTAGAAGCAGTATTGCGACGCATGTAGATATATAACTTTGATTTACACAGTATGACAGGCAATCAATGTGCGTCAGAGAAAGCCTACATCAGCAGAGACATGCTAACTGCATTTGAATTTGCTCGTTTAGGACTGAACAGATGAGAGTTTCCTGCATATTCTGAACACAATGGGAACGGGAAACAACCTGATTTCCAGCCTAGGAGAAGATGTACTGCTTCCAATTATATAAACAGCAGTAATTTTTATCCCTCACTTTCAATAGTCGTGCATACCACAGAAAGGAAAGCCAGACATATCCCAAAGTCTATATCAGAGTTCTCCACTTGCACACACCACAAACAGCACAGGAATGACAGCTGGAAGTCAACCTCTCTCCAACATATTTCATTCACATGACATACACACTGCAAAGAAAAGCCTATAGACATTTTTTTTTTTTTCTAAACAATTAAACCAAGCAGAAGTACAACCAGAAGTGAAAGACTGAGTTCCTGTGGTAATACTGGGATGCAAGAGAGCAGTAAAGTCAAGTCTCCCCAAAATGTCCTTTAGATACCCATGCTCTCGCTCCTCCCTCATCCCAGTGCAATTAACATATCTCAAGCAGAAAGCATCAGGCTCAGCGAGAGCCATTTCCTAACGAAAACCCTCTAATACAGACTTGAATAACCCCTTGAATAACCACTGCTCCTCAGCATGGTGAACGTTGCTGATCAGCCTCACTTTGCTGCTTTTTCTATTTTTTGGCTGGCTTCAGTCCTGAACAAGTTTTATTGTTATTCTGGTCCTTGCCAAGCCTGTCTGGTGCCTCTCATTAGAACCTCGGGCAGAAAATGTTTTGCACAAAACTAATTCTGGTGCCTTTCAACTTATTTTCAGGCTGAGTGAGTCTATAAGATCTGATGATTATTAAGGTGAGCTCACGGTGATGTGTTCGATAGCCTCAATCTTGTTGTATTAAGGCAAAGGGAAATTCATCTATACAGTTTTAACATTATATTTGGAAGGCTGAGCAAAAAGATGGCAGTTTTAGGCACTCAAAGAAGCTTGACTCAAGTGCAGTTTAAGGTCAATGTGAAAACATAGGGACATCCTTTATCCACACCCAAAAGAGGGCTAGAGGGGCAGTAACCTATTGTTTTTTTGATTGTTTTATTTTTGCCTTTTTTTTTTTTTCTGATGACTCTTACACAATGGAAACACATTTACCAAAGTAGCTTTATAATTTCTAAAGGGAGACATATTGGAAATACAGATGCTCTTAGCTAAACGCTTCAAATAAAGTTGTTGAGGTGCTCAGTGAATAGAAAAGTGACTTAAAGCAAGCTCCAGCACAGCAGCTTTCATATGCAACTTCAGGGACAAGTTCCCTACTGAATAACTTGTGAAATTCTTATTCCAGTGCAGTTAGCAGCGCAAAATATTAGAAACCTTAAGCAAATTACAAGAGTTGAAGGCTGAAAGGCCTTCCAGCACTTAAAAGCTCCAAACTGCCCAAAACCAAGCATATTACTTGGATTTTTTTTCATCATACCACTTTAAAATTATGCACTAACATTTAAACTAAAAAAAGAAAAATCTCCGAGAGTTTAAATAATCATGGCTAATAGGTTTACAGCAAGGACATCCTTCCTGATTTATTAAAACAAACAGCAGCAAAAAATTCCTTTTGCTTTTGCAGGGGTAGGATAAAAATAAGAAATGTCTCATCTATGATTTCCAACTAAATATGAAGCCTTTTAGGGCTTTTAATATAAACGGCAACGTTATTACAGGCGTTAGAGATGCAGCCGGCATGGTCTCCAAAGGCTCTACACACTGCAGCCCTCCTCGTCCTGCTCGGTTCCGTGCCGCAGCCGCACGGCAGCAGTCGCGGGACAGGCAGCTGAGTGCGAGCGCAGATCCGCGGCGCTTCCAGGCACAAACCTCCGAGCTGCAGGATCCCGGCGGCTCCGACCGCAAGGAGCAAGCTCCTGGGGCTCGGGAGAGGGGGCCGCCACCTGCCCCTTCCCTGCCGCTATTGCCCCGGTTTTGTCTGCGCAGGTGTCTGGTGGGCAGTGCTGCCCCAGCCTTGGTCCCCAGCCAGCTCAGGAGCCCCTGGTCCGAGCAGAGCGCCAGTTGTGCCATAGCGACAAGACCATCCTGCCCTCTCCAAAGGAGCCGAACCAAACCCGTGCTCAGGCATTGCCACGAGAGGGAAAAGCGGCGACCACCTGCTAGCTCGTCACTAGCTATCCAGCCAGTTTGCACAAGAGTCCGGCAGCATCTCGCTAGGTTTAGGAAGATCAACTGTCATCTGTTCCATCCGTTAATGAAATGTGGGAAGGCAGCAGGAAACCTAAAGTCACAAAGACTTTCTGGAGAGAAGAATCCACTGCTCTTTTTGATTTTTTTTTTTTCAGCCTTTGTTTTCACCCTCATCTTTTCATGGTCTTTTCTATTTCTTACTGTCTGTCCCTTGTACTCTAAGGCCACCAAGTATCCCGTGCGTTGTTAAACCTTGAGGGAACTTAGGTGCAAACACCCAGCATCCCATGGCTGTAGTCAGCCCTACACCTATTCTTCAAACTGACATTGTTAGTATCAACCCAGGGTGACAGGGAAAGGAAAAACTGAAGAGCATTAGGCAAGATACATGCAGTTTTGCTGGGCAAAAAGGAGCTGGGCCTATAGATCTATCTGCATGAGAGAGGGAAGGCAAAAACTTCAGAAGACTCATTGGGAAACAGCTCTCTTGAATAGTCTCATATTGCCAGAGTACCTGAGCACCTCCTAATCCCAGACTTCTGCGATGCAGAAGGGCTGCTCTGCCATTTCACGGACTGGGAGATGATGCAAAACGTGGAGCAGGACAAAGGCTCCGATCCCTGTCTCACAATTGCCAGGCTACAATCACAGACACAGAGCCACCCTCCCCTGTCAGGCTTCTCTATTTACAGAGGATTTCACCTCTGAAATACAGACAAATATTAGTCTTTGCAGCATGTCAGAGCTCAGCCCCAGAGGTTTGAGATGGAGCATCACACGCCATCACGAGTCACTTTAACTTAGGAAGGAGTTGCTGACACTACAAAGCCCCCCACAACCCGCTCTTTTGACACAACTGACAGTGGCAGAGTCCCCGGGGAAGGCCAAGCCTTTGGCCCCAGAGCACAGAGGGGGTTTGCAGTGAGCCTCAGGCCTGCAAAGCAAGGGCACCGGCCGCTCTCGGCTTCTCTGCAGCTTCCCGCTTCGCTTTGCCGAGTTCCGCAGCAGAAGCCAAAGTCTGCATATATGTACAATCCAAGACATAAACAAAACGGATAAAACACCTCATGTTATCAACACGACATAGGCCTAATTCCGTGACCCTTCTGACCGAGTTTGTGTGTTTGGGTACTCTATGTACAGCCACAGACATGACAGAGAAAAATGCACTGAGCGAGATGTGCCTGGTAAATGCAGGGAAGCACCAAGGCAGTGGGAGCCAGTAAATTTGGAGCAGAGAAAAATAGAAAGAATTATTTTGCCTTTCAGAAAGGATGTACACAGGAGGGAGAGGAATAAAGGGAAAAATCCTGCATGGAGTGTGCTAAGAGGCTTCACGGATGGGAGGAGTATTTGCTGCACTGCAGATACGTTTACACGTATAAACCTGAATTCATTAATACTAAATATTTACACTCAGCTTGTAACTGGTCCAAGAAAGCAATTACGGTACATCATGTCTGACTGGGAGCATTAATCCATTAAAACTTGGATCCCTTTCACAATACAGTGTGTCAATGCATGGTTAACAATAACCTCCCTGGCACCGTGCGTGTAAATGTGGGCAGGCCAATACTCTCTGCTAAAGCAATGCAAAAATCTGTGTTTATGGTTACACATCTCCTACACTGAGAGTCCTTTAATTGCAAGAATGCTGCAGTCAGAGCCACGAATCTGACTTCAATAGCCCATTAAAGTTCAGCATAGTTTATCTGGTCAATTCAGAGGGAGCTCCTGGAGTGCTCTTTGGTTGCAATACAGTATCACAGCAGCCTAAAACGTACACACAAGGTCTTTGAAAACAGAGAGGAGCCAGCAGCACCAGCGCTGCTACCCTCTTGATGGAAGGCGAGGAGAAGCCGTACAGAAAGGCTGCCCGCAGCCCGTTGGGGCCATCAAAACTCTTCAGGAAATGAGCGGACAACAGGAGCGCCTTGGCTGGCCCACAGGAGCACAGCTGCCCAGAGCTGGGCTTCAGCTCGTGACCATCACGTTCAGCTCTCTTCCACAACCCACCTTGGATAGCCCGCGGATGCCAACCATGTGGCCTTTAAAAAGTCATATTGCCCCCCAAAGGCATTGTGCACAGAAGGGCTTCTGCACAGGGCTGCGGGCTCTTGCTACACACTGGCTTTGGACTCCTGTAAGCAGAGATGGTGACAGTTCTGAAATTACCAATAGCTACTTTAAAAATACATGGTCTAAAAAGTAGTTCCAACATACTGCAGGGAAAGTGTATTACAAACAGATGAAGATGTTAAGAGAAGCAGTTGTCCACTTTGGCACTTGAAATATGTTACTACAACAACAAGATTTAAGCAAGTCATGGATGTCTCCTCATTCCATTTACTCTTCTCCTTTAATAATCCTGCTTAGTAAAATATGGTGAATTGGTAAAACATTAGCTGCCAAGACAAATGGCAAAAGACACAGTATTAAATCAGCCATTTCCAAGGCCCAGATCTAAAGTTCAAAGACACTAATCCTTTCATCAGGATTCAAACTGGCAATATTCCACACAAGAGGACGTTTTCTCTGTGGACTGGATATAAAACACATCTGTTGAAGACAGCAAACTCTTTTCTAGTCTCAATACCTTTCCTGGGTAAATGAGCAAAAGCCTCCATATGTCTTCTGTGCATCTCTACAACAACCAAAGCCATCACACGTACTGTAACACAGCTACTAGTTGGGTAACGCTCTCAGGTCAAGCCTGGAGGTAGGATTTTGTATTTTATTTCACTAATGGAAAAGCAGCAGGCATGATGCTTGAGCTATATCACATTTCAATACTCGAGCCTGCCCATGTTAGCACAGGCCTTCCTTTGCACATGACCTGACGACAGCCTTGACTTCACAAACACACCCCAAGTTTGAAGGCAGATCTGCTGACGCGGCTCCCCACGCTCTCACACACAGCGAGCAGCTTTCCAAAACAAAAATTCCCTCCTTCCATTGTGATACAGAAAGGATCTGGTGATTTAGGTCCAACTACCCATAAAATGAGAGTCAGGGCAACTTCAGACCATTCCAACTATGACAGTTTCCTTGAAATTTTGCTGCTTTGTTTATTCCCGAGGCTGAGCCTGAGAACTTATATCCATGCTCACATCAAATTGTATGTTGCTATTTTGGACAACCACACACTCTACATGTCATTGCACATATAAATCAATAAAGATGTCTTATGTATTGCTCTGCTTAAATCCTATGCACCACGATGTTTACAAGATGGTCAAAGTCAAACAAATCATTACTTTCTGTGGAAGGAATAAAAGTCTGATTATTAACTTCAAAGCTGTATTTCCCCCTAATGACATGGGATAGGAGTGTGATACTACTGCTGGGAACAAAAAAGAGGTGGAAGTCTTTCACTGATCTAAACAGAAATCTCGTGCCAGCTTACTTAGATAAAGGAAGGCCTGAGGAAGCCTTAGACAAAATGTTAGAATTAACAACTACATTTATTTCATTTTTCCCCTGATACTTTAATTGTGTTTAAACTATGTTTCACTATAAAAAAAAAAGTTCTGCTTTGTCAGATTATTATAAATGAAGAACCACATATTGTAGATTCCTATAAGTACAAGCAGGGCAATATTCAAGGTCAGGTCTTTTCTACTAATGTGTATTTCTGCATGTTAAAATGTGTGAAATATGGTTCAGGTGAGTCAGTTTGAAAAGTAATTCAATCCTGCCATACATACTTGCCAAGGTGAGGTGGAAAGTTTCCAGATAATGATCATGTTTTAAAGATATTTTTCTACAGTTTTAAGATATACCAAGGCTTGATAAGCTGTCTTTTAGCAACTGCCCTTTTCTAGGGGAAAAAATGCCTTTTAGAAGCACCATATAAAATGCTACTCAGTTGCAGAAACCATCAAATATCTGTCTCTTTTTACAAAGCTTTATAAAGCGCCGTTTTCATACATGGCATATAAAGTACTTAGTACAACACCATGCATCAGTAAAGCTTGTGGTCAGAGGACGTGACGTAAAAAGCGTCAAAAACCACAGCCCATATAACCCATATAACCTTCTCTTTCCACTGAACAGTTTTAGCTCAGAGAAGAGTCCCCAAAATACGATGCCAGAAAAAGCTCACTTTTTTTCCAAGCCAAGTAATCCATTTAATTTCAGTTTCCACTTGTGTTGCTGCTTGGTGGAGTAACTCCGTTGACAAAATGTCATAATATTTCTCCAAGGTACTGAAAAATACCTTCTAAATGTGTTTGTTTATGATAGATTAAGGCACAATAAACCAGCCCAGTATCTTGGAAAAATTATAAGTAGCTTAAATCTGACTAAATATTGACTTAACTGCTCGAACAAAAGTAACTCTTTTGGGCAACCCTAATAAAGGATTTAAAATACTTACTAAACATTCTTCATCTACTGAGTAAATACAACTGTAAAGAATTCATTCAAGTCTCCCAAGAAACACTTTGCATATTTTATAACTTTCCAGGGAAAACTTTCAAAAGTTCAGTAGTTTATTACATATTTATTATTGAACTATACCTAGGGAACCAATTTAAACTCATACCATGTGAGAATGCATTAAGGCTGCCGTTCCTCTCCATGCCTGCACTGTGTTTGTCCTGCATCTGCGTGTCTTGCTCCAATGATGGAGAATTTTACCTCTGAGGTGCACAAACCAGGATTTTAATCCCTAAATTGGGGCTGAATTCTGGCTTCCGCTAAAGGTGTCCCCTGTTGATGCCACTCAGGATACAGAGTTATCAGTGAAGTCTTTCCTAACGGATGGAAAGAAAAGGGGGAGGAATTATACTCCTGGTGACCCTGGCTAAGCAAGAAAAAGCAAGGGGCGCCCTTGGAGCGGCACTGCTAGCGCTTGCGCTCACCTAAGAGCGCAAGGCGGATCCAGGCGCCTGGACTCTTTTGTCCCGCCCTGGATATAAAGGCTTCCCTGTGATATTGCACGTACAGAACCTCTTTAACTACCTCTCTCTTTAGGTCACTCTGAGGACCTGCTGGGCCAGCGAAGGGCAGAAGTGGGTACCCTGGCTTGAAGCCTTCGCGTTACTGCCAGCCTGAGCTGCTCAGCAGAAAGATCACCATAGGAGAGTGCGATCCAAATACAAAACTATTCACTCCGCTCCTGTAGCGCATCTCTGAGCAGGATTCAGCAACACGGATTTAAAAACAGCTCAGTGGGAGAAATAGACACTCTTTAAGAATTACTTACTCTCTTGCAATCTTCATAAAGTGCATTATCATCATAGGGCCTTTCCATTGACTCCAACCAAGGCAGGGCTGGGGTCTCCCTGCTCTCCATCTCCTCACCCCATTCCTTCAAGGCAAGGAGCTTCTGGCACTGTGAAGCGACCATCTCTGCCTGCCCGCTCGCAGAGCGGAGATGCCAAGGAGTCATCAACCTGCCCTGCGGAGCCCAGCATCACCCACACGTGAACTGGAGCTCCTGCCAGGCAGACTGCAGCGTGCGGGGACAGGAAGGGGATGTTCAGCTGTCACCAGCAGGGAGGGGAGGAAGAGAGCTGGGAGGGAAAGTTGCTTCAGCCTGTGAGAATAAGTCACCGCTCTCACCTTGCTCTGGGAGAAACGAACCCCCTTCCAGGCTGCTCGATGCAAGAACCTGCAAAACTAGCCAGGAAGCCACGCCAGCGATGCAGGCCAGGCAAAGAGAACTCATCTGGGAGGAAAGGCAAAGGGGCTGCCCAGACAGCAACGAAGATTTGCAAGGCAAACTGCACTGAAGGAGTTGGGAAGTGAGCAGGGAGGGGGGTTCAGAGCAGGGAAGGGCTGAAGGGGCAAAACCTCTTGTTGTGAGGGGAAGGGCTAGTGGGATCCTGGCGCTTTCGTACTCACTAGAGTAGAAACTTAGTTTTGCTTTGTAGTAAGAAAGAGGAATTAGTTTTGCATCTATGAGCAGTCACTGAATTTCCTGTACTCTGCGAAACATCTTTAGAGCCTATCCTGAGGTCCGCACACGGCCACGCCATGCTGTGGGAATGCCCCCGGGCTGCTGAGACGATCGGCTTTGCAGGATGGCTCTCCCAGCACGAGACAGGAGTTTCCTGTAACTTTCTTAGCGGCTCCTCCTCAAACCATTCCTCAGGGAAATGAGGTGCCCATTTACTGACTCTCCAAATACTAGAAAAATCCCCCTGTCCTTCATAAAGTAACTCTGACCCGTGCGTAACCTCAGGTAATTAGGTAGATTCCGAGATGGCAAATACCCAAGATTAGTCTTTCATCTCAAGGGAGAGAAGAGTGTCAGAGCTTTTAAAAGATTTTCAGGTAATTCACAGAGACATTATACCCCTCATTACAGTCATCTTAAATGTAGCAGAATTGACTGAGCTGGAGTTTCTGGAGTCAAGCAAAATATAACCCAAAGCATCCTAATCAGCCCTTTCCTGGGCATTTCCCCCTTCCCTATGTATTCTCCTCAGACAGGTGCTAAACGTAATCTCTCCATTTGCTGGCCCAGATTTACGAGGCACGAAGGTGCGTGTCACTGCAGAGCAGCTCCCTCCAGGTGCTGCTAATGAGGCCGCTGCGCTGCAGCCCCAGCTCCCGCCTTGGCACTCGGGGCCACGGGGAAGCCTGGTCCAGGGAACCCATCTCCTCTGGATGTTTACTCAGGACCTTTGTGAAAAATAAAGGACCCATTCCTTCAGAATTTAGTCCCCAGTTAAACGGCAGAATATTTTCTATCCTTAACGGGTCAAAGAGCTCCAGGGGTGACCAAGAGCAAACCCCAGTGTAAACAGCACAGGTAAGCGTGGCTGGAGGATGTGTTTTCTGGGATACATTCACCCAAACTGAGGCCTGCTGCCATCTGGCTCGGTTTAAGGGTAAACATTAGAGGGTGCTCTTGAACAGCAAAATTCAAACTCACAAATGGGATGTTCTTGCCAGAAACCCAAAATAACGCACAGCTAAAACAGCCCAATTTAAGCCACTATTGTTTAGTTCCCACCACAGTAACCCTTAAATGCACCATGAAGGGACCCGACACTCATCAACCCAAAATAACAACCCAGAACACCCCGCTGATAACTCTTCAATTCTGAATTCAAAATCCTCCAAATAAATTGTTTTTAAGCTGCTTAACTCTAGAATTACTTACAGATTTATCCAAACAGTTGTAACAAATTTATAAATATATGAATAAAATCATAAGACCCCTTAAGCAATTTACTAAGGAAAAGAATACCAAACATCAACTATTTGCCATAAAAAATGTCTTCTGCTTTAGCTTCTACTCATTTTCAACCATGTTGTTTTGGCAAAACAGCATTTGAATTTAACTATTCACAAAAGGCACTCGTGGCTTTTCCAGTTCATTTTTATCTCAGAAAAAAACCCAAATACTATATACATTTATGCTTATGAATTACATGATGTGGACCTTAGAGAGGAAAGCCTACACTGTAGGAAGTATGGACTGGAGTTAGAGCAAAAGGGCCCTTGGAGAGCCCAGAGACAGCAGACAGAGGCAGTGAGAGATGACGCATAACCCAGAAATTCCCGTTTATCAAGGATGAGCTCCTCAAAGGTCATTGAATATGACCTATTATGAAGTTCAAGGAGTTTCAATCCAAATCTAAACTTCATCTCTATTATGAAGACACAGACTGGAATATTAAACCCAAACCTGTGTGACATCTGGTTAAATCTCAGTTTGGGACCCAACCACAAAGATTATCCTAGAAAACTCTGGAGACAGAAGTACAAACCTGAGGCAGTATTACAGCACTACCTGTTTTGATGGAGACTGGGAACACGGATGAAGAAGAGCTGAGGAATTACATCCAGAGGCTCATTCATTACATCCAGGGGTAGCTGAGGCTCATTCAAGAAAAAGACAGATCATTGATTTCAGAGCGAATGAGACAGAAGGGTAAAATGAAATGCGGGGAGGCCTCTGAGGACTTGGAAACCTTAAAAACTCTTGTGACTCATAATATCACTTGCTGTTCAGATCAACTGCAACACTTTGTCCCCACAAATTAATTCCAGCTAAAACAAAAGTCAGTGATTTACCTACATGTATTCATAGATAAAACAGATATTGTTACGTAGCTATTTTTCCGAGTGCAGTCAGACCTACTCCTTAAATCATACAGCTTCTAAAATCCATACTCTAAATTTAGATATGCTGCGGGAAATATGTGAACTAATTTTACATAACACAGCAATTTTAAATTTGAACTGCTTTCTTACTCATATAGATAACAGCAGATAATAACCATAAGAACAAACCATAAAGTCATTATCTTATTTGTATGAATATCATACTGGAGTCAATGGACGCATTCCAGATTTACACAGTCACCATGAAGAAGATCAAGCCAACAGTGTATAAACATTAACAGGACCCTAATTAGAATCAAATATTTTTGACAATTTTATTTCCAGCTAATTAGCACTGATACTTTAGTACCTGGACCTGCCTGCACTGTGTTCCGCAGTTAAGAATGATTCATGTCTACATTCAAATAAATAATTCAGCGAAGAAAGATGCAAAGAAGTGCTTTTGTTTATAGCACTGTCAAAATGAAACACTTGGGAAAAAAAGTTAATTGGCAAACACTTCTAACAGGTTGAGTCTAGACTAAGTGCTGTTTGCAGGGAAGCAGAGAAGCACCTTGAAGACTCAGAGGAATCGACCACGGGAGCAGGGTTGGGATCCGAATAAAGGCGCCGGGCTCCGGCACACGGCCCCGGCGGGAGCACCAGCTCCCCCGCGTTGGCTGGAAGGGCAGCATTAAGTGACATGTGAGGTGGCCTCCTGTCCCTACCCCCGACCCTAAGTGACATGTGGGGTGGCCTCCTGTCCCTACCCCCGACCCTATGAAGGGGCCGAGCACTGGGAGCCGGGGAGGAGACCTGCGTGAGCCGCTGCCAGGGACCACGTGCCTGCGGGCCGCAGCGCCCAGGACCCAGCTCCGGCCACGCTCCTGGGCCGGCCAAAGCCCTGCAGCACCACAGGATGCCACATGCATGTAAAAGCACCGTAAAATCTATAGGTACAAAAGCAAAAAATAAAGTAACGCTGCATAAACGTGCATTGGCGCCTGTCAAATCTTCTGTAAACACTCTCCATGCGCAACCAGCAGCAATTGCAAAGCAGAACCCTCATTTTCACTCTAAATTTCTATCACTGTGTATAAAACATCCAAACAAGTATAAATAATTTTAGAGCCTACTTTGCTCCTGCAGAAGTGGCAAAGCTCTGACCTCGGGCAGAGCAAAAACCCATGCGAAAATACAAAGTGTTTTTGTTCAGCCCTGCTTTGAGCTGGATTCTCAGCTAGTGAAGACCACCAAAACTGCACAGAAAGCCAGGAATGACTTATGGCAACCAAGGATCTTGGCTTTGTTAAGCGTGGGGAGGAAGGAAAAGGGGAATTTATTAGCACAGCTATTTTAAAAGGCCAATTACAATTTTATTAGAGGGAGACCTTCAGCAATTTCACTTACTTACAATGTAACAATCAAGCTATAAATTAAATTTATACAGATGATTTTTTTTTCAAAAAATAATTAACAGCATAAACAATAAAAATGAATTGAGTGTTGATCAAGACAGTCTGGAGTAGACTAGTGGTATTTTCTATTTGGGGAAGCCTTTATTACCACCATTTAATGACCTGTGCTTAGCCATTCTGCTTCCTCTTGCCATATGTCACTTTTATTCTACCCTTCTGGATACATATCTGGGAAGGAGTGGAACTGACGTTTATCGGAAAAATTAACTCAGTCAATTAATTAAACCCTTTATTTTTGCATAACTAACATCCATGAAGTGGGAAATAAGAAGTTAATTCTAAACCAATAATAATCAATACCACTAACTAGTCCCTTAATAACGAGTGACAGTAGCAGCCCAAGAGAACACACTCCCCTTCAAGCTGGGTAAACAGGAGCCGGTGAGGGCCGTGCGGTGCAGGCGGGCGGGCACACGGAGGTGCCCACGAGGTCCTTGCTGGGGCCCGGGCGGGCACGTCCACCTCCCCGACCGCGGCGCGCTGGCCCGAGCCGGGGCTCTTGCACGCAGCCGTCTCAGAGCACCTCCCCGTCCTTCCTTCCCACACCCGCCTGTTCCGCAGGCGCAGGGATGCCCCAAAGCAGCCCCAGCCCTGAGGGCAGCAGAAACAGCTTGCAGCCCTCACTTCGAGGGGGGAAGAAGGCATATTTATTTGAAGGAGGCTCCAAACACAGCAGAAGCTGCAGCCTTTTTCACAAGAGTCAGTTATTAAAACCAACTTAGCCCGAGTTGCCAATTTTGCTTGCCTGCGTGTTACATAGCAGCTATGGCAGCTCCTCACTCGCCTCCCTGTGCCAACGGGAGCAACTATGGCCCACACGGACACAAAAGGTGGGTACCTGCACCTAATTACATCTGAAAAGATTTAAAGACAAATATTTTCCTCAGAGAAAGCCCACCTGAAACCACACTTCAGTCACTTCCCTGGACAGGTTTTGTGCTAAAGGAAGTTTCCGCATTGCACAGAGCTAAAACATGTCAGGAGGGCAAAGGAATCGAGAGCTCAGAGGAAGCCTTAAGCGCAAACACACCGCTGACGTCTGCGTTTGTCCAGCCGCCCGGCTGGGGTGCAGCCGGACCAGGCACGGGCTGGAGCTTCCCACTACAGGCTGAACTGTCTGTATGTTCAGCTCTATCACACAGCAGCAAGGCCAATAATTACCATTAAATTATACAGAGCTCAAAAGATAAACTAGCTTTTGGAATTATATGCTTTCATTAAACTACAACGCAGTGAATTTGAAACCTAGTAAAATGCTGTCACCTGTCTTTTTTTTTTTTTTTTTTTTTTTTTTTTTTTTTGAGTAGACCTTTACTCTTCTATACAGTCTACTATCATCTCAGCAGTAGGAGGTGATACTTCTATACAGCTTTGGCCAGGCTTTTCATCACTTCTTTTTTGCTCCAACAACAACATCCTATGTGATCCTGCCTTGAAAAAAATGCAGACTATGGAAATGGATGAGGATAAGGAGAAACAGGTCCTCGACCGATGGCCTCACAGCTTCTGGCCTCATCGGGATCAGCAGCACGACGTGGGCGTCCGAAACCCTCACTGAGCCAAACTGTATCTACCGCAGCAAAGGGCTGTCTTCAATAACAATTTGTTTCCACTTGCTAAATTAAAAATCCAAAGTTAAATTTGTTTAAAACACTAAAACAGAAAATCTATTTTCTTCCTGAACAGACCTCATATGGAAACTTCAGAAGTCTGAAGTCTTCATAAGCAGATTAACATTGGCATCTTCTACCATGAAGTTGGAATATTTAAATCTAAAAATAGCACGCTAAAGCTGTTTTAAGTTGGATAATTCAGCCGGAGGTGGTTTTCATTTCATCTAGCTCTACCTAATTTGCTACGGCTAAAACCTATTTGAGACATGCTGCGCAAAAGGGACAAGCCAAGTGTCCCCTGCTCTGTAGCTTAAAACTCTGCATTAAATCTTGCAAGTCATTGCACACATCTCCTGGCCTATATTTAAAAGGTCACATTTGACCAAACTACCATTAATCAGACATCCACCCAATTTAACCAGCCGTATGAGCAGCTTCCCGTAGCAGCAGGCGTTTCTTTCCTCCCTAGTTCAGCTTCTCTCCAGCCAAGGCAAGCCGGTGTACGGCAGAAAGGGGAAAAGCTAGTGCTGCTCTTAGAGGAGGTGCCGCTGCTTTTTGTTTGCAGACTGCAAGATCAAGGGACCGTGCAGGGGTTTGGGGGGTATTTAATTATACACGAGCGGAGGAGAGAGAAGGGTGTCTTTGAAGTGCTGTAACTTCTGCGTCACTTCTCCAAGTGAAAAGGGAAGAAAGCTCCTTGTCACTTGGAGCGCTACCGCCTTAGATCTGGGGGAGGAGAGAGGGGGGAGAGTGTCACACCGAGGAAGATATATATTCAAATTGATTAATAAATGTAAACACGTCATTAGATTAAATAGTAGGTTAGTTTCCTGACAGCTAGGCTAGGCTGTCAGGAAAGAAGAAAAGAAAGAGAGAAAAACTACAACAAACGAACCAAACAGCAGCTAAATTGCGAGTTATTTGGAGCCTGATGCTGTTCTGATTGAGTGGCTGAGAATCTTTCCATCAACTTAATACAGCAGGAGCTAGCCCTGGGTTGTTTTCCCTTTAGTGTCAACTTACTATTTTTTAGTTTATTCGGGTACACATGATTAAAATCCAATTTTTAACCACGTACCAATCCCTGTTTCTGTCTTTCCTTACTCACCAGCCTCCAAGTCCATGGTAGAACTTGCACGCTTGGAATGAGGGGGAAGCAGGGCCTGACGCCCCTTCACGAGGGCTCGCTCGTGCGGAGGAGGCTGGGGTGGCCGGCCCCTCCTGTGAGCCGCACGCCGGCAGTACTCGTCCTGCCACTGAAATCCTTTAGGAATGTGTATTCTCAACAGGCAAAGTGTATACTTTACAACAAACCTTTAGAAAAGAAAGAAAATCCAGAGCAACATGAATACAAAATAAAATGAGTTCCACTGCCTCTGTTATCTACTGAATGATGAAAAATCTCCAGCTGTGAATTTCTCCATTCCAAAATTCATATTTTTATATAAATATAATTCATATATTTCAGACATAAGGATGAAATAATTTACTAAAAATAAAGAGTTATAGCCTTAGCAATGAAAGTGTTGCCAATTCAATTACACAGCTGATTAGCACCCAGTAAAGCAGACGGAGAAGAGAAAGATTATCGCTAAAGCACAATATGTAAGAGGACATAAAATCTGATATCCTTTTCTGAGGTCTCCAGAATTGATCAAATAATCCTCAGCTATTACTTGCAGAAATTTGACCCTTTCCACCACATAAACACTTACTTATACTTAAAAACTTTATAAGATAGAACTATAGATGCACTATAGACGGTTTTTAATGAAATGTTGCTTAATTAAAGAAAGCAAGCTTTTATTAAACAGTATATCATTTATATGTGCCATATGACACACGTGGCTTGATTATCATAGCCATAACTTATATTTATCTCTGTGTACTTGCAAATACTCCCTAGAGGCCAATAAAAGGACATACGGCGTAATGGCATCTGTTCAAGCGTCATCAGCATTAACGACGCACACTGCGGCAGCGAAGGTGACGGGGGGCTTGTCCGGGGACGTGGCCGCCCTCGACTGCCTTCACCCTCAGCGGCCCTTCGGCGCGGGCAGTCTCCTCACTGGGGTTGGCAGGAACGCTCGCTCGGAGGCCCGGCAGAGATTCCTCCTGCGGGAGCCCCCGCGGCTCGCTGCTGCTGGGCGCACAGGAGCATCCGCCGCCGCCGTGCGGCCCCGGCACGGCCGCTGCCCGCCTCTGGCCCGGAGGGAGCGCCTCATGCCCGCCTGTGGCTCCGGGACGGGCAAAGCCTACGGGGGCATCTAACACACGCTGGAACCTGCACCCACAATCAGCTCCGCAGTTAAATTTCCCCACGTTTGTGGGAGCTGTCTGGATGCTGGAATGGTGACGGGAGCTGGACACGGAGCTTCAGCGCCGCGCTCGCTGAGGGGCCGGGTGCTACCCAGGAGCCAGGCTGACACCCAGCAGCACCCGCGGCGACGCTCCCTGCTGCTTCCCCTCATCCGCGGGGGGAAACAGGCTAACCGCGAACGCCTTCTGAACGGACCTGTGAACGCTGCTACCCGACGCAATGACGCGGCAGCGCGTCGTGTCTGACGCGAAGCAGGACTGCCAGGCAGAATTAACCTGCGTCCGGGAGGAGAGAGTCTGCGGCTTCCATCCCTGCACCAGAGGCAGCCAGACCTTCTGAGCAAGTTACCCAAACTCTCTTTTGACATTGCAATACTATTCAGAAAGATTAAGACATCCGTTGACAAACAGTCTGAACACTGTTACACATCTATACATTCTGCACTGTATTCTGTTTCAATTCTGTTATCCAAGTACAGTCTCAAATGATCAGATTTTCTGATGTGCTCTACTTAATGACTACGTCTTCAGAAATGCCGTGGCAGCACTAAGCATCAGACTGTTTTTAATCCTCCCGAGTCCCTGGATGCTGCAGTTGTACAAATATCAGACAACCCTAATACTGATTGCTTTCCCAACAGGGATCTCCAGGATGGAAGTGGTTGTTCTCCCCAGCAAGAAGCTGCCCACCTGTAACTCCCAGGCTCTAACGCGCCTGCCTGTGTGCGTATACACCAAAGATGGGTTGCTTATTACTCCAGATGTCTGTGTTTGCAGCACAACATGCCCGAGGCTCGCACTAATGCAAGAACTGAGATACTAAATGCACAGCTATAACTAGCACGCTCTGCTTCCCCTCCCAACAAAGCCCTTCAGTATCGCTTGGAAACGGACCATGTCCAGTACCCAGATGACTGATAAAATGCTCTGCTGCCTCAAAATTTACATATCAACAGCTGTTTGAGGAGTACCTTAATTCCTTTTGATAACTCATCTATTTGTAACAAAGAGAAAACCTCCAAACTTGTTTTCATTCATTTTACTACAAGCTAGTGGAATTAGACAAGGCCTCATCTTCAGTCTCCTTCGCAATATCCAATGAAGGAACGGAGCCTCCCCTTCATTTAGCTGTTAAAAGCAAGCATGGCAAAGCACAAACACAGCAAAGCAGCTCGAGACTCCAGGGGTGAGGAGAGCCCTGCTAGCTTTAGACGATGCCTAGAAAGCAGAGACTGTTAAAGCACGTACACTATTTCCAAAAGACTTTTTTATTCATGTGTTGCTTCTTCCTTATTATCACCTGCCACCACTCACTGCTTCTTCCTTCCCCACTTCCCTACTCCCTTGAGTCCCCAGGTTGGAAACCAGATGAATCATATTTTCCATGAAGAAGCACAGCACCTAACAACATCAAAGCAGCACATGCAACACTTCCATTTAAAAATAAAAAGTAAAATGGGAAGGACCAACCGGGCATGGCGATATTTCCCAAGAATGACTCTGATGTGAATTGAAAGACCCTAGGAGCTTAGGCTTGCAGTTTTTGGAGACAAACAAGCAAAAGAGACACAACCAGACAGTGTCTTTGTGGGTTTCTACCTGAAGGTGTACACAGCTAAGGCTCAGCCATGCTCCTCTGCTCACAGTAGCCCACTACAAAGCATGACATAAATACTCCTTGCCTCACACAGGAAAGGGATTCTCTGTGCTTTGAAAACTGTTCAGTGTTTCTAATTATTCTCCTATTTAAAAACTGCATGCAGTAAGAAAGTAAAACCAAACATCATGATCACACCCTAAGAGTACCAAAACAATTCATAGGCACTCTATAGGCTAAAATTTGTTTGCACAAATTATTCAGTGAACTCTTATGAATAATGAATACATTGTGGAAATTGGGATCAGTCTATGAATCATTTATGAACAGAAATATGGGCTGAATTTGTCAGATAACCTTATTTTCCACAAATCACTCAACCATTTCTTGCATTAAATGGTACCAACCAGCTTCCAAATAGCCCTACTTGCAAAATAACATCTCTGCTTTTGGTGGCAGAAGAGCTTTTAAAGAACTGCTTTTAAAAACAAATTTCTGAAGCCTTTCCATATTATTGTCTATGAAAGCTTTGCTCAAAAAACAAGTGATTATCTAAAGCTAATACTTATGCCATCCTTTAGATTAACAACCATGAAAAAAACTGACTGTTGGGCACTATCCTACCAATTTCAAGTTTGTAAAGAAAACACGATTTAAAAACATCTATTGTATAATACCTCATAGACTAGGAATAGTCCTGCCAATCACAGCGTCTTTAAAAGAAGCCAGTATTTCGGAGTGGGCTGGAAATGAACGCACTGCTGCAGACTCCAGGCTGCGCCGTGCTCCTGAGCGCTAGCACAGAGGGACCGTCCGAGCGGGCGAGAGCCAAGGCCCGGCTTTGGGGCACCCGGTATCTACAGACCGGTACCGAGCCCCTGCAGGAAGGCGTGAGCACGAAGGCACCTCGCGGACGTCCGACGCGCAGGCTGCTCCTCTTGGCCCCATTCCTGCCCAGGGCCTCCCGGGGTGGAAGGAGCCTCCATCCTCAGCATCCCCATGGAGCCCAGAAAAGCCTGGCTAAGTGTGAATTGTGGAAGGTCTTTTCAAGAAGTACCGTGATGTTATTAGCAGTCCCTCTAGTGTACAAACTGCAGCGAGTTTCACGCACCACCCTGTCAAATGGCATGAGACCTGCTGCCTTGACTCGCTGCTCGTGACTCCCCGAGCGAGGGCGAGGGTGCAGCGGGGCCGCGAGCCTCGCACGCGATGGCAGGCGCCGCTCCGCGCCACCCCGTGCACTGCGCCACCGCCGGCCACGCTTCCAAAGAGAGGAGACACGGAACAGCTGGCGCGGGCAGCGCCTCCGGCAGGAGCCACGTCCCAGGGGGGACTTCATCTCCCTTGGGGCGACACAACTCCGCTAACGATCCCGCGGCACACACGGAGGGAGCCTGCCTGCACTCCGCGCGTCGCTTATGCAACCACAGGAAAGGGTTGCTGGAGTATTGTCAGAGTCCCGGGGCGCTTATGACCTTTTGCTTTGCTTACTGCCATCCCCGGCAGCTTCAGCAGCATGACGGTCCACAGCAAATAGCACGTCCGAGCTATTTATTGGAGTACCTCGAAATAACAGATAGGAGCTGAACCAGGACGCACATAACCAACATTCCTACTCCAGTAGTACCAAAACAGCAATAGCACCTGGCTATTCACAAACTAACCATAACAAGGGATGAGAAAAAAAAAAATCCATAATGATTTACAAATAAAATTCAGAAATGAGTTAATTTCAACTGTAACTCTACTGAATAAAGCAAGCTGCATCACATCTGAACCTGAACCCTCACTGCTTTGGGACAATTTGTAGGCTTGGGAAAACAAGGAGTATGTATTAAGTAAAGATTTTTGGAAAGTGGTGGAATCATTTTCTGGCTTCTCATCTAGGCAAACACAATGAGAACAAAGTGGATCCAAATTTAAGAGGGGCTTCGTTCTCTTTCTGCTTACAGCACTGAGTCTTTGGAAGCTGCTAGGCACACGTTACTTAATGCGGCATTTCTCAGCACAGAAGCCTTACAGGTCATATCAAAGTCAACATTTGTAAAAACAACTAACCAACCATATATCCATTTATCACTGAGCACTGATTCTACACTAGCATTTAAAGCCACATAAATTAAAACATTTAAAATGGCATTTTTCTTTGTTTCCTTTTGCCGATTTGACCAGCATTGGCTGTTAGCTGGGAGCCCTCTGACCCGTGGCTCTGCAAGGCCTCTGTCCAAGGCGCAGCTCAGAACCCAGGGCTGCAAGAGGCAGCTCTGCAAGCAGCAGCAAAGCGGAGGCGGAGGAGATGAGGAGCACAACCTCCCGGCAGGTCACCATGCCAGAAGCGGGTCCCTCTCCGCTCTGCCCGGCGCTCTCGGGCCTGCTGCAAGTCACCTTCAGGAGATGAGAAGCTCCCTGCTGCTTCCCTGCAACAGCAGCAAGAAAACTTCACGCGAGGTCACCATCTTGCATCGAAACTGGAAATGGCTTCTAGGAGGGTTACACAGTAATCCCGGGTAAACAGTGAACGCATTAATAATTCCACTTTAACCTTTAATGAAATAAAAGCTATCTCAGCCTAAGCCTTTATGAGAGTTAGGGTATATCCTTGTAGAGGCAGACACCAGTTCACAGCAGTACAAGATCTGCTTAATCTTTTCAAATGGCAATAATTACTAGTTGTGTATGTTATGTATATAATTATATGCGTATATAAACACATACGTGTACACACATGCTTATGCCTGAGGTATTTAACTTTCTGTTTTAACTTACTAGTTTGAAGAGTAACTGGAATGGAGGTGCTATAAAGGGCCCTGGTTGTACTCACATGGATACGTAAGGAGTACCACCCAAAACTATCACCCCAAAACAACAAGTGTTCTAATACGGTTGAGATGCAATTATTTTAATAGAATGTACATATATACATATATATACACACACATATTTATAGACACACAAACACACACACAGAGCAAGCATTCAGGCAGTGCTGCTCATCCAGGTACTTTCTGTTACCACATAATACCCGAGTCGTACACACCAAGCCCCAATAAATACCTGAGTATTTATTGGAAGCATTTACACCAAAATGCAAGCTTGGCTTGCCAGAATTTGAGCACCAGTGGCTCATGATGTGGGGTTTGCCAAGCTAAGAGCCATCTCACTTCAAAGGCCAAGGTGTGACTACACACACTGCAAAGCCTTGCAGTCAGCAGAATTGCAACCCTCAAAACATTTAAGATGCCTCCATAAGCAGCAGTTCATTGGGACACTGATGGCAGGTTCACTCAGACTAGAGAGGGAGCAGGGAGGGAGGGCTCCCAGGTCCCAAAGCAAGAAACGGAAAGGGCGAGCTGTGGGACTGCTAATTCCTGACAGCGCATAATCGTACCTGACCACTCGCTTTCCTTGTGTTTTGCTTTGCCAGAAAAGGACAGCAAAGCTCAATTCTTTCTTTTTTCTTCCTAGTTCTGCATCAGGTACCCCAGGCAGGTGGGAGAGGTGCCTTTCTACAAGGATGATTTGAAGGACGCAGCACCCTAAGTCACTGGCTCCTGAGGCACACTGAAATAATCACGGATGAGCTGTTGCTGGCCTTTACACAGTATTAGTATCTGCGAGGTGCATGCCCATCCAGGTCACCTCTGCAGATCCTAAACTTTTATACTGGATTAATCTAAAAACTGCTGCTCAGTTCTTCACTCACTGGAAGTTCAATTTTCTTCTTTTCATGAGCATAGGGAACCCAGCAAACCCACAGGGACAGAGCCAAACATCAAAGTGATCGGGCAGGGACCCAGCTGTGCCGCCTGCCCGCTGTAACGCCCTGTATTCCAGGGGGAGCAGATACAGACGATGATTTGAAGCAAGCAGAAACAATGTTTTGAGTATGCTCACTATCTAAGTACCACTCAAACCGTACTATCACTTGACAGGATCCTTTACGTGAGAAAATTATGAAAGATTTTGCTGCAAGTAAGACTTTCTGCAGTCTATGCAGATGATGCTTTATTTTTAAAAACAGCTAGTGAAAAGGGAGCATATTAAGTAAATCCATATACAGTGGTGACATTTGAGGTTCAAAACATTTAGCTATTTCAACATGGAATGACCTTTAGTTTTAGTATTTTTAAGTTAGATATAGAAAAAGAAAAGTGTAGCCCTTTTTAAATTACTTTCATCAAAGATTCTCCAGGTTTGGTTCTTGGGTGGAAATAAAGCAAATCTAGAAGATGCAGAATTTCCTGAAGAACAGAAACTTGGAAATCCACATAATGCTTTTTCAGTCAATCAAAATTCTTTGGTAGGAGGTAAATGTGATTGTATAGTTGGAAGAAACTGCTCACGGCAGGACTTAGAGATTAACTGGTGAGTCAGAAAGGATGGAAAGACGATCGATGCTGTGTTACTATGATACATTTGTTACATCCAGTGATATTAGATCAGGAGAATTCTAAACACACGAAACGGTTTTACTTTTACAACATTTATCCTATGCTCCTTTGCCTTGCTTTGATCCCATCTTCCTCAAACCACCCCTTCCTCTCCATTCTCCAGGTCCCCTCAGCAAGGAGGGATCTGGGTTCGGGCGATTTCAAAGCAAGCCGCTCTTAGCGGCCGTCAGCAGGGGCACAAAGCAGGGACAGGACACAGGGCCACCCGTGGCACCAGGACGCTGCTCACGCCCAGGACGGCTCCTGCACGAGCGAGCTCTGCAGCTCTCGGCCAGCACGGCACGGAGACGCTGCTGGGAGCTCAGCCCGCTAAAACCTGCCTGCCCTCCAGGGTGGCCATCAGGCGCAGCGCGACCCAGGCTGCAGGTCACACGAGAGTCTCTCTGGGGACGTGGGATCTGAGCACAAGCCATGGGAAGGCTCAGCACCAGGGAGAACAGCTTTGCGAAGCCGCATGGAAACAACTAAGCACCAAAAGAGCCGAGCAGAGGGACCCAGCCTGTTAAAGACAGTCAGATCTGCTGACAGATATTTCCAGCTCTGTCAGGCAAAGCAAAAGCAATTTCTTCCTCCTAATACAAAAGATCATGATGTAACTGAACACGTAAAAGGAGAAAAGATTTTTAAATCATTTTTAAATGATAGAGAAAACTAAGGCCAAGGAATTGTTTAGTGAATATAAGAGAAGCACCACACATCTCGTAAAGCTCCTGCAGCAGGAGGTTTGATGGAAAAGCAGGGGAGCGGGCACAGCACGAGGGGACGCGTCGGAAGAAAACACTGTTGTCTGAACTACTGCTGTAACAAAGTACAGCTGTAAACAGCTAATGTGCTCAGAATGACGACTTACGCTCCCTGAGTTAAATAAAAGCACAAACTGCCTTTAAAGCTGTACATTCCATCAAGTTTTTAGGGTCTCTCTTACAAATAAATATCAGCTAAAATGGCTGTTCCTCACAATAAACCTATAAAAGATGGCATGATCAGTATCATCTCAAAACAGAAAACGTGTTCAATAGAAAGAGTCCAGTCATTCCAGGAGCATCCGCATCAAAAACACTTAGCTCCTTTTTTAGATTTTACTTCTATAGAATGTGATGAGAGCCGGTGATTATTAGACAGTCAAGCTAGATATTGTCTAGGTAGGATTGCGTGCCAAAGCAATAACATGGTACAAAGGGCATTAACTTATATTCAGAATATCAGTAACACCACTGGAGTATATCTCACTGCCTTTCCAAAAGCACTTTTAAATTTGATGAACATGCGGTTTTGCTTTTCACTAAAGATGACTAGAAAAAAGCTTCTTCCTGCTGCTCATTTGCAAGCTAAGGGCAAATAAAGGTGGGAAATGGCCAAACTTCCTCCCTGTTCTTTATATTTTGTTCGTTCTCAAGGAACATCTCAAAGTGATTCTGAAAATGCAAAGAAAAAACAACTTAGGAGATTCAGACTGCTGTCCAAACCTGGGGAAAAGTTATGGATCTGACTCTCTTTCATCCTGATAACCGTGTGTCTATAACTGCAAATATGCAATGGAAAGTTATTTAAACAACATGCAATTTTTGCTATCTGCATAAGACGGCGTGAAAAAACAATACATCGCTGCTAAAAAGAAAAGAAAAGGGGGAAGCAGGGAATCCCTTCGTGGCATCCCCTCCCTCCTAGGGTTTCTGCGTGCAAGTGCCATCTCTGAGCGTGGCTGCCAGCTCAAACGCAGCCGGGACAGCGCTCAGCCGCCCTAGTGCGGCTCTTCGCTGGCGGCGGCGCCCGTGCCGGCTGTGCACCGCCGGCACACGCCTGGTACGTGTCACCTACACGTGTGTACACCATCCGCACATCGGGGCCTGGGCGAGGCGGCTGGGTCTCCCCAAGAGCAGCGCGCACCTCCCTGCGGAGCCTGGGTGCTCTTCCAGGGCATGTCCCATTTTAATAGGGCAACTGGGACATCGTCCTTTGGCCACCCCGTGCCGACTTGACTCTTGGCCACTACCAGTGGATGTGAAAAGAAGGGTCATAAGTGAAACAGGTCACTGAGGCTGCAGCTCTGCTGTTTCTGATGCCACCTTCAAAGGCTGCGTTCAATGAGAATGGAGCTGAGACCCTTTGGCAGCCACAGAGGGGCTCACACGGGTCTCTAAAACCTGATGTTTTCTCCTGAGGAGGCTGGGAAGCCAGAGGCTGCCTGCATCTATACCAACGGCTTGGCAGGTGCGAGTACGTAGACTCGGGGAGGGAGGGGGAAATGAAAATAACTGTTATTATACATTAAAAAAAAAATCAGAGGTCAAAGTTTAAGCTCTTGTGTCACTTTCAAATGCATGTTTTAAAGATGCATTTGAGAAGAAAATGTGTTACAGCTTATTTTGTGCACAGCACAGAATTCCTGCAGTCCACAGCACGCTCCCTTCTACGTGCTTGGGAATGGTAAACAAATCCACACATAATTACATTGCGTCTCTTAGCAACCTTCGCTGTCTTGCAATGAGTTATCAGCCTTCTATTTGTTTCCCTGAAATATTGTACTAATGACATAATTTTCACAAATTTTAGACCCAGTCTGACAAACCCTTCTCATAATGAATCTCCCGGATCTGCCCATCAGTAAACGACAGCAAAGGTCAGCATGGGAAAAACACTGACTTGGTTATACTCTCTTGGGAAGACAACGCACCATAAACATATACAGAGGACAAACAAATGAGCAAGTAGGAAGAGGCTAGTCATAATATTTTGTCATGAGCATAAAGAGCCTTTTCCATTGCTGTAAAACTGCAAACAAATACAATACAGAAACCAACAAATCAAATACAGTCCTTTAGCTAGCCAAGCCCCTCAGTAGTCACCTGCAAGTTACCTTGACAGACATCTGAAAAATCAGCCAGGATTCTCATATGATTCAATTACAGCAATAACCAAAAATACCTTACCCTGGCAAAGAACTCTTAACATAGGACATCTTGGCTCCCCCGCGGAGTTTGCGCCAGGCTGTTAGTGTGTGTTTGCTGGCTGAGCTGCACGCTGCAGGAGAGAGCGCCCTTCTCATCTGCTCCCCCGTGAGGAACAAAATACTGCTCATTTAGCAGTCAATTTAGTGGTCAAATTACGTACAAAGAACATCTTTAAATTAGCTCCCAGCACAGGTTAACGTTCTCTTATTGTGGCACATCTACAAAACGGTAACCAAAAAATAGACGCATTTGAAACAGAACACAAAGAACTAGGAGACTCTTACTGAATAGTGTTAACTAAGTATTTGCAGCTAGACTGATTGCTTAGGAAATGAAGATGAAAATTTGATTGACCAAAACTGGAAATTGAAAATAGACTTTCCGCAAGTTCAAAAGCAACACCATAAATCACTAAAATCGTTAACTCCAACCCATGGACTTGAGAGCTGGTGTCTTTATAACTCTTGTTAAATTGCATCTGCACAGCAGACGTAGGAGACAGAAGAACCCAAGGGTTCGGGAGAGGCTGCTGTGCTCAGCAGGGGTTTCTCCCCGTCGAGCTGGCAGCGTCTCCGCGGAGTTCTGCCGCGCGCAGCCCATCGCTGCGCGCTCTGCTCAGCCCCCAGAGACGCAGCGAGGCAGAGCTCGCACGCCGGCTCGCACCCAGCGAGGAAGGAGACCCTCGCCGCTTCCCCGGGCGCCAGGCGTTTCCCTGGACCTCCTCCCTTCCCCGCGGGCGGGCGCAGAGAAGGGCCGTGGTTTGCAAGACGCGTGCGCTCGGCGCTGGCCCCTCCGTCCCAGCCCTGCGCCTCTCGCCTCGTCGCCACCTCCGCGCGCCGCAGCACGACCGCCTTCGGCGCCTTCCCCTAACGCAAGCAAAGTTGGAAAAAATATAACAGGCCACAGTTTGCCTGGTGAGTAATGGCAGCAGGATCGCCACCATCGCGCGCGGCGTTAGGTCGGAGAGCAAGTGCTGTAAGGAGCAAGGAGCAGAGGGCCTGGGGAGGCGTTCGGGGAACGCTCTGGGGATGCTTCAGCCTTCGCCTCTCCTCCCTTACTGCTGTCCCCAAAGGGACTAGTTTTACTTTGCTCTGCCCTCATTCACACACCTGAGATCTAACACAGGTCTCCAGGCAGTGACAGCAGAAACTCCATCCAGAGCAGCAGGATATGGCACAAGCACGACCAGCTGCTCATCTCTAACAACAAAAACACCTACTATAACTTTGTACAAAACCACAGCCTTATCTTCTCGATTAGATTTTCCTGAATGGAAAGAAAGAGTGAAGGAAATACCTATAGCGCATATACCTATAGCAAAAACAGCCCAGAGCCAAAGACGGGCGGGAGGAGCTCGGACAGGAGGCTGCCGAGGAAATCACGAGGATGCTCCAACACAGCTGTCCCTTCAGGGAGCTGCGAGGGAGCCGCGGGGCGACGGGCTGCGCAGGCCCGGGGGCAGCAGCGCGTGCCG
>VZSV01000033.1:3126047-3143595 GCA_013398735.1 Nothocercus julius
CTCGCAGGAAGCCGGAACTATTTACGTCAAGATTTCTGATAAACATCATTTTTTTTCTTCCCAACGATGGCCATGTAGCAGAAACGCTATTGGTTTGGCCTTCGACCGCTTTAGCACAACTTTAGTTGTGCTAAACGCTTTAGTCAACTTGAGAGATTCCTGTGAAAGATATTGCTGACACTGAGCTAAGAGATATATCACAGATACGTTTTCACATCTGCCCCCCGAGCTCAGAGACTGGCCAATATGACCATTTGATGGCAGGCCGCATCACAGGTCTGTCTTTCTAATTCGGTGGTGAAATACGACTGGAGTCATTGGCAGCTCCGGGCCAGTTTACAGAGGCAATTCTGCTCCTGCCAGGGCAGCCAGAGGAGGGTTTGGGGGTTCCTGAAGTATTTGTTGCAATGAGACACTTCACTCCACCCTTCCGAGCCCCTCACCATGGCACCAGGGCACAGCAGGGAGAGCCCGGGTACCTTTGGGACACCTTGCCCTGAGCATGTCCCTGTTTAATAGATGCTTAGGTGATTCTCACATGTGCTACTGGTCTAAGATAAGAGATCCCCATGTCCTGCACCACCAGGCCGTAGATATTAACGAGCAGGTTTCAAGGAAGAAAACCCAAGCTGCTTGTCCCCAGTAACAATAACAGGGAAAAGCACTTGGTGATTTAAAGCTGTCAGACCAATAAAACACAAAGTGATGCTCCAGGATTTCCTCTCCATTGCAGAGGGCTACATTTAATGGCTTTGATGTTTTTTCTTAATCTGTCATCCCTAAAATTTGCAATCTGTATTGCTACTGTTCTAATCAAGAGGTTTCTCACATAATGTAACTGCATAACAAATTATAGGGGTTTTGACTGAAACTTATCTTGAAACTGTTTATGGAATATGAGTATCAAAATCTAGCCATGAAAGCACGGCTATAGCTCCAGGCTGCAGAGAAACTGCTTTGATATGCAACTGTTTTTTTCTTTATTATGGAATTGCTGACACATTTCTAAGTTCATCTCATTACCAAAAACTAGAAAAATGAGATCACCAGTCAGAGCTCCTAGTAATGTTATTCTGGCGTTAAGAGACTAATATCATAATTAGCCTCTCTGTATCTTACTTCAGACTTGCACCCTGTGGAAGGCTGCGGGATGGTCCCCGATAGAGCTGCGATGTTCAGCATCAGATAAATAACTTCTCGCGTGTTCGCCGACACCCCTGCTTCAGCCCTGAGCTTTTTGCAGACAGCAGGAACTCGCTTCTCCATAACTGCATGCAGAGAAGCAAAACAAACTTTACGGTTAATTATAGAAGATTATTCTCTAGATGGGCTACATTTTTAAACATCCCTTTTTTTGCAATACTAAAGGGCTCAGCAGTTTACTTTCCCTTTGTCTTTAAAGATTCAATTAAAAGTATGTTTCAGAAATTAAATTACAGCATGAAATTAGCTAAGGGTATGAAATACTGCATTTGCCCTAGCATTCAGGGAAAGGCTGTACAAAGCAATTCACTTAATGGCTCCTAACATGTGATCTCCACTTAATAACTGAAGTGCCCTCAGCTTGCAGAGAGGCTGCTGCTGCGCCCTGCACAACCAGCGAGCAGGAGGAGTGGATTCAACGCAGCCAAGTTTTTGTTAACTTACGGTAAACCCCAGCTACTCTCATTTTTGTCCTTTTAAAACGCTGCCGTGTTCTTGTGTAACTGCCTTTCGGGCAGGGGTTGGCATGGTTTGGTTCGCTCGGGAAGCGCCCACACAGCGGAGGAAAGGGGCTGCCCCCTGACTCTTCCGCTCCGCTATTGACAGGGCTTGAGCTAAGGACACTTTCCACAGAGGCTGGGTTTTTTTCCAGGGTATAGGGCGGTATTTTTGAGCAGGCTTCACTTAAAACCATCAGCCAAAAAAAAAAAAAAAAAAAAAGGGGAAGGTAGAAGAAAAATAGGAGTCTCCTGTTAACTACAGGGACTGCAACTAGTGATGCCTCCACAATCCACTTCTGATCTCTCCTTTCTCCCTTTTTAATCCAATTGCACACAAACCTAATCAGCATACAGGCACATTCCTATTTTCATATGAATTTCAGCCACCGATTTAGCATAATTTAACAACAAGATGCCCACACAGCAGATGTTTCTGTTGCAGAGGTGGTCTGTGCTGATATTGTCCACTTGTAGGGACACAGCCAAGAGCGGACTCTTTAGGCCAAGAAAATAAACATCCTGATTAAATTATCAAGCACCACACTATATTTGTCTTTTCCTGTGCGGAAAGAAAAGCAAAGAAAAAAGCACATGCAGCCTGTGAGAAGGGTGCTGAGAAGGGGAGCACGCAGGGGGCAGCGCCGCCAGCCAGCGCCCGGGCATGAAGTAATCCCGTTTATTATTAATGACAGCAAAACACAGCCACAATTTACAGCCCTGGAAAGAGCAATGGACTGAGCTCACGGAACATGTCTATTTTTCTCCGGCTTTATGAGAGCTATTGTTAAATGATGGATTTTCCCGAAGACATCGAAAGACCCTCTTGTGTTGCTCTCGTGTGCCAGCACAGAGCTAATGCGAGCCCGTAGTTCTGCTGGGTTCTCAGCCTGGCGCTGCGCTTTCCCAGTTGGATTTTTTAGAGATGATGTTGGCAGAATTTCCTAAGTGCATGTGCATGAACGTGCGTGTGTCTGCGCATACCAATGGGGCTAGCTGCAATTTTGCTGCTGATGGGTTACCCCTCTTCCGTACAAATCTCAGTTCTTCAGGGAGTAACGTGACTTCCTAACTCAGATCATGGGCAATGAACGGATTTGCCAGGTGCTGAAATTCAGCCTGGAGCATGGCCAGGTAGGAGAAGTCTCAAACACATCAACGCTTCAGTTTTGCCAGCGAGTGCTGACCTAGACCCCGCTAACGTTACACGACAGGTCAGTCGTGCTGCCCCCACGAGTGGCATTTCTTCATTACTGAAGCTCAGTCTATGCTAGTTACAAAGACTTGAGCTGGGCACACTTCAAAACAGTTTTTTTTTCCCTATGCAGTCTTCACAGATAACAGGTTTTATTTCTGCTCTGGAAAACACCCTGTGGCATTTCATAGCATATTTGCAGCCGCTCCCTGAGCATATGGAAAGGCAGCTAGCAGTAAGAGCGTGGCCAGAACCCCAGAGAGCCTAGGTGCAAAATCGCTACCTCTGCAGAAGCTCTGCACGCATTTCTGTCCTGCCAAGACATGCGGGGCTTTTGGACAGGAGGCCACATGGGCAGTAAGGCCACTTTGTAGCTTCCAGGCTAAAATTAAAACTGCACATCCTATAACTAGAGTGAGAGCAAAGGCTAGAAACAGGCAGCACGAGGGACTCTGCGCTGGACATCCTGATCCCCACGCGCCCTCGTGCGCCTTCGCAGCGGGGCAGAGAGCGTCCCCTGCCCAGGGGAGGGCGGCCCTGTCACCACCGTGAGCCAGGCCAGGATGGCACCAACCTGCAGCGCAACGGGACCACTGCCAGCAGCCTCGGTCACACGTCTGGCCCGAGAGCCCGCAAACAGCAACGGCACGGGGACGCTTGGACGGGATTTTAATAATAAAAAGGACTCTGGGTCCCATTTATAAGTCGTCTCTGCTCTCCACAACCCTCTGCCTCTAGTGATCCTTTTAAATATAGCAAATGAATCCTGAACAAAACTGCCTCCACTCGCACAGTGGAACCACGTAGCCCTGAGCAGTGTGGGGAACAAGGAGGGCTCAGAGATCTCCCGCATCCCCACAAACCAGGGAGAACCGGAGGCAGGAGCTCAAAAATCATGGAATATCTGTTGAAAATAGCTTCAGGATTTAGATTCCAAAGTGATGATAGCTTGGCCTGATTTTCTTGATACGTGGTATTACCAAGGAGGCCATCAGCCTCTTGGTAAATTTTCATGACATTTGTTGCACGATTGACCTAAAATAAAACAGCTAGGAATAAGAGCAACAGCAATATACTGTATTTGCATTGTCTCTTGTTTATTTTGTGTGGCAATAATACGAGTGGCCATATGGGTATGAACATTTGGAAGGGAGGATTTGTTGGCTAGATCACCACATCTGTTTACTTACAGCACAAAAAAAATACATTTGGAGGTCACTGACTGCGCGACCATTTTACTTGCTCTTGCCGAAAACACTGTCAGTGCTACTCTTCCTACAGCAACCCATCTTCAGAAAGAGACCCTGCGACATTTTTATAAGATACAGGTTTCAAAATCCTTCTAAAATCAGTCCCCACCACACCTCATCAGTGAAATTAGTGCCGCTTCTACTGTAACGATGGCATGACAGTATTAAATTAAGCAACAATTAAATAACTATGCAACACGTCCGTACAATGAAGAAACCAAAATTATTGCCAGTTAAGCTTCCTCATAAGACATAACCTTTGATTAAGAAAGCATTGACCTCATGTCCAAAAATCTGTGTTCACTGAGTGAACTTAGATTTGGAATTTTATTTATTTACAACAACAACAGGTTCTCAAGCTTTTAACTAACAATAACACCTCAGCAATGCCCTTGCAGGTATTTGAACGGAGCCCCTCACCACTATCAGAAGCATTTAAAGCACTTAATTTCTATTTTTCTTGAGGTCTGCTGGCAAGCATACTGCAATCTAGCAACCATAAATATTGCACCATATCTCAAAATATTTAGTTGACGATATGTAGTTCCACTAGAGGAAAACGTTTAGAAAAAAAAAAGTACTTTCAGCTACTGAAATATACTGAAAATAGTACTTTCAGCTACAGTACTTTCATACTTTGACTGAAGTACTATTCTGATTTCAGCACATTATTGAAATTAAGATTTTTGTAAATGCTTAGTTCATAAAGAAATTATTTTGCTTAGTAGAACGGAGCTTATAAGCAATGAATAATCCCATGCATAGAAATATTCTTATCCTTGACTGCTGTCACCCATGTTTGATAACACCTAACTCTGAGCTCAAGGACACACACACCTTATGTCTTGTTTACAAAACCTAAGGACAGAGGCTATAGAAAACTACATACAGATAGTGCTTTAACCCAATTCCCTCCACAATAAAGAAAGAAATAAGGCAAGAGGAAAAATATTATCTTACTTTTGCCGCTGGGTTAGTCGTCAATATTTGATCTGCCTGGGAAGGAGAGGTCGGGATGACAGCTGTTGGCTACAATCCCTTCTTTATTCCAGAGCTTAGCTCTGCCCAGGCGGGCTGCCCCTCGCCTCGAGCTGCGGCAGGGCCCGGGGAGCTCCTCCCTGCGCCGCGTCCGCCCGGCACCGCGCGGGAACGGGGGGCTCCCCGCGGCACCCGCGCGGGAACGGGGGGCTCCCCGCGGCACCCGCGCGGGAACGGGGGGCTCCCCGCGGCACCCGCGCGGTGCTGCCAAGGACTTGCAAGCGCAGGAACCAGCGGGAGCAGAAGGAAATGCTTTGGTGGCCAAGGCCAGGGTTTGGCAGGGAGAAATTCTTGCCCTCTCACGCCATGGACTCTATGGCAGAGCTGTTGCATCGTCATGGCCTTGCAGATGAAAACGTCAATACACGCGACAGGAACAGTATTTTAAGTGAAACCTAGGGGCCACAGCTTTGAAACACGAACCTCCCCCAGCCCCAGCCTCTCCCCAGGATAACGTGACCATTATCAGCTTCTCAGGTAAGACGCTGTGCACATGCGATTAAGAATAGCACTGCACAAAACTATGTATGACGGATTTAAGGTATCTGAAATGTATACATTTCAATTATGGATGAGCCAGAAAGTTACTGCCTGTTACAACAGGTGTCCTTTGCAAATTCATAACTCCTTTCCCCTGGCACGCACAGCAGAGCACACAAAAGTGTCTCCTGTTCCCTGCCTACAGCAAACAGGCACTTGGGGCAGCACGGCCACCGCAGTCCCTGTGAAAACGTTACTGCTGCATAACTTCATCTGCAATTTCCAAGCTCTGTGGGCAATAAGCCAGCATGCTGTGCTGGTCTGGACACAGACTTCTGAACGGACAATCATCAAGCAGCACGGTCAGACTAATAGAAGATGAAAGGAAAAAAAAAAAAAAAGCCTAAAAATTAGGTACAAAATATATATACGCTAACATATTCACTGTGGCTTACTCTCCACTACCGATCAGCATATTAACCTTATTTTCTCGGCACGGCCGCTAAGTACCGTACTAAAACTAGGTCAGAAATTCAGATCAGCTGACTCAGCCCAGCAAGATCAGACAAAGACTAGTTGCTTTCCTCCCAATCCAATATGATGCTAGTTTTATCCCTTGCAATTTAGAATAGATCCATACATTTTTCCCCCCAATTAACCTATCAGAATCACACAGAATGAATTAACACTCACACTGAAATTACATCAATGCTATCGAAGAATACAATGCAACATATCCTTTCTAAGCAAAATGCACTGTATAATGGCTTTTTAATGTCATTTTTCATATCTTGTTTGCAAACTGCAGAGACTAATACATTTCAATGAACCTTTATGCCATACAGCACCATTATCAGATGATTCATGTAAATAACACCTTCCAACAAGTAGCTCTGTGCATGATACCACTCTATTAGGTAATAAACTATTCTATCTTGAGCTCTTAATACATGTGACCAGCATCCTTCAGAAAAAAAAAATAAAAATAACAATAAATAAATCTCTGAAATGTAATAGCTTCTAAAAATGATGCAAGCAGCCTGTTGCATGGTTTTCAGTTCTGCATCTTCCTAGATACCAAAGACTTATAGCTGTTTTATTTGATCCATCCAAGGAAAAAAGAAGGGTATTTGCTGGACCTCCTTCCCCTCCTCAAGATCCACGTGTGGTTAATGACAGGCGATCGCTCTTGTTGCTAGGGGTTGCTTGCAGGTGTTGCCCTCCACGCTGTGCAGTGCTGCACATGGGTGCTGCTACATCAGCCCCACTATCAGGAGTTAGGGATAACTTAAGTGCCCACCAAGATAAGGTAAGGAAAATTGTTTGGAACAAAGAACAAATCAATAAGGCTGTTTTACTTTTTCTGACTGCCGTGTCTCAGCGGACACCAGAGTCTTGGATGAATCTCTGGAGGTTCCCATGGGGAACAGATCATTTGCAATCAGCCTGAATGACTTAAGATGTCACTGCTCCTTTAGTCAAATGTGATGTTATCCCTTGGTCCATCACTGTTTTTAGGTTTCCTAATCAAGCAGCTCATCAATAACTCCTTTCCCTTCTTGTCCTTTCTGTTCCCAATTTAACAAAAGAAAAGATGGAGAAAGAGCCTAAGTGAAGGCAAGTACTCCTAAGGTTCTCTTGGAAGATTGTTCCCTCCTTCGCGTGAGGGAGATGAGCCAAGTGGGAGACCAAGAGGGAGCAGAGAGGACCACTGCAAACATGGTTTCCCACGGACCAGAGCTCTCTCCAGGAAATCTGTACCTACACATCCACCCTGTTCCTCAGATACAGCCACTGTGTTATCGGGCGCCGCCCTGAACTGCGGCAGTTCCTGCAGGAGCCAGCAAGCCCGGGAGAAGCGTCCCCCTGCCAAAGGATGCCACAGGAGACGAGGCTACCTGGGGTCTCCGCAGAAACCGAGGCATGACAACTTCAAGCTCACACAACCACTGCTCTGGCCTGCCCAGACCCTGAGGCGGAAGGGAACGGATAAAAGTTCTGGCTAATGCTTTATTCCTTGCTGCTCACGTCACGGCATCTTCTGACTCTGGATCCAGCGACTCTGTATCCTGCATCCACTCTCTTCTCAGTGATCTCAGTCAAAGGTTTTGCACGAGCAAGGATTGCCTGGTTTGGCTTTGCCCGAATCATCCACACTCACCCAGAGCTCTTTATCAAATCATTTTGCCAAGATCAATAAATAAAGCCACACAAACCAACCGCAAGGTAGCAAACAGTGTTACCGCCATTCAGAAAATGGAGAAACAAAGTCCAAGAAGCTTATCCAGAGGCATCAGAGAACCAGCTGTGTCCAAAACTCATACCTCTAAAATTTACATCAACTTATTTACACCAAAGCCTACTTCAGCTTTTAGTGTCCATTACACTCACACCTACCTGGAATTATGTGTTGTTGTGCCTTGTGTTGCCACAATTTATCTTTGCAGCCAACAATAAATCAATCAAAAATGAAGTGTTAACCAAGTCAAAATATTTGCTATTTTAGTTTGGATTTTTAAGTTTATTCAGTGGGAAATAGCAGCAAAATTTACAAGCAGGAGGTGCTCTTCATCTCAGTGCTTCGAGAAATGGTCTATTGACTAGCACTTTTGCTAGGTGGATTCAAACCTCTCCTCTGCTTTATGTAACAGGAATACGACGACTGCCTACATCAGATCAGCAAATGCTTTGAAGGAGAGGGTCTCAGTACCCTCTCCTCTTGAAACATTTACAATATAACTGTTCACTAGCCAAAAGAAGGCTAGGAAGAATAAATGGCTTCTTCTCATACTACTTATCTCTGACACCTATATTCCGGTATCCCCTCCCAAGAACTCTTAGAAAAGATGGCAAGAATTAAACAAAACTCATAGCCAGCACAGATCAACCCCCCAAACTTCTACATTAATTTGCTGCAGGAAGCAAGTTTTTCTCATGAAGACACACACAGCTTAGCTGCTGCTTTAAGGAACCTCTCTGCCTTTGACTCCCAAACCATGTGAATCCTCTAAGCATCATCCAAAAAGAGCTGACAAGTAGTATGAGTGCCAGAAGACTCCAAAATACACATTGCGTTGACTCTTACTATTCACCTTAATTTTGTATTATTTTCACACCCTTGCCAGAAATGAAGCTCGTGAGTAGCCAGAAAATTCTACTTCTCAAAATGTGAAATAACCATAATTTAACTTTGTGTTCTTATTCTTCCTCTCAGAAAACCGATGCGCTGCTCTTTCGCTTTTAACACCCCATTAAAACTACCGAACTATTGAGGTGTCCCTGGAACACCCACAGCACTGCACTTCTGTCATTCCTGGATGTACAGCCTTCAAGACACTGCGTAACATTGAATCACAGACTGCCATACGGAAGATTCACACCATGAGACAGATTCACAGGACCACTAAATGGTTCGTGTTCAAGCTGTTCATTTGCATACACAAGTTTAGCACTCACACGATTACCTATGTTATAAAATTTGTCCCTCTCCAAGAAAATGCAAGTTTTGGATTTGTGTGGTGTATTTATACACATATATATGAATGTACGTATGCACACCATTCATTCTTCCTCTCCAAAAGGAGCAAGAGATTTCATTGCTACCCATTGGCACAAGAGGCCAAGTAACATGAGCCCTCTTCTCATTATCAAGCAGAGTTGATGTAATTATTCAAAAGAAACCATTACAGGGTTGTGCCCATCGAGGGCTTGATCCATTTTCCTTTAACAGATTTTTTTTTTTTTTAAACTGGCTTCAGAGAGTGCAGAATAAAGTCAAAATAACATGTTTTTGTAAATCCTCAGACAGCAATTAAAGACCTTTAAATTTAACATATTTAAGACATCAGCTCAAAGAAAGTCCATTTTGGTCTATGAAGATGTCCCTGTCCTGCAAGGGCTCACACATCAATACAGGATAACTCTGCACGCACACACACTTTGCTACAGATCAGACCTGCTGCTGGTAGCATACATGCCTAAACGCATTACATGAGATGGGAGTATCTTCCGTCATCGAGGTGGGCAGGACTGTTCATTATCACGTCCACGCGCTGTGAACCGGGCACAACTAACAGCCTGACACGTGCCAGTGGCCTGCGTGGCTTCTGCCAGCAGGCAGATTAGAAGCCAACTGGTGTACACTTACACCGCAGCTGAGAACGAACCCTCCACTGTTCACTTACACTGCTAGACCAGGCATCTTTTTACCCAAACACTTACCGTTTTATTGCTTCTTCTTGTTTTCGGCGTTTTTCACTCTTTTCTTTCAAGTAAGCCAGGTTTGTTTCATTCCTCATGCGATCATTCTCTCGAGCAATGTCTGATGCATTCTGTATAACCAAGCCATCGTAGGCCTTCATCCCCATATCTTCAATATACTGGAGAAAAGCGCCCAAAGTGACCTCCTCCTGATTAGAACTCATCATCTTGCCGGAGATAATGAACAAAGGAAAGCAGCGTTCCCTGCAGGTTGAAAAGACATTAATACCTTCATCAGGAGGAAACAGCTTATGGTTTGTGACAGCAAAGGTTGTATCAACTGTAATTAGCAGATCTCTGTAAGAGAGAACTTTTTAGATAGATAGGAGACTGTCTCCTATCTAAAACACAATAAACAAAGCCGTTCAGGACACAGAACCAGCTTACTGTAAAGAGAGACAAGAGAACATAAAAATCAAGAGCCTCTTCTTTCAAGCAATGCAGATCCATTCAGCCAGACAAGGTTCAAATCCCACAGATTATGTGGATCATAAGGCTTTATTGTACCACTTCCCATTTCCTAGCCCCTTCAGCTGTAGAGACATGGACTTTTCCAACACGCAGCTTTCAACCAAATTGTAAAGAGTTCCATCCAAGGATCACAGGTCCCCTTTGCAATTTAGGAAAACCCACACTGGAGAAGATTGCCAGACAAAACTCCTATTCAACAGGATATTACGAAGTTCAGGAAGAAAATATCACTACTACTTTTTTTTTTTTTTTTTGGAATGCAAAAAGATCAGGTTTCTGCAGGTCCAAAATCTAACACACATCTTTCTGTATTTCTTAACAACATAGATCTGGGCCTGGTAGCTCCTGGTCATCTGATGAAGAACAGCTTCTAAGCCTGGAGCTCCATGAACAGCAAAGAAACTTTAGCTGGGCTGAGACCTTCAGATCATTAACGCACTTGAATTCTCAAGAGCCCACATTTCTTCCACAGGAATGCAAAGCCCTTGGATCTACCGCACCTTCAACTAAGCGGCACAGAGCACAAGCGTCCACCTCCCCGCGTCACTTCTGGCCCAGGGCAGGGAGCCTAGGAGCTCTCCAAGCGCCCTCCTGGCCTTGCACCCGGCAGCAGACGCCCTGCGGGCTGCACGAGCTTGGCTGCACAGACACGTCAGTGGGGACCGCAGGTGCCTAGGTGCAAGGTGTAGTTTCAAGAAACGTAGCTAGATCAGCTAGATTTGATAAAACTAGATTAACTATTCATTAAATGAGTACAAATGGACCTTTAAAAGCACAGAGATGCTATGAGATAGGAACGCAGGAATACTCTATCTTACTGTAAATGGTGATTACAGCCTCTCTGCTTTAAGTTACTGAAATCTTGAGGTATCTTTAATGTACGTGCGTGATCGCCATCACCTCACAGACCCCATGTGACCCTCATCTCATAAATGCAAACTTGATGCAGTGCGAGCTACTCGAGCTGCCGGCCTAAGGCAGCCGTGAAGCCTTTTGCTTTCCTCTCTCCCCGCCTGTCTCCCTGTTCCCTGGAGGAGGAGGAGGATGCGGCTTCTCGGAAGCAGCCTCAGAAGGATGCAGCGCCGCGACTACGAGCATCTTACTGAGGAGGCAACGAGAATCCTGCCTGCGCATGGGTTTTACGGGCAGAGCCCCTCCGATCTGCATCAAAAATCCGTCCTCCATTTCCTAATAAACTGTCGTATTTCTAGTCTTTACAACAGCACTGTTCCATGCTGCTGGAGGAGCAAAATTCTCATCTGGGTAGGCCGATTCTGAAAAATAAAATTAAATGCTCTGATAGACTCTAGCAGTCACTGTGGGCCTTCAGGCACAGCCCTGAACACAGAGCAAAATGCTTTTAAACCTCCAGAGTAAGCAATCTGCAGGGGATGAGGAGGGTGCAGTAGGAATTTTCCATCCTCTACTATTTTTTTCCCCGTTCAATTATTTGAAGTGGCAATGGCAACAACACGCTGCTTTCAGAAAATTAATGCTTAAAGCACACCAATAATTTTTCCCTTTTCTCTGCGTTCCTTAAAAAAAAAAAAATCAAAATTATTTTTGTGCAGTGGTAAAATGGACCGTTAAAATCATGAAGACTCAGAGGACGCAAAGGGTCTGATTGCCTCCTCCTGCCTCCCAGGGCGACCTTTTCCATCAGCTGGACCCGGTACGAGCGTTAGGCTGATCTGCAGGGTCATGGATTCATCTTAATGCATTATTAGCAGGCCTGGGTACCATTTTCCTCTAGTAATCCCAGCAGGGTACAACCAGCGAAGGAGGTTCTGGCACAGCCCAAGGTACCTGCATGCAATTTAACAGGCTAAAGAGATTCCACTCATTTGCCGATGTTTCCATGGAAATCGTTTTGGACCAATTCTAAACTATTTTGAGTAACGAAAGCAAGTCTAGCTACCATAGTCCCTACACTTGGCAGTCTCTCTGTCTACTGCATGAAGCCTGATTAAATACAACACTAATGGCATAGACAGCTCTGATGCCAAAGTCTTCAAACTTCCCAAATGGTACCTGCTTCTTGATGTTTAAAACCTAGGCAACTTCCCCAGGAGATGGTTATTTCATTGCATCTTCCCTTTCACACTTGCAGAATAGAGTAGTTTCTGCATTTGCAGTACATTCAACTAAATTCATTTAACCTGTAAAACAGAGAAATCCAGGTCTAGTGACTTTTAAGGCAGTTTTGCTACTAATTTCCTCCAAGGACCAGATTTTACTCCTGAAATATAATGGGAAATTGGATACTGAAGATAACTTCAGCAGGCTTTCAATAAACACACTGTTGATATATTTTTCCTGAGACAAACAAAACTTGATCTGCTTCACAGACTCTTTTATGACAGTAATACTGATTTGCCCACCATTTTCCTTTTCTTTCTGGAGGTCTATAATGAGCTGGCCATTAAGGACATACTTTTATTATAAAATTTACTGCCACCATCATTTCAATTAGGAAAAGGCTAAAATACACAAGTCTTTTCTGGTGCATGCACTGACCAGCTACTTTGTGCACTGCTTTATCACTGATGTTTTCTATTATTAAACTAATGAAGAGTGCTACAGATTTATACAGATCAAATAAACAGAACAGGGCACACTGATCTTCCCAACAGAGCTCCACGCCTGCACGAGGCCTAAGTGCAACTCCAGCTGCTGAACCCTCTGCGACGGCAGAGTCTGCACCCTCCTGATGCAGATCTCCCCCAGGGTCCTCCCGGCAGCAGATTCGACAATTTGAAACTTCTGCGGTATTAATTTGGAAAAGCACCAATAGCAGCAGCAAGTATTTTGGGGATCAGATCTTGGGCTTCTCCCCCATGCACAGCACTTTACAACCTCAAAGCATTTACAGTGTGGGACACTTGTACATGCTATGCTTTAGCAGCAAATAAAAATGCTATCGGCCTTGGCAATAAGTTCAATTACTATAAAATTTTCGCAGTAATTAGTTATTTCTGATACAGCACACTAGGACCAATTTAATTTACAGGTAGCAATACCATTTTGGAGACATGCTAACATAACTGCTTTGCAACGGCCACACCACTACACGCAGAGCTCCAAGCAACACGTCCCATTTGCTTGCCACCCTCCGTGGGAACGCTGCCTGCGGACAGCACCAGTGGAAACCCTTGGATCAGAGGCTTTGCTGCCTGGTGAACTCGGGCAGTGAGCAATTTTGAGCCATTTGCCAGGGGAGACACAAGTACAAGCAAATCTTCTGTTTGAGTCCATTTATATTTGATTAAAAATATGCAAATGTCCATTGTTAAATATGGAATGCAAGCTGTAGGTAAGGCTTAATTATAGTACCCCAAATACATGTATTCTGCTCAGATATTTTGTTGGCTGGCAACAAGAATCATACAGGGACAC
This sequence comes from Nothocercus julius, assembly GCA_013398735.1. Classification (NCBI taxonomy): domain Eukaryota; kingdom Metazoa; phylum Chordata; class Aves; order Tinamiformes; family Tinamidae; genus Nothocercus; species Nothocercus julius. The sequence goes on from VZSV01000033.1 coordinate 3,139,838, forward strand.
CTATATCTGAAATCGAATTGCTTGCAGTGTGTTTTGGTTTTTTGAAACCCAGCAGCCTTGGAAAATGACAACATCGGAGTTGCTCTGTTTGGAAAGGCCTTTTGATGTTCTTTCCTCCTCCCCTCCTCCTTGTGAGGGAAAAGGAGGAGACGGGGAGAACGAAATGCCCTGGATTTCTGCTGCTGAAGCCAACCTACCGAGAAGGCAACACAAATTGATCCGAGGCACTTGGCTGTGATCACAGGCCGGCAACAAACCTTTCTGGCAATTCACCTGAGCACAAGGACACACGCAAGGAGCTCTCCAACAGGTTCGCTTTGCCTCTTGAAGGTCGGTCTAGAGCTACAAGAAACCTGACTGGGAAGAAACCACCACTGTCATTGTCACCTGACCCTCCAGCTTTCTTGAAAGCACTGTCAACTCTAGGGAAATGTGCAGTTTCCATACAACCAACTAGAAGATTTTGCAGCAATAAAAAAATCTGAGCATTTTTTTTATAAATAGAAATATATCCTACTTGATATGCACACTGAATAATCCTATATTTGTTACAAAATTGTGCATTGGTCTTTTCAACGCCAGTACGTTTATTAAATGTACACAGATTAATTAGAACACACAATACTTGCTATTCAAATTCTGTAACAAGCGTGAGCAATCCGACAAGACTTTGAGGCATAACCATGCACAGAAGGAGCCCCTGAGCTGCACAGTGCTTTTGCTGTTCGGGAAGATGCGAGTCCTCGGGGTCCAGGAGCGCTGCTGCCCCGCGGGGAACAGGGAACGGGCCGCGCTGGCGCCGCGGGGCCCCGCACACCCCGCTCTCCCTGCCGGCACGGCCGGCTCGCTGGCACGGGCAAGCCGTCCCCTAGCCACTTTTTCCATAACTAAATTCAAGATCTTTGCAACGATTCTAGCAATTCCTATGGGAGAACACCACAGTGCTTCACCAGACTCGCCTAGCTTACACTTAACTATTTGCTCTGATGCCAGATCTACAGCACCTCAGTTAAAATCCAAAAACATCCCCTTTTCACAAGGCTGATATGCAAAGATGTTAAAGTAAGAATATAGGAGCAATCAGCCTAATACCACAGTATCGCAGGAACACCATTCTGTAGGATTCAGAGATGTGCTTCCTCTCATTCACATGAGGACCCCCCCAAACCTCCCTTGCTTTTCAGCATGCTTGACAGCCATAAGCTGCAGCTGTGCTGCATTGAGAATTGGCACTGCTGACATGAAACTGAAGGAGCTTGTTGGAGTAACGACAAAGACACTGATTGCTTTCTTCCCAAAGCAAAGAGTTTGTTTCTTTTTAAACATAGGAAACTAGAGCCTGGTAATACAGCAGTGAGGTTGCCCATGACCCCACATCATGGATCCAACCCCTGATTTACAAGAGCACATCCTCAGTCCTGCCTTCCTCCTTTCCAAAGGCTGCATCCTCTCTTTGCGAGCACATTCCCTCTCATATTTGCTAGCATTTCCCTCCACTAAATTCAGTATTTCAGAAAGACACTACGCAAATCCAGGGTGCTAAACAGCCATGCAGCCTTCAAGTTGCTGCTGTTGCATCCTAGCTGCTTGCATGGCAGCAAGTGCAAAGGAGACTTCCATGCCCAATTTTCACACAGTGCTGACTACCACAGCACTAATAAGGCCATAATGGTATTGGGTGTATACAGAATACTTTCTCCTCAGCCAAGACAAATTCAGGGATGAAAAATATGCTAGAGGCTACTTTCTGGAACTCTGCCTCTTACCATAATTGTGTCCTAAGTGAGCTTTGAAATTCCCAAAAAGCTCAGTGTGATTAGATAGATTGCTAAGCATCCTTTTTAGAGCTGCATTACCTGCTTTTCCTTAGCAGTGAGCTGGCATTACAGAAATAGTGATACATTAAGCTATAATGTCAAAGAGAGAGAAGAGATCATCTCAGTTAGCTTGCCAGCTTCTTACTATATATTTTTGGGGAACTTGCAAATGTATTTAAAATGCAAACATATTTAAAAGAAGGGGAAAAAAACCCTATCAACAATGGATCAGTACACTCATTTGTGATTACAAAATATAGCTGTGCATTTTGACCAGGATCACAGATTAGATACCTTTTCCTCATTATACTGCACAGCATGAGCTCTAGCACCTGGGTGAAATCACTGGAGCCAAGTGCTGCCAAGCCTTTCACTAAAAGAGGTTAAAAGTGGCTCCTTCTGTAGGATGAAAATGCCACTACGTGAGCTTAAAGAAACAGTCCATTTCTACAGATATCATGCCCTTCATATGGAAAGGTTGTTCTACCTAGAGTCTTAAGCACTGAAAAAATACCTATTGAGCCTTGAATTTTGGATCATTTCATAGCACCTTTTGGAGAGGAAAATGGTCTTTGCTAACAGTATCTCCTCTATGATTCCAGAATGTAAAGAGCTGCTGTTTACTTTGCAATAACGCAACACTCCTCTCACTTTTGTCCCTGGAGGAAAAGAATGCTTCCTCCTAACCACGGCGACGCTGGACTGTGCGAATCCAGCTTCAGAATGGTCAGCACTTAGGACATGTAGGACATTTCATCATCTCGATTTTACGTGAAATCCTTACAAATAACCAGAAGAAATAAAAGCACACACATGCATATACATACAAACATGCACATATACATTCCATGCAAACTGCAGTGCATTTGAACTCAAAAGAACGATCTTCCTGTTGCTGCATATATTTTTCTCAGTAAGAAAGTGAAATGGAGATTTCATTGCTACCAGAATCATATCTAGCATATTTACTAGTGTGTGTCTGGTAAGTTGCTTATTTCAATTAATTCAACAGGAAAATAGGAAAGAATATTTTAAATTATTTAAAGCTCCTTTTTATCTCCAGCAACATCCAGTTGCAAAACACAGATATTAAAGCACTATCAACATGTAAAGTACACATAGTCAAAGAGACTTCAGCATTGTTTAGTTTAGCTATGCCAAGATTAATACCTCCCAAAAGACATGCAAACTTCACCATTTGATATTCTGACTAGCCATTATTTCATTTTGTATGAAAGAGGTTCCTCATTCTCACTAGCACTATATTCTATTAGCATGCTCAGAGAATGGTGAAAAACATGTACGTACCAAAATTTAAGTCCACGGGGACTGCTAAGTGCAACAATCAAAGGTGACTTTTGCCTGTAAAAGCCCTTTCCTGTGGTTATCTCAGTGCAGTCGGAAGGGATATTTCAGCACCATAAGAAACAGATTTGCAATTAGGCTCAGTTTTTCTTCTTCAGTTAAAGTGCATTAAATCTTGTTGGCAAAACTGCCCAGATTGTAGAATTCGGCATCACTAGAAGTCAGTGTGTTATGTTACATATCTTCTTAACATCTGATTACAATGGCATGGAAAGTTTGGCTTTTAAAAATGCAGTGGCAAGAGAAGACAGGTGCTTGCTTCTTTAAATCCACATTCAGAGAAGAGAGGGTGCAGATTCCGCGAGGGTATAAACAACACCCTGCTTCGAGGTCCAACAGAGAAGAAACTGGATGATTTTTACCCACTTTACAACACAGAAGATTACAGCACCATCATATGCACTAACACAGAGGTTGCTAAGGTGCCTCATTTGAATATGCTCTGTGAAGACAAAAAGACAGGACCGTGAGGAAGGAGAACATCCCATCCAGACGGCCTCCCGCGGCAGCACCGGCGCGCTCTCGCCGCCGCTCGGCCGCGGCGGGCAGTCGGCCCGGCGCCGCCGTCTCTCCCCG